>JAGFZM010000024.1:857545-878751 GCA_017657215.1 Limnothrissa miodon
CAGAAGGTCAGCTCAGTTTGGGAAAATAAACTGTCAACATTACCTAAAGAGTATAAAGAAATGTTAGGTTGCTAAGATTATTAGCCAATTAAAGGTATCTTGGCCTTTTCTAAACGATAAGGCAGCCCACTGCCTCTGCTGTATATTTTCCCAGCAACCACATTCCACTCTAACTGGCTGTTGCACCTATATCTAACCCTTATAAACCTAAAATATCCAATTACAAAATTTAAAATACAAAATAAATGAATGTCAATAAATGAAAAAAAAAGAATGGTAATAGAAAGGGGATTAAGCTCCTAGGTTTCCTACGGCTTTTCTAACATCAGAAAACACAAACAGTTTTAGTTATAACTCAACATCAGAGACAACGTTATAAAAAGACTGTTTCCCAAAATTTCTGCTAGATAAATGACTAGAATAATGATGCCCCACAAACCTCCGGCGGTTTAATGATAGTATTCTTAAAAATGTCCAAATTCTCATTAAACCTTGAGAAAGCTTCTTGTTATTCTATGTTCATCTCTGGGGTTCTGTGTATCTGTCTGGTATTAAGGTTCACACATGTGCAATAATATTTAGCATACGTTTTCACCAGAAAAGTAAACATTTGTCTGGATTTACCCCTCTACTTTTGTTTGGCCTATTTTTAATACACATGTATGTGTCTTTTAATACACATATGTGTCTTTAATCTTAACAAATCCTTAGGAAATACAGAATGTTCATGCTTGTTTGTTGTAGTAAATGTTGTCATTCATAAATGAAACTGCCTGATATTTTTTCTTGAATGTTTTTTTTTTTTTCACATCAATATTTACATTCAAATTACTATTCCAGCACTTTTTTTTGTTAAATCCTCTCAGTAAATGTTTGCCCAAATAGAAAGCTTAAGTCAATATGTGGAGAAGAGTTATCCCAAATGTTCCCCTTTGATAAGAGTACATTTTCAAAACCTACAGGTCTGGTCTTTGCAACATTTATTTTATCCTTGTTCAAACACCGGAGTCAATTAAACAGTGCTCATATCACTGTGTCCAAGACACCTTTTCAGTAACTGGAATCCTCTGATGCTCAAAGCTTTGCATTCAACAGCAGTCTTTTCAAGCTGCAATGCATACAAGCAATATGCCATAAAACCTGCTGTTTTTCTTCTGTTCCATTTGTTCCTTGATGCAGTATCCTACTTGTTGTGTGCAGCCTTGACGGCCAACTGTGAACTCCTGTCAGCACATCCACACTGGCCAAACAGGTGCCTTCAGCCAGGTTGTCCATTGTAACGTGAAGAATCTATTGAAGTGTTGGGCCGTGAGGCCCAGCACGGAGGACGTCTCTCACTGCTAGCGGTGCTGACCTAAGCTCTCAACCCTGCTGCGCTCCTGATGGCCCCTCTGCAGCAGCTCCTCACTCTGCCTGCCGGTGGTCAGATGCCGAGACAGCCGGGGAACATACCCAGCCAGTTGGAACCCAGCTGGATCAGCATTACGATGATCCTGATTATTCCTCCCTTTTTAAAATTCACGGTCTATTAGTGCAATGTCATTGCATTGGCTTGAAGCGCCACTGGAGCTTTTAAAAAGTTTGAAACTGAGAGGTGAGCCCTCCTCTAATCTCCTCTTGTCACCCAATTAACCAACTGATTTTCATTATTGCAGTGCCTAAATGAGACCCTGTTACCCTCCGCCTGAAGGAAGTAGGCTATGGGACTCGCAAACTGATGTGAGTTAGACTGAAAAAATAGGGAGAATATAACAGACTGGTCTACAATCCAGTTCAAAAAACTAGTATAGAGTCAGAACCAAACTTGTAGCAAATAGCTCAGTGACTTTGTAAAAAAAACATCTATGAATTTGCCGAAGGATAAAAGGATAAAAGATTCTCAATGGTTTTTTTTTGTATTTAATACACAAACCCAGCCATGACTGAATATGAGGGTGGATAGGTTTCAGAGGAGGGTTCTTTAATGGTGTCCTTAAGCTCTTGTCTCTTTTATGTGCACTTGAAATGCACAGATTATCTCCACAACAAGGCATTTGTGGCCATCTTGTCATTACTGATGCCAATTAATTTTATAAATGGACAAGCTGCAGGGAATTCATCTCTGTTTCAGAGTGTCTAGGAGTCTAAGCCAAAGCAGATTTCTTTTGAAAATAACTGTGCTGTTTTTTTCCCTTCATTTTCTCTAATGTGATAATTCCCAACATTTCTAATAGGATGAAGGTGAACGATCTTAACATACCCAGGAATATTTCACGTATTGAAACACATGAATTTTTAATCCAATTTATTTGTACTGACCACACTTAACATTCTGTCGTGGGTTATCATTTGTAAGATGCATGAAAGAATGAGCAGATAGCTGGAGCTCTTGTGGAGGTGCTAACATATTGGAGCCCCTTACTGAGAGAAACTTACATTATAAGCTTGGAATGACTAACACAGCCCCACTGCTGAGAGTGGGCAAGAACCTCTTCAGATGATAATCATCGATTACAAACTCAAGCACATCCACCTGGTGGCTTCACTCCCACCACAGACAATGAAAATTTTCCTGAACCAACACACTGAGTGGGCACTCTGTCCTCTGCGAGTCTGCAGGCGTGCATGTGAAGTTGTTCAATATGCCCTAAAGTGTAGTGTGTGTGTGTGTGTGTATGTGCATGTGTGGGGATGGTACTTTGTGGGCTTTACCCTGCATAAGAGTCTTTATATTTCTGCAATAACATCAACAACATTGTGTTGAACAAGTGAATTATTAAAGGTGCTCTAAGCGATGTGACACGTTTTTAGGACTAAAACATGTGTTGTTACATACAGCAAACATCTCCTCATAACCTGCTAGCTGCCTGTCCCCTGAACACACTGTAAAAAAACGAGGTCTCTGTAGACAGCCCTGGCTCCACAAACGGCAACAAAACAAAGTGGGCAAACCTAGCATAACAAACGAAAACGAAACATAACAGTGTTCCAGCCAATAAACGACAAGGTTCATGAGTCTTTCGGGAGGCATGGGAGGGAGGGGGAGGAGTGAGCTATAACTTATAATGCTTGAACCCTCTCTGGAGCTATCCTCCGTTTTGTTTGACAATACTTCGAACGTCAACAAGAAGTGACGTGAAACAGCATCGCTTAGAGCACCTTTAAGTGAAGGATTAGTTGAAATTTTTTTCTGCATAAAATATTTTTTTTCACCGTCAAATCTAAACACTGTAATTAACCCTCTTGTTCTATTTGTATCATAATGGCAACAAGATAATACCTTCTCGATTACCTCACCTGTGCTCTCCTCAAGACATACTCTCTCTCTGATATTACAAATCTAAAAATTTTATTTAAGTTGACTCCCTTAAATGTTATAAAAAACTATAAAAATGTGTGCAGATGTGTGTTCAGATATGAACTGGAGACCCACGACATCCAATGAAATGAAGTACATTCTTTAAATTTAAGTGAAGCACAACAGGAGGGTTGAGACCACAAATTAATGCAGGCAAATGGGCTCTGTGAAGCATGCACTAGTGGAGAAGGCATATGAAACTAGCCACTTATCTAGGTCCCTAGCAAGCGTGTGCTATCAGCATTCACCATATGACCCGCTTCAGGTGTAATGAATCACTTATGTATCCCATCACATCCCTTAGCTATCTCCTCTTCATACCTGAAACTGCCTTCCTTGACCCATATTTAAGGGTCCATCTAAAAGGGAGAAGTGGCTTAACGCCCGGGCAAGAATTTAGCATAGAAGGGAGTGAGCAGTGAAAGGGAACTGCAAATAGTACTCTTGCGTGACATAATGCCGTTTTAATTTAAAGCCTACCATACTGAGAAAAATTGCAACTTATTTGGCCCTGTGTTTAACTGTAAAGGCTGTATTTGAGTCTACATTGCTTGGGAGAGTGCCCTGCTCTTTACGCTGGGCGAGATTAATCAGACATCTGTTTTGAGGAATTGTGCCTGACAGACCCTAAGAGGAAGGTAAGGGCTGATTAGATCTGAACTATTGTGACATTTAGCTGTGCCAGGCCCATCTTGTCAATTCCCTCTCTAATGTGAGGGAGGTCTTTGCGGTCGCATGGGTAATTGCAAGTCTAATGGACTATAGTAATTCATGGCAGAATACACTGAAGTTGTCTGGAGGGATAGAAAAAGAATGGAACCATATGATGGAGTTCTCAGAGAGCCTGACTTGTTTATTCATGAAGGCAAATGATGGCCCATATACGGTGGCCTCATTCAATATTGGATGGCAGCAAGTGGTCATGAAATGTACAGTGTGTCCCTTACAGCTGTGTCCTACAGCCACCAACCGCACCAAACTCCACAATAGCACCCTGTACAGGAATGTCTGAACATCTGCTCCCTGATTCACTTAAGCATTTATTACACTACGGCTGGGTACAGTGTTTTTCATCTATGAAAGCCCATAAATAAGACCTGAGGACGTTTAGGACTAGGCTGGGGTAAGTTTACGGCTTACACCGTACACAGATCCATGTGATGCACCCAAAGGAGTTCAGATTTCATGATGCATTTTTAGAGGGTGCCCTTGGGAGTACTCTTAGCTTCACTTATCTCAGCAGAAGAGTCTATCAGCTGGGAGCTCCAGTCGTTTCATGTGCAATGTTGACAACATAAACTAGTTTCTTCTCAAGGAGAGAGGCTCAGATCAAGCCTTCTTGACCTGATTTGGAATCTGAGTCTATAATAATGTCTTCAATGTCAGTCCTTGATCACAAGGGCCTTGACCAAAAAGGCTTTGTCCTCAGTGGGCAGGCAAGACTGACAGTGTGTGAAAAATTGAATTAGGATTGCTTATTTGGATTAGTGTTCAAATAAACGCTGCCCGGCTACTTTGTCAAGAAACGATTGGATGTGCCAAACAGGTGCTCCCAAAAGGGTCTAGCCATGGAAAGCTCCAGTCAGCTTGTCTTCTTGAACTACTGTTGAACCATCTGTACTTTATTTTTCAAAGGGAAACATAAAATATGTTACACGAGAGAGGGAAAGACTCTGTGACCAGTAGAGTAAATTTGATAAATTGTTAATATTGTAAAAATATTTTGGTAAAAAGATAGGGTTAAACAATAGTGAGCCATTTCTCAAAAGCTCAAAAAAGGGTAAACCTGCAACAGTTTAATATTGCACCTATAAAGACTAAAATTATGGTTTTGTACAGGAACATGAGTTGAACAAAATGTAATGGGTAAACACTATTTCATTTAATGTATAAACAATCCATCTGTCATCGTTTATTCAAACATAGAGGCTCCATGCTCTTAGACCAGAAGCTACTGGGATTTGGCAGGAGGCCAGCATTTAAATTAAGATTGCACAAAACACAGATATTCATAACATGATCACCTTTTCAGGTCATCAAAGGTTGAAAGTGATTGTTCCCATTTGTTCTAAAAGGACAACCCTCATGATTTCCCCCTCAAGGAATATTATGCCCTGGTCCATCTTGATATAACCAGAATGGATGATTATCACATGGTTTTTATTACTGACCACCCTGTTTTGTTTGTTTGTTTATTTGCAGAACAGATGTTCAAGGATAGGGGAGAAGGATTTGCTCAGTATTTCCATTAGATTAGAAGGATTTTTATCTCATCTTTCTGTTACCCAATTACCCAATTATTGTCTATTACCCAATTATATTTCTACACACCTTTTAATAATAGTTCCTTTGTTATACATATGTCTATTAGCTACCAATAAATGCCTCTGTAGTAGCTTGCTGACTAGTAACAGTCTGATTAGGTGATAACATTTGAGTCGCTCAAATGTAATTGTCACCATATTTATGGTTAAGCTTTGGCTATGTTTGGAAGTGTGTGTGTATTGCATTGTAGGAACTGAAATTATAAACTGTATTTATAAACTAGTAAGCCTGTTAACACTTGTCACCATTGTATTATCTTCACTCTTTTATTGTCTTTAACTTTTTTGCATGCAATATGATACACTCAGTATTGGCACCAACTACATGCACAGGTAGAGTACAGGACACGACATATCGTCATTTTAGAATCCCAATTTGCCACTGTGGAAAGGAAGAACAAGGCAATTGACACCCTGAAGTGATTCAGCTTCCACATCAGCTTCAAGTCATTCAAGCAAGTGATATAACAGGAAAGCATTTTTAATTACACTTCAGATCCTTTTAGAGGGCAGTGACATAATAGAGCCTGGGGAATAATATCAAAATCGTCAGGAAAACTCAAAACCAGAAATATCAAATATCTGACTTCAGGGGATAATTCAGCCTCCATGCATCTCATTTTCACACCCCACAGAAGTGCTATCTCTGTGAAATGATTTTGCAGACGAACATCAGAACTATTCACAAACAGTAGATTCAAACTGATTCAAAAAAATAAATCAGTATGCAGGCATTTTCAGTAATAGAAGAAGTAATAGAAAATGAGCTGATCAGTTGTGTGATTTAAAGTGGGACATATTCAAGAGCTCCATGTGTTAACACTATAGGCATACATTCACTTTAGCCAGTGCTTTAAGCAGACTACTACAGACATGGAGTGTAGGTGAGTTAAAGTTTACCACTTCAAATATTAGCAGCCAAACAGAAGCCATTATTATTGTATTTAGTCTCTTACAAGAGGCAATCAATCTGATTAGTCTAAAACATCACATTGGGGGATGAAAAAGATCAGTGGACTTGATACTTGTAAAGCTAGCCCCATGGCATGTTGATTCTATCTTTATAATCATAACAATCAGAAAGCTTTTTTGAGGTGGGTGAACCAAAGTGTTATGCAAACAAAGTCAATGTTAAAAAAAGAGGGCTAAAAAGAGCTACAGTTAATTATTTCGACATATATCTTAGAATTGCATATTGTTTGTATCATATCTAAAAAAACATGGTTCTACTTCATTCCCAGACTTACCCTATTTTAAGAACGTATGTAATGTTTAAACACAAAACTTTTGGGAGCAGATATGAAGGCTGATTCTTGAAAAGATGGAGCATTGTACATTGAAGGACAATATATTATGCCACTGACTAAATGATTGGGATTTTGAACAATTATGTATGCCTGTGGCAGTCACACTGTTGGCCATTTGATGTTTAAGCTGCTGCTAGCTCCTGCTTTACAATGGTAGCCTAGCCTTCTGATGTAGCTCTACACTATATGCATCCAACTCATTACATTACTGTTCTCATGGATTGTCAAACAGGTAGACACAGCTGGCTCCGCAAGCCATTACATGTCTTCCCATCATGCACTGCATTTTACAGTGCAGATTACACAAACTTTTTTCAATTATAAAAAAAGGAACAAAGTTAAACACATATAATTCTTATCACATTTGGCTTATGAGATAGTTGTAAGGATCTCACTAGTTTATGAGTAAGACACCATCACCATAGTAGGCCATACCTAAAGGAGTAGTAATGATAAGATTGTTGAACTGAAGACGTGTCATGGAATATCCGACATGCGTTTTGTACTTTATTTCATAAAAAGTGGAAAAATGTGACAGGATACATTGATTTTCTTTGGGTTTTTTTTCAAACCCACTGATATGCAAACATTTCACCAATATATGTCATATTAATGCACAATTATATTTTAAATAGCTGATTTCTTGTTGATAAGCTCATGAAACAAATTTCATACATGCTCAAAAACGTATAAATGACAACAATCTATGCCAGGAATGGATTCAGCCTCTTAAGAGATTAGAACAACTTAGTTAAGAAGCCTCTTAAGAGATGTTTTGGGAAGATACTTAGAAAAGTAAACAACTTAAGTATGATCAGTCTTCTTAAAGCCTAACAGTGTATGTTCTTGGAAAACTGGCCCCAGGTTATTGTGGAAACTAGGGGTGCTGTGTCCGCCTCGTCCCATACTCCTTAATAAAAAACTAAATCCTAATAAGAAAACCTGAATCAATGATACCATGTAATTTGTCTTATTTTAAGGTGGATCTAACCAAATATCAGGAATGTAGCCCTTTTGTTGTATCCAGTAGAATGTAGCCAACTTGTTAAAAAGGCACAGAATGCCCAATGTACTCAAGCATATAGTACGTGCAAGAAGTATGGATATTGGAACATACTGCAAGTCATACAATTTTTTTACTTTAAAGGCCCACTATGCAACATTTTTCATTTAATTAATCCGTTCATTTAATTAATTAAGCAGTGCGATAAAAACAACGTTGCTTAGCCCTTCTTTAGGCTAAAGCAGTTTAAAGCGGGTTTTTTTCTCACACGAGCTCCCTCTAAAGACCGCTGTATTGCATTGTATTGCACTGCATTCAAGGCGGTCCGCGCTGCTGAACATTGCAAGTGCTGTATCTACCGCTATAGGCCACAGTGGCGCATTCTACACCGTTCGTTCGCCGTGTAATGACACATTTTAGCATCCTAAACAGTATGAAAAGGATTAATTCAATGTTGCATAGTGGGCATTTAACACTCTAGCACTTTAAATTGTTTTTATTTGTAATCAGCCAAAAAGTGTTCCAAATGACCTTACATCAACCCGGGCTTACACCAAATGACCTTACATCAACCCGGGCTTACAGTAACAGGATGTTTTCATTTGAAAATACACACTTTGCTAGAACAATTTTATTATAATAATGCTAGGTTTATACTAAACTTTATTCTAAGTTTATAGTAAACTTTATACTAATATTTGAGAAAGCTAAGCAAAGCATGCACAGTCTACGCAAAATTATTATAACAGAACAAACCATGTAGCCTATACATATTCGTGAGAGTATATATAGCCTATGTGGGAGAAGCGATTAAGGCCTAGGTCTATTATTAATGTACTGTGATGCTTCCTTGGTGGTGAGAACTGATTTCTAAGACATTCATTGTCAGTGTAAGCAGTTCAGCCCCTTCCCCCTAGTGGCAAATATAAAAATATTTCTTACCCAGATATGATATTTTGCTTTTTGTATTAATAGCCCCTGGTCAATTCAGACAAATCTAGCTAGACATTTAAAACAAAAACGCCCGCATTTAACCTTTAGCAAAAGCATTTCCCTTAAGAGGCAACTCAGGCGCCCGATCGGTTTAGACCGAAGTTTACACCAAAGGTATTTTGTTCCCATGCAGTCGTACCAAATACTCTCTTTTCTATTTCAATTCACTTAGATGGGCCTCTGACGTTCCTATGCACTCCAGTTGGCTACGCACACTTGGCGTAACAGCTATGCGCGAGTTGAGCTGAGCTCAAGTCATCCAGACCAGCAGCGGTTGCATCGGGACGTGAGCTTGCGCTCTTGTGCGGTAGGAGGACGAGGACTTGCCCAGCTCCCACCATAACAATATTCAGCATCACATTGTATAAGTTTTTTTGGTCTTTTGCGCTACATAGAAGTGCCGTCAAGGTGAAAATCAGGATGTACCGTACTTGACCCTAAAAGGCTGTATGTTGGCTGTAATAACTGGGAGGAGGCTTTAAAATAGCGCAAGATAATCTGTGACAGTGAACATTTGCATGATTTCCACTCATAAACGTCAGACTTTCAGAAGACAGCTGCGTTGACGGTTCTCATCTGAGACGTGTGTCCATTGACGGGGCGCTTTTTCTCAGCATAGGTGTTCTAAACAGTTCAGAAAATTGTATCGCACCATTGTTGTAATCACCCTTGGATATTGCTACAAACTGTAGGCATTCATTTGGAATCCGGAACACACTTGGACACGATGGATACTTAAAGATCCGTACAATAAGGTGTTCACAGTAGCCTAACATTTGGGTAAGTCCCACTGAAATAACATTTTAATTACATCCAGACAAAGGTTATATTATAAGGTTGCTGTTTTAACTTCGAAAAAAAATGGACAAAGAAAGATTTGCTTCATATCAGTGCATTTTGACAGGAAGCATATGCAGCAGATGAAGCGGGTTTATTTAATAAATATTTTACTGATAAATATTTTGGACGAATATATTTGTCAATTATTCTTACACAGCAAGTTTTTAGGCTATACACAAATAGCCAGTTACATGGTGGTTCTCGATTTAAGTATATTGTAATGCGATTATGTTGGATGTGCCATCTAATTTATTTTTCGGTGTTTTATAACGCAATATTTCCTTTTTGCGCATAATTAGCAGTAGGCTAATGCACATGTGAGAAGAGTTGTAAGTGATAGTTTTTACCCTGCTGTTTTCAACACGTGGAATACAAGGTGTGTGGGCATGTCTCCCACGTAGTTCAGTCTGCTTTTTGACGTCTCTCCTATTCTCCCTTAAACTCCCATTAAGGACTCGGACACAGCAGATTGCGTCGAGTGTAGGATGTAGGGATGATCCCTGTTCCGCGCTTAAAGGGTCAGTCGCAGCTGTGGCAGATGAATGCAGAGCCGCCTCCTTGGGTATGGATGATCCCTAGCAGCTCGGGACTGTGCCGGGTGGGTGCTGCTGTTCCCGCGCCACTCGTGATCTCCTCGCGCCCTCCTCCGCTGCTGCAGGGGCTTTCTAGCTGGCAGCTGTCCTGTGATCCGCTCATCCCTTTGATACGAATACCCCAAGCGTCGGAGCCAACCATCCATCAATTTCCACTACCGAATGTTCAGGTATTGATGCTGTCTTTATTAAGAAAATTGTACTACCAGCCAGCAAACTTTGTCACCATTTCCATGTCTACTTAATTGCAACATCAAATCAAGGCCATACACACATTAAACAATACAGACAAGTTTGTTGAAATGTTTGTAAATCACTTTTAAGCTGTAAGGATGTCACATGTTAAATAGCCTAAATAATAATAACAATTATAACAGTAAAACAATTGTGCGAAAAAGATGACTCAAAACATATGTAATTCAGTGGATGTGAAGAATGTATAGTGTAAAGTCTATCCTGTCATGGCCCTGTAGCCTACCAATCTTGACTTTGTACCTTGCAGTGAGGGCACTTTAGTGCGGAGGGTAGAGGAGTACAGCCCAGTTTGAGGGTAGATTTGTATGCACTGTGTGCCTTGCAGTGTCTTCCGAGGTCCACAAGAGGTGCTTTTTTTTTGCTTCAAGAGCTGAGAAGCACAATTTCCATGCGAGCACTAGGGCATGCAAAAGGGGCTTGATCAGGACTTCACAGGCATATTGATAATGATGTAGACCTTGACTTTTCATTGCACTAAGCAACATTTACAGGGCTTGGCTTTACATGGTTTTTAGGGTGGGAGGATTGCTTAAGCAGAAGAGAAAATGAAGGGCGATGATGCAGCACTTGTGTTTAAAGAGATTTTTTGCATCATAAAGCTTTTTTTCCCTGAGTTTTCTGATAGATTTTTAACGTGGCAAGACTCAGTGAGCGTAGCTAGTATCTCTTAAAGCAGCACTTGTTATGGCTGTGAGTGTTTTTTTTTTATCCCAGACTTTTGGAAATGGACCAGATAAGTTGCCGTCATAACATTTTTTAACATCAGTTTTGCCAGCAAATCCTGCCAGTAAAACAAATAGAACAGCTTCAGAACGGTCTAAAATATTTTGCACACAGTGAATGATTCATTTATGATTTAAACTTTTAATTTCCTCCCTGTGGTGTCAGATTTTTCTCCTACTTTCACATTGCAATTTAGTGACACAATCTTTCAGTGTCTGCAGGAGATGGTGTCTTGAATCAACTTCCATAAGGGCAATAACAAAAAAACTAATGCAATTGACTTTGCGGTCTTAAAATCCAAGCAACCTGAAGGACAATTTATGTTATTGGCACATGTAAACAAATATCCAACGTGTATCATTCCAGCTTTAATTATTTGCCCTTGTGCTTTCTGTGTGATATTACAGTTTGATCTCCCATCAAGGCCCCATGTTCTGGGATTTCAGCCATCCACAAGCGTGGAGCTGGTGCCTGTCTTTCCTCATGTATACAGAACAGTGCTCTCCCCTCATTTTAGGAAGGGCTGGGTTGAGAAGAGGGTCCCTGAGTATAAGGTAAGCGAGTCCTTTTGGCACAGCTGCAGATCTTATTAGCGACCGAGTTGTGCATTGCCTGTGTAGTATGCTCTTTGGCATGAACTACTTCATGTAGCCTTTACTTGTTGCAGGTTTTCCTGAACAACACCCTTGCTCTGGAGACCACCTGGTTTGGTCCCGAAGAAATAGGAATTTTCCAGAGGCAAGAGAAACCACTGCTGGTGACAAATCAAATGGCAATGAGCATATCTAGGCCAGCTTCAGCCTCCAGGAATTTCCACTCTCTGCTGGTGTCACCGCGCCGCCTATCAGGTTTGTGTGGTAATTTATTACCTGCACCTCCCTTTACTGGCCTGACCACCTCGCTGAGAACATTTATGAGGTGTTTTTTCAGTGTCATAGTTTCATCTCACATGGATTTGATTATTTATTTGTGTATTGATGGTGCTGCTGAGCGTAATCTGTCTCTTCAGCCAATCTTGGCAGCGAGGAGATAATGTCAGTGCACTTTTAACAGTCCCTTATAAACTACACAAATTACTAGGCCATCTGTGTATGTGTTGTGTGGGAGTTCAGTTAGGGAAAGTTTGGCTGGACTGCACTAAATATTGATGGAACAACTCAGCTGTTCAAGCGCTGTTTATTGAAATCTGTTTGGAGCAAAGGGGCAGGGTCATTTACATACATAGAGTAGGCCAGTATTATGCTTTGGTACAGGATATCACATAGGAAATATTCATGGGAGGCAAATACGTTTTTTTCCCTCTTCAGAAAAACAGAGATGTTTATTTGAATATCATGTATGCATTCACAATGTACTGTACTCTGTAAACCTGTGGACGATCTGCAAACGATTAGCGATCATGGCTACTGTCAAGCAAGATCTCATGACTTTCACACTTTCCAAGCTGTTGTAAATAGCTGTTGAGAAATGTGTGAATCTGTGTGTGTTATTGAGTCCAGAAGGCTTCACTGGTTTGTAAACAGTTCACACAAAGAGCGGAAAAGGAATTCTTTCTCAGCTATAGGTCAGGGCTAGACTGACTGAAAGACTTTGATCTGTGTGCTCTCATTGGCTTTCACCCAATAGTCAGGCTCTGTAGCACTCTAACCTTCAGATGAGGTGAGATGACCATGGATCCTACTTTTGTCAGTGTGTTAAGCCTGGCTGCTGGCTAAAGCAGTCATGCTTTTGTTGTAGCTTTAGTTGGTGGTTTCGTCCAAAAGATCATCACACTCTTGTGAACATTGTTCCTCACAGCAAACTCTGTGCATGGTACTAAAGTAATGCCAAGGGCCAGAAACCCATTCTCATGTAGCCAAGTCAGAGCCCATTAGCCTATTCCTGAAATGCTGAAACACTTCCCCTATTAAGACCTCAGGGTTGGGCTGAGCTATGCTAGAGAAGGGAGGCTGAGAGCCCGACAAGGTGGGTGGGCATGTATTGCAGTACTTAAACAATCAATTACTTCTTGGCATGATTGAGTGCATGTCTGAGTGCTTCACATGGGAGGCGGGAGGATCTTTCAACAGAATGGCCACATGTGTCTTTCCTGGCCATGCTCCCGTCCTGGTCATTTCAACATCCACCGGAAACCTGTCCAGATTTCTGGTCAGTAAGGACAAGCCTCCTGATTGTTTTCACTACATGGGTAACCAGGGCTGCATCCTCAGCTGTATGCCCTTGGAATCATTACGGACCCAACTGAACAGTAATCAGTTCCCCTTGCCAGCTTATTCACTTGCTTTGAAGCGTGACACACCAAGCTCTTATTACTGGAACTTCAGTGGCTACACAGATGGATGTGATGTGCTGAGGTGAGGTGGTTGTTGTTATGTATGTGTTTGTGATTGATCCTTCTATCCTTTTTAGTGTGCCCCCTCCCCTTTCCCCTTCCAGGCTTTGTTTGCCTTTAGAAGTCGGCTCAGGTAAATAGTGTGCAAGCTGTGTGCCGGAAAATAGGTTAACATTAAAATCAGGTTGTTACAATGGGTGTTCTTATTATCAAGGCAGCCTGGTCTTACTAAAGTGTGCACTTAATGGAGTGTCATACATTTTTAAAATGAGAGAGATATTACACTCTCAAATAGTCATTTGTGCCAAACTATCAAAAGACTTTGACAAGTCCTGGATGGATGGCTACCCAAGATGGTGATTATAGTGATTTCAAGTGCATTGCGCTAATGAAGAGAGTACAAAATGTATGGTATGTTAGGCATACGGTAAGTTTTGCATTCATTCTGTTATATTTTTTGTGGGACAACACAAAAGAAATTAAGTACTTAAAGTAGTCAGTGTGCAGCTTGTGGGCAGTATAGATTTGTTGTCCTTTGAAAAAACTCAACATACGGAATTGAACTGTTAAGCATGGTGGGTGTACTAGCATGGTGTACTGTAGAGCTGTATGGGTGCTGCTGTCATTAGGGAGCTGTAGTTCATAGAGGCAGACATGAATTCGTATGAGGTGTCGTCAAGGCCATATATCAGGAATAGCTCACACATATCCACTAAGAGCATACACGTGTACTACTTTTCCTTGCGCATGCACTACATTTTTTTGCACATGAACATTAAAAGCTTGCCCTTACACTACCTTTTCTTGCACATGCTAATAAATAGCTTGCAGATCCACCATTTCTGTCTTGCGCATACACATCAAAAGCTCGCACACGCACCACTTTCACGCCGCGCATAGACATTTTCTGTCCTGCGCATCCATGCCAAAAGCTCGCACACACACTAATTTTATTTCGCACATGCACCACTTTTGTCTCGCACATGAACATTGAAAACTCCCACATATATCACATTTTTTACATATAACCAACACTTTGATGCGGGTAGGTCGTGTGTGCCAGAGAGAATTGTTAGTGTGTGAGCACATTAGTTGCAGGGTTAACACCAAAAGTTGGTGCCTCTCCTAAACAGCGAATGAATTTCTTGCTCCGTATTAATGTTACCGATACAGACAGCTGGTGTTGGTGTTGCCGAACTAACAAGAGTTGGCAGGCCTGATGGAGATGTCATTATATCACAAATTAATTTTATTGCTTGATTCAGAGCTTCCTCTCGAGTAGTGCCAGCCATTTTCAAAAAACGTGCTCTCTCTCATTGAACCACGGAGCCCTCGAAGGTTGGGCTGGTCTATGTGGGAGGGGCTCTTGTCCTCATTTAAATTTTAGCTCGCACACATACCATTTTACCCTGAAACACGTTATATTTGCCATAGGCGATGCATCTCACATCACGGTGTTCATTAGCAGTTCACAAATGTATTGTCTATGTGTAAGATAAATGTAGTATGTGTGGGTTTTTTGAATGTGCATGTGCAAGACAAAAGTGGTGAAAGTGCGAAGTAAGAACAGTGTGTGTGCAAGTTTTTCGCATGGATGTGCAGGACCGAAATTGGCTATGCGCGGCGTGAAAGTAGTGTGTGTGTGTGTGAGCTTTTGGTGTGTGTGCGAAGTTAAAGTAGTGTGTGCGTGAGCTATTGACAACTTTTACTGTGGATGTGCAAGACAGAAATGGTGTATGTGCAAGCTATTTATTAGCATGTGTAAGAAAAAGTAGTAAATGGGCAAACTTTTAATGTTCATGTGCAAAAAAATACAGTGTATGCGCAAGCTTTTCATGTGCATGCGCAAGGAAAAGTAGTACACGTGTATGCTTTTAGTGGATATGTGTGAGCTATTCCTGATATATGGCCTAGGCGGCGCCTCATAAATTCGAAGCAGAGTGTTCTCCCCTCTTTTGGGTAACTGGGCCACATACACGGAATGGCAGTTTTGTAACATACTAATGACCCTTAGCACATCTCCGAGATGACAACTGCCTTGCTGAGGAAGCTGAAGATCAAGGCGATAGAATGGCCAAGCACATTTCCTTAACCTGTTTGAGCACCTGTTGAACATCCTTAAACAGAATTTAGAGAGCAAATAATCTATCAATCACCACTCCTGTGATTATCATCATTAATGAGTGGGAGACGATTCCAAGGGAAACCTTTGAAGCTCTGGTGAATGTCAAGCCCAATGGGGTTTAAGCCGCTGCATAGTAGTGGTGCTCACATGAAATACTGAAAGTTTGGCCACAATAAAGGACCTGAGGTGAGGTGTTCTCGCTTTTTTGTCAGATGCTTAGCTGTATGTTGATTTGAGTTTCAGAGAACAAAAATCATAGCATATACTGTATGTAAAGCATGTAAAACTTTTAGTCAAAATGTCATGCACATCATTGTTAGTCCATATTTACCCATATGAGGTCATAAAACCTCCAGAGCTTAGATTAGGAGCAGAGGCATGCAAACACATATGCAGTGTATGCTTAATGCAATTACGTATTCATAGGAATGAGCACACACTCGCACACTCACAACACAGTGTGCAAACCTTACTTGCCCACTTCAATATTTCATGAAATGGAAATATATGCTTTGCTCACTGGTTCACAACATGCCAACATACCAAAAATCACAGCAGTTGGTTGCCTGTCTGTCCTCAAAACAGAAAATTGTGCAACCATTTTGAAGATATGCT
Source organism: Limnothrissa miodon (assembly GCA_017657215.1). Classification (NCBI taxonomy): domain Eukaryota; kingdom Metazoa; phylum Chordata; class Actinopteri; order Clupeiformes; family Clupeidae; genus Limnothrissa; species Limnothrissa miodon. The sequence goes on from JAGFZM010000024.1 coordinate 873,993, forward strand.
CTGTCGGAGCATTCCCTTTCGATTCCCTTTCCAAGCCAGGAGAAAATGTTATATTTCAAAGTATCACTCCTTCAGGGAATGCAGCTAACTGTAACTTACCTCTCTGGGAATTGTGCCCGTGTTAGAGTCATGCTGGAAAAGGTAATTTTGAATAATTCAAGCTTGAATTATAGAAGAGAAAGGAATATTTCCTGATGGTTGGTTAATGGCTTACATTTCAGAAAGCAGTCCCTCAGGGAGAATTTTTGCTGTCTTCTGTATTTAAATATCTTAACACGTACAGTATTTGAATGTAACCACGATTATTTGGCTGTCACTGTAGTAAGCCAAAATAAACTATTTTTCATCAATATTCATCAAAAGAACAAGAAAATATGATTGTAAGATTATTGGACAGAATTATGAGGCTGTGAAGATAAAAAATCCATGAGCAGATACCAGTTTTCATACTTCTTCTGATAATTACTCAATGATTTATATAGCTCATCACTCTCATTTAAAAGTCTTTGAACTGCAATTGCCAAGGTGACCTTGCTATAGTCTTGAGGGTAACATGTATCGATTCTGTTTTTGCACCACTGACTCCACTGACTCGGAATACAAAGGATATACAGCCATAATATCCTGCAATGTATCATGCAGAATGAGGCAAGTCCAGTCTTTGCCTTTTCTGGTTGATGCTCAATCTGCCATTTAATAAACAATTTCTGTAAACAAATGTGTGCGTGTAGGCAGATTGAGTGGGCATTTCCAGCTTTGATAGACCATTTTCTCTCAAGACTATTGGGCTGTGCATCCGAGCCTGGCCGTGTTTTAGAGCACATTATCTCATCACATACTCAGACATGTAGCACTAGTGGCCTGTGCAAGCCAAAACATCTCGAGCATGTGTTGTGCATAGCGTGTTTTCACTGGTGCAACGTGTTCTATGTTTGTATGAAGTACTTAGAGAATATTCATGTCCTTTGCCAGCTTGATTAGCGTGATTGCTCCAACTGTTCTGTGCATGAGGAACACCCCTTTCAAACTCAATATGAAAAACAACAACAATAAAATCCTATTGTATGATTTAAATAAAACATCCTGCCTAAAAGCAAATTCTATGTATAGCAGTATAATGGAATAAATTATTTATGGCTCTCTGTTTTTTGCTTCTGCCTTAAAAGTTAAAAAAGTCAAGGCTTTCAGTGGCACTAGGTCCTGTGCAAGGTTGTGGCCGCACAGCACTGCAAAAAAATCTACCTCGGGTTACCATTCTGGAAACCCTGATACAGAAAGTCTTTTGTCATTTAATCTACTACACTGCTCAATTGGGCAAAAACATGCTGGTCTTGAAATGTTACACTCGTTGTTTCCAGGCAAGGTGTCTCTCTCACTTTTCTCCTCCTATTATTGCTTTAAAACAATCAAGGTGTTAAAACTGTTCCCCGACCTTGTGCTGCAGGGAACTCAGAAATATAACTGTCCTCTAAAAGGCCATCTCCCATAGATGACTGCCCCACAGTACTGGCCCTAAAGTCATATTTCTCATCTCACTGCGTTTGCAACCTCTGGTTATTGACGGAGCCTAATGAAATGTGAAAAGTCACTCTGAACCCCTTGTCAAGAAATTGCAGGTGCTGGAAAATTGAGATGAAAGTTGATTGGTCGATTTGGGATGAAGCAGTGAAGCGTTCTCCAGGAATGCTCCAGCACTTCTTTTCAAGCAGGGGCTTAGGAGACTCCAAGGGACCATCAGAGAGAGCTGGGTCCTAAAAGCTCTCTTGTGGTGGCTGTTCATGTGCTAGGAAAAAAAACCCTTAAAATCCTGAGTAAAAATATATATATATATATATATGGAAAATAGAGTGCCTTTATCATGGCTAAAGGAATTCAATAAATTGATATAGTGTTGTCCACCAGTGCAAGAAAGACCCAAAGGGGTGGCAGACTCTTCAGGCACAGTCAGGTCGGTTCTGTAGTAGACACTCATTTCTACTGTAGGAATGCACTGTTTGTGAAAAGCGAACATCGTAAAAAGTGGGCTATCTGTGTGTTGCACAGCACAATGCGACATCATCAATGCAGCCTTTTACAGTATTCTGTCTTCACAACAGCGCAGTCATAAATATTTCTGTTTACTTTGGCTGATCTGAGTGTTCAGCAGAGCATGTCACCCCCGAAGTGATTTGCCACATCCCATCCAGACATATCGCTCTCACATATGGTTAACCATCAGTTCAAATAGAATTTGTTTTCCAATCACCAGAAAAAAAGTGTTAATTAGAAGGCAGCTGTCTTTGAAGCCTATTGTGTGTGTGTGCTAATTGATCGGAACATGGGCGCTCGCCCTTTCAAGGAAAAGTCATATTTCCTACAGCAGGAGAGCAATGCACTAAACCATATGGCCTCCTTAAGATGAACTAACAGTAGGCAGTAAATCTGCACCCCTCTTTCCCAGACACACACACATACACACACACACTCATCTACCTTCATCCCACTCCACCTTGTCAGACCTGTCTTCTCTCATAGATTAGTGTGAGAAAGCACACCCAGGAATTGGTTGCTCTGATCCTTTTTTTTTTTTTTAAAGCAAACAAAGGCCTCCTGCTTTATTATAAGGGCTTTGTTTAGCAAAACAAATTTTATTATGAGCTGGGGTGGGGTTTGGAGGAGATGGTGTGGTAGTGGTGCAAAAGAACATTAAGGCTCCACGAGAATAAAGATGATCCCACTGCGGTCACAGGGAAGCACAAGTTCAGTTGCCAGTTCATTATAGAGGCAATGCAAGGGGGACCTGAGCACTGAAACAGCACTGAGAGGCAGTCTCAGGGCCACACTGATGGATGGAGTACGTGGAATGAACAGAGACAGAAAGAGAGAGAGAGAGAGAGAGAGAGAGAAAGAGAGTGCAGTGTGAGCTCTAGCCTGCTGTTTCAGGACCACAGACATAATGGACAGCTCCCCGGCGTCTCAGCCCTCTTGCAACTCTGCTTACTGTCAGCATTAGTGGGGGCAGAACATTATCAGCAGAAATACCACAAAAAGAGCACAAAAATAACACTAAGAGACCTCACGCCATTGTGTGGACAGTTTTGAGCTGGCTGCATGGAGAGCCAGCTTTTATTGAAATATCAGACAGTATGGCTGTGTTTAAGAAGCTAATAAAGACTTATTTTTTGTGGGTTTGCCTGAGACAGGACTGGACATTTAAGTGCTGGGGAGCAGTAATTGCCACCCCAGAGAGAGAGAGAGAGAGAGAGAGAGAATGGGAGAGAGAAAGGGATGAAGAGAGAGAGGGAAGAAGTGTCTCGCCTCTCTGCTAAAGTAATTTAAAAGGTTCAGACGCTGATGCTGTTTACTCTTTGCGGTTCATCTGTGCCTCACACAAGTAGTGCAGATCACTAGACAGAAGAAGGTAACCTAGACAATAAACAAGGGAATCGGTGAAAAATAGATTACACTTAAAGGAACTGCTGTGATACAGTTAGATGTTTTAAGATTTACTTTGTTTACTTCTGCTGGGTGCCTGGTTCATCTTTTGTCATAGGATGTTATAACATCCATTATTCACAATTCCTATTTCCAGAGGTGGCCACTGAGGGCTTTGTCCGTGTTACAAGGGTTTGTCATACCATCCGTCATGCATTTCCAGCATTCACACTGCCACATCTCTTGGCTGAGGGGTTAAGTATCACTTTGCGTGTGTTTTGGGGGCGGGGTGGGTGGAGATGTTTGTGTATGTGTATGTGTGTTTGGGGGGGGGGGGGGGGGGGAGGTGGTGTTCTTTTTCTCTCCCTTGTCTTTTTGTACCATCTGTCTTTGCAGTCACTCTGCAGTGGCTTTTTTAAGCGGCGCCGGTTGAGATCTCCCTGGTGGCCTCATTTTAGTAGCGTGCTGGCGCATGCTAACCACACTCTCTCAGATCTTTCCACACTCCCCTATTAGATAAAGTGCTGCTTGTTCTGGGGTGGGTGCGTGTGAAGGGTTAGTATGGGGAAGTGGCGTTGTGATTCTAATTGTTTTAGGATGTCGCCATCTCTCTTTCACTCTCCGATCCTCTTTCCTCCTCCCCTCCTTTGCTCTTTCATCCCCTCTCTCACTCACTGACTTACACTCTCCCATTCTCTTTTAGTTCCCTTTCCTTTGCTCCCCTTGCTGGTCTCTTTGTAACCCTGAGAATATCAAAATCTATGATAGAAGGATGATCTTGCTGCTACTGTGTATCTCTCTTATGAAATACCACACACCCACCACACACACACTCAAACCCACATCCACACATGGACATTCTCATTACCTGTAAGTCAAGACTTTTTCCTTGTCTCCTCCCCAAAGCGTGATGCACAGTAAATCACCACTCCCCACTGGACACATTGTGTATGTGTATGTATATGCTCATACCTCATGCCATTTCATATAATTTGCTTCCTCTATGCGCCGACACAACAGTCATCTCTGCTGAGTGTCAACACTGCTTAACTCCCTGTCACCAAACGTCTGAGGCAACTCTCCTTCCTAAAGGTCCTGGGATTGACCTCTTCCCATGATAGTGTAGTACTAGCACTTCCCTTTCATGGGTTTCTTGGCAACGTTATTTTAATGGTGCTTAACCGTTAGTCTGTTATGGGAACTACTGATTGTTCTGCACATTCAGTGATCACCCTGTCTGGCAGAGCATTTATTTTAGCAAAATTGTATTCATAGAATTGGATCATTTTATGGGGATCAGATTCACACACACACACACACACACACACACACACACACACACACA
>JAGFZM010000024.1:878761-998103 GCA_017657215.1 Limnothrissa miodon
CACACACACACACACACACACACACACACACACACACACACAAGCACAGAGAGAGAGAGAGAGAGTGAGATGGCAGTTATGCTACAAACTATGAGGAGCTTTTCAAATAAGTTTCAGATTAAATATGTAGCAGAAAATGTAGCACGACCTTTGTTCTGCTCATAGTTTTGCACAAGCGATTTTTCCCAGTCTCCGCCTGTGTCTCAGCCTAGCTCTATGAACTGCAATAAAGAACAATCACTGCTAACATGTCAACATGTTTGTGCGTGTCATCCAAACAGGATGTTTTTTTTTGGTGAGTGCAGTTTGTTGAAGCCATTTGCCTGCAGACATCCCCATCCTTGTTGATCAGAGTCCCATCGCTGGCTCCTGCACCAAAGCTCCATGATGGATGATTTCAGTCTAATAGACCCATCATTGAACTGAGCCAGCGAGATTAAATGGTAGGATAAATTCTATGAAACCATTGTTGACAATTATTTAATTGTAAAACAAAAGGGAGGGAACACAGTAGTGAGCAGGGAACAAAACAAAACAAAACCCAAAAATATTAGCAGCCATTTGTTTGATAAAAGAGTACTCCTGTTTTACACCGCACTCATGTTGACTTTAGCCACTTCGCGCTGTTGTCATTGGCAGGCCGTGGAAGATAAAAAGGCTCTTTTCACATCAGATGCAGGAGTGGTTTTGAGTCTGTTTGATATGCAGGTGCTTGCCGGGCTGCTAGCTCACCAACTACTGACTCATTATTCCTTTTCTCTCTTTCTCTCTCTCTCTTTTTTTGTTGCGAGTGGTTCCATCCACACCCGTTGCCAAGTTCTGCCTTTCCTCCTTATCAGAAGCTTTGGCTCCTGTCGGTAAAAGCCTCCTCATTACCGTCCCCTATTACGGGCGTTCTCTCCATCAGAGGGACATGCTGGGGGGAAGGGGTGTGTGTGGGATTGCTGCTGGTGGCGGTGGTGGTGGCAGTGTATGGGGCGGGAGAGAGAGAGGGGGGGGGGTGGCTGTCAGGCTTAATTGGTACTCAAGAGTTTGGGTTTTAAAAGCATTTGCTGCAGCTGTGGACTGATGTCATTACCTTCTCTCCCCCTTAGAGACAGGCGCCTGCTCAGTCAATCATCTATGCACCCCAGATGCAGTCGAGAAAGTCATCACCGATTAGTGTGGAAACAACCCACGGTACAGCTGCACGCAGCCAAAGTGCAGCTATGATTGCATTTAAATTTCGATGTTTATTGATTCCAATGTCAAAGCAGTTGGGTGTGCCTGGAGAAAAATTAAACAGTGATACTGTCTGCAGCCATGGAGTGCTCTGCTAGAACCTGTTTGGACTCATAGATCTGTGTTAATGACTGCACCATTCAAATAATCTATCCCATGAGGTTATGTAAAGCAATACAATCCATCCCTGTGTGGTGGTGAGATATAGAAGGACTTTTTTTTATCCCTCCGAGCTGGTGAATATCACACCCTGCAAATGTGCTTTTAAAAGGGTTACTCTGGTCTTGTCGTGAGAAAAAAAGAATATGGAAATGTGAACTCTACCCCTAGAAAAAGAGTTCTTATCCGGCAACAGAAAAAGTTTTTCACCTCACAGTTCTCTCTATATGTTTGTGTGTCTCTTTTGCCGTGCTAAAGAAACCGTATGAGCCCCAGTGGATTGAGTGTGTATTTCTGTATTTCTCACCAGGTTGTCCAGTGGCCATCAAGCGAGTGCGCAGTAACAAGAGGATTGCGCTGGCGGCCGCTGCCATGATGGCCATGGAATCGGAGGTGGCCCAAGGGCCCTCGGCCTCCTCTGCACACCCCCTCCACCTCCTCTCGCTGTCCCCCATCAAGATCCCCTTCCTCTCTCCTCACAGCCCAGGTAAGAGCCTCCTTCCCCTCCCCTCCTCTGCTGCTCTCCTGGTGGTACATCCTGACCTGATTGGGGAGATTGCAGAAACTATAATTAGCATGGGGTCGTTTTTCTCCCCTGCCATAAAAAAGGTTGTGCTATTCTAATTGGTCGATTGTACTTGCAAATGCCTTAGTTATGCAGATGATGCATTAAGCCGATGTTTGTTTTCATATTTATTGGAGGTCCAGCTGCATTGTTTTTCCCTCCTCCATGATATCTGGTTAAACTCAGATACTGTGATACGCCTGTGAATGAGTTTAATCAAATCCATTATCTCTAAGGTGACCGGCTGATTGTAGGCTATGCATACATTGTTGTGGCCAACCTCATGACGGTGAGTCTTTCCATGCTCTGTGGACTTGCTTCTTTGCTCCAGTGTGCATTAATGTCACATCACAGAGCTGAAGGGCCATTTTGTCCTAAGTGTGTGTTCTGCAGCCCAGTGGCCCTGGGCAGAGTGACCCAGGTGCTTGTGTCCGGCTGTAAGATAGAAAGGTGGGAATTATTTCGCCACTGAAGTGGACACGTTAAAATCAAAGAGGCTGGCGTGTAATGACTGAAAGATGGGAAAGGATTGCGAGGTCTGTGCAGTTCTATTAGCCGACAGAGTCCCAGCATGCCTCTGTGTGTCTTCCATTGGCACCTTTTGTTTCCTCTCTCCCTCCTTCCATTCTCTCCCATCATCCATACTGATAGGGAGGTCTCTTCTTTTTCACTCACCCAGAGCTTCAGAGCTTGTGTTTCTGATTCACTGTACGAGTAGCTGGCCACTAAACCGGGATTGCCGATTGCTGAAACAGAAAAAAAGGGAAAAAGAAAGGATAGGGAGAGATAGATAGTGAAAAAGGTAGAGGAGAAGAATGAAAGATTAAGAAGGGGAAGAGAGGTAATTACATTTTAGCCTATTTCACTCCCATGCATCTCGGCTGAGGCATTGATTGCCTTAATGTTACCTTGAGTGTAGACAGCAGGTTGACAAAGTTGTCAGCATGTACATTATTTCGACTCGACCTGTAAAAGTCGGCATCGCACTGAAGCTCACAATGGCAGTTTGTCTACAAAAGCCTATCCAGGAGATTTGTCTTCTCCAGTCTTTGAGGCTAGTGGTGGTGTGTGGGGCTGTAATTCATAATAATTGTTGCAGGAGAAGTAACATTACTTTTTCAGATTTCATTCCATTTATTACCTTAAACAACTCTGCTCTGAACTGCATAGCAATGTTTGTCTGTGTGTGTGCTCGTTGCAAGTGTCCTTGTTTATGAATCTGTTTCGACCCCTCATGGAGAGAGCTTAATTGCAGACAGAACACAGACCTCACCTGCAGTCATATTGATTAAATGATGGGCTTGATTAATTGATGTTATGGCATCAGATACATCTGTATTTTTAGACAGTACTTCTGTGAAAAGGACATTTTGTACTCAACTCTCTCTCTCTCTCTCTATCTCTCTCTCTCTCTCTCCCTCCCTCCCTCCCTCCCCCACTTTCACACACACTGGCTTTTTATGTGATTGTGTGTAGACACTGCATTCACTTTGTGTGGTACAATTCATGTGGCCTGGCACATTGGTTATTTTGCTTTTACACGCCCTTGTGAAAACAAAGTTGTATATTTCTGTGTAAAATACACTCAGTGTGAAATCCTAAAGCATAGTGATTTTAGAAGTTTTGATCCAGGACTTGTAAAAGGATGTTTACACGTTTCTGCTGTCATTGTGCACTTCATCATGCCGACTTCTTCATGTTGGATTCCTTTTCATGTCTCTGCTGTCTGCACACACACACACAAACACACACACAAACCACAGTGGGATTGTCTCTTAATAGTCATTTTCAACTGCTTTGTGTTTCTATGGATTTCTTGAGAAGCATAAGGCTTTGAAAAGAATAGAGATTCATTGTGATTACCATCGATGGAATGCAAAATAAACTTTGCAGAGAAACTACTTTGAGTGTGAAATTTGACAGTGGCATTTGGCAGATGCATCCATCTTTTTGGCTAATGATCCAGTGCAATCATAGGCGTGCCAAAGGACAGACTCGTCATTAAGTCTGTGAGAAAATCTGATCATGCTGAATGTGGTCTCTGTTTTAGGGTGGGGAGACTTGCAGGGATTAACCAGGACGTGCGTGGCCACAGGGTATGAAGTAAGCGTCTAGCTCCGAACGTGTGCCGTTTTGTCTTGGCACGCACAGTCCCTTCTGAAGTCTGATGAGCTCTGTGTAGGACAGACTCGAAAGGATGCCTTTGTAGTCCTTCCGAGGTGGAGGGATCCATTAAGGTTGGCTGGTAATAAGGTTGTGGCCCACTCCAGCTCTTGAAGAGCACACATACACACACACACACACACACACACACACACACATACACACACAAACAGACACGTGTGTGCACGGCAACACGCCAACGCCGGCTCAGGACATGAAGATTGATGAAGCGCACGGCGCTCATCAATTTATCATCATATCTCTGTGATCACGATGATGAGTATATTTTCATATTGGATCAGGAGATAGAGTTTGACTTCCATTAGTACACGCTGTGCATGGCCAAACACCAAGACATTATGCAGCGCTGCTACACATCACAGTATGGCCATGAGGCAGTACGAGCCTCTGATACCCTTGACATTTCTACGCAACCATGAAAAAGGCAGCCAATACAAAAAAAAAACTTTTTTAGATAAGCAGCATTGGAATTTTTTTTTTGTTCACTCCCAAGATTACATATATGATTAAAGAGTTGAAAGATTAATGTGATGCAAGGTGCATTTCAAATGCAAATTAATTATACATTGACTTTGGCCTTTTGCTGTCGGAGCTCAAACATTTAATTAGCATCTATTCAAGGCTTTGTGCATACAGTGGTAGGTGTTAAAGCAAATTGGGTTCTCAATTCCTCTCAATATGGAGTGAAGATATGTAAACTATTGGGCTGATAACCTCCAAATTAAATAAACAAATGGTTGTTGAAGGTCCCCAAAAAAGTGACTCTGACAGTTGTGTTAGCTTTGTTCAGTTCTGTAGGAGGGAGTTTAGCCTTGGATGTCATTGAGACCGAGGCTCTGCCTATATGCACTGACGAAACGCACAACCCGATTAAAAAATTAGTCGATAATGGAATAATCCGGATGAAGTGATGACGTCCAAGTGACATTACGAAAGACACATGCTGTTGAGTTAACACTCTCTAACTCAATTTCCCCCTCTGATCGGGCCACTTATCGCCGCTCGGCGGGCGGGTCACCAGAGGTGAGCGCTCCCCATTTTGAGTCCTGCATATCATCCGATTATCATTAATCCTCCATTTCCACACTTCATTGTCTCCACCGAGACAGGAGGCCTGGGCAGCTAATCAGCTTTGGGACCCTCTCACCACACAGTAGACCCGCTCCAGTAGACAACACTTCCTCCATGGCACTTGGACCAATTTCAGAGGCGAACCCACTCAAGCACTAACTTTTGGAAAAGGTCAGGGGGATGCTTTTCGAAAAAAAAAAAAAAAAGATGAGAAGTACAGAACAAGAAGCCTGTGAAGAGAGGGCATTAATCAAGCAGAATAGAGATTGACCTTGACCCCTCTAAAAGATGTGTGGGATCTGTCAGTTCCAGTGGCCAGATCCACACGCTGCTTTCTTCTTTCTTTCTAAAGGGGCGACTGGATGAGTTCTGGCTGCGCTGATGCACAGTTCTGAGCTCACTCTGAGCTGCCGAGCAAGTATTGATCTTCATTAAAAGAGTTTGACAGATGTTGATGCAGTGGACGAAAGCTGTTTTGCAGGATATCCCCGTCCATGGCTGAACATTGTAACATGCACACTCTTTCTCTCACTCTCTCTCTCTCTCTCTCTCTCTCTCTCTCTCTCTCTCGCTCTCTCTCTCTTTCTCAAATTCAAATTCAAATTCAAATTCAAAGGAGCTTTATTGGCATGACTCAAGAAGTGTTGCCAAAGCATACAGTAATACAGATAGTTAAAACATATATATGAAAACAAACGATCAAATATGAAAGTACAATATTATAATTTTAAAGACAAATAGAAAGAAAACTTATATCAAATTTAAAATTGTCTCTAAAAAATAAAAAAATTAAAATAATATTAATAATAATATATAAAAACTCACTTTATGCAAGTGTATGTGTATGTATGTCTCTCTCTCTTTCTTTCTATCACACACGCACGCACACACACACACATACACACAGAAAGAAAAGGTTGTAAAGTGTACTGTATTTTATAAGTAGGTATTCTGCAAGTAATTCTGAAAATTAAGTTGAGTTCACTGAACCATCTTGCGCACTTTTGTGTGTTTCTCTGCCCTTCTTTCTGTCAAAAGATTGTAGTGAGTTTCTCTCTCTCTCTCTCTCTCTCTCTCTCTCTCTCTCTCTCTCTCTCTCTCTCTCTCTGTGTGTGTGTGTGTGTGTGTGGGGGGGGGGGGCAAAGAGAGAGAGAGAGTATATGTCTGTGTGTGGGGGGAGAAAGAGAGAGAACTGGTTCTGTCTGAGGCAGAATGGAAAAAGCAGTGAGGAAAGTACTTTAGAATTGCTATATGGCAATCCAGGGTCAGGGTGTATTTTCAGCAAGAAAACAGCCTGACTGCACACTGAAAGCCATTAAAGATTTCTGGCAAACAATAGCATCCGATTGTGTCATGATGACGCACAGGCTTTGAAAATTCCTTTCTTTTAGTCTGACAAGCTCTTTCTCCTCTTTGCTGGCAGGCCTTTTTTGCACGCCACTGTGTTATCTCCACTCACCTGACAGGGTATTTATATCAGCCCAGTGCACGGCAAGCCATATTATGACCCCTCTATGTCAGCCCAACTCAGAAGGAGGACTCACAGACGGAATAAAGTGCGGGGTGCCAAAACAAAACCCAAAATAGCCTGACTGGCCTCATTATTGTAATCACCAACTCTATGAAATTTATAGGACAGTAATTATGAGAGAAGATGCGAGGCGAAGCGGTGGTTAACTCGTGTTGTTGTTGAAGTTGCTTTATGAAAAGCGAGAGTGTAGCTCCAGATTGTTTGGTGTTTTTTCTCACGGAATTTCATCACAGCAATCTTTTGATAATTTTACAACAGGCTCATTAGTTGAGCATATTTAGAGACATTGGGCGAATGTTTGCGTGTGGTGGAAGTAAGCTGCCTTGAGCCAGTGGGGCCTCTTTTTATTGCCGGGTATTTATGTTGAACAATCTAGAATGGTAATTGGAAGCACAGAATGCATATGAAAGAGTTTTGTGATGAGTAGGTGAACAGAATATTTGAAACTAATTGATTAATTGGTAAATAATTCTCATCCTACAGTAGGCTGCAGATACACTGATGTGTGTGTAGCCTCCCGATCATACAAGAACAGATTTGCCGAGTTTTGAGCCCTTCTGTTGAGGCTTTCATTTTAAACAAGCAGAAAATTGAAATAATGTTGTTAATTATAAAGCCCTTGAAGAGGCCTCTATAGACAACCTTTTGTTTGCTGCTAGGACATTTTTCTTTGTTGTTATTTTATTTCTGATTCAAAATTCCAGAATTCTTGCCTACCTGATTCTGAGTGGGAGTTAATGGGTGTTATCCAGTAGTGTCAATGGCTTCAGCATGCTGACATTGCTGCTCTTGTCCACACTGTGAGCAGCACAATGAGGACACGTCATGATACAGCCCATCGTCACAGACTTGACCTGCTGCAGTACTTTCTCCCACAGACACCTTCTCTGAGGAGTCTAAGAGAGCTTAACCTCTGCAACCCCCCTTCTTCTTTTTTTCTGGCTGCCCTCACATGAAATGTGTTTTTTCTCTCTCTCTCTCTCTCTCTCTCTCTCTCTCTCTCTCTCTCTCACTCACTCAAACACACACACACACACACACACATTCAGCCCCTTATATGTGTCAAATTTTATAGCAAGCTTAGCTGAAAGACATTAAATGTTCAAATGAAATACTGCCTGGCTTATATAAATGTAAATTATTAGTTTGAAAAATGCCTACTTTCATTTTCCATATTCTGGCAATATTCCTTAGTAGAATTACAGCTGTATTTGATGTCATGCTATGTGGTTCACAAGCCACTCCAGAGGAAACAAGGATTGATGTTGTGGTTTGGGAGTTATGGCTAATGAAATATGGAAGTGTCTCATTGCTGCATAATCTTTACATTTCAATGGCTGCACATAACTTAAATGTGACGGAGAGAGCAGTTATAATCGAGGAGTGGATAGTGTATTTTGTTTGTGTTTTAATAAGTAGCTGAGCATATAAGGGATCCTGTACTTCACTGGATGGGTGTGAGTACTGATGCTTATGATCACTGATAGAAGTGACGGTTGCTGGGCAAAACATTTAGTGAAACAATCCAGTGTACGCCTTTATGAATTTTGACATGACAGTTTTAGTGAACTAAGAATATCACTATATATTGAACTTGTCATCCTATTATGTCATACGCATTTCTGAAAATATATACCCCTCTAACTGCAAAACACAGTGGGTAGCCTGCAAAACAAAATAAACAAGTATAGAAATAGCTACTTGACAACTTTGAAACTGATAATTTGGAAACATACCTATATATAAAACATGTTTTGTTTGTAGATAGCAAGAAAATATGATTTGATTCGGAAGTCAATTCTATTGGAATCTTGTCACTCATTACCAAAAACCAGCAAAGCAATTTCAACTTCAAGCTAAGGACACATCAGTGCAATAGAATATTTATGCTGCAGTGCAATCTAGGTTGATGTTTTTTCATTCCATGGTCAACTTAAGACTTAAGCACAGCTTCTCATTTTGCCCCAATCTCTTTACTAAAACCTTTGATGATTAATGAATGAAATCACAGCATTCACAAGCTTCAACTGTGTTGTGGTCTTGTGGCTCACTCACCGCATCACAACATCTTACCACATCAACATGGCTATGGTTAGTTTGTCCACGTGGCCAGAAACATTTACTGCCCTTTTGCTGACCATGGCCATTCCTGCAAAACGACCGTTATGAGGTCACCTGAGTGACCTACTATGCCTGTGGCATTTTTCATAGTAGGTCACTGACATACAGTATTGTATTCTTTCAAAATAAACCTAACTACTGTACTTCTGAGAAAAAATATTGTACAGTTTGTTGTTTGTTTTTCTCTGTAAAATTGTTACTCACTATAGCTTCTGTCAGGTCAATATAGTCAGCACATGATTGGTCACTGATGTCAGAATGTCAACACAGTCAACAACTGTACCAGTTACACGTGGTAGCGTAGTGTACTGCTTCCTATTTGCCATAGAAGTACATTTAAGAAGTTGAGCAGGATTTACTTAGAAAACAAGAAGAAAATGTATATATATGTTGTTTAGCTGAAATTAGTGGTGGCATTTTGAGTATGTGGTGTACTTGTTTCACTCTAATGCAAAAGTGAGGTAAATTCTTTATATTGTTTATTTTGTTGTTTAAGCATGGCATGGACAGTCTCTCTCTCTCTCTCTCTCTCTCTCTCTCTCTCTCTCTGTTTCTCTCTTTCTCTCTCCCTCTTTCAGTGTCCGTCTGTGTATGTATCAGGGTAGGCTCATTGACCAGAAATCTGTTCAAATGAATGCACATCGTTTCCTAACATTTCTTGGCTGCAAACCTTGATCTGTGATCATAGCCTAAGAACCAGTCCCACACACCCCCTTTAAAAGCTGTGTCTCTTCTTGAACCAGAGATCATACCCCACCAAGTCTTATCTACCCACTCTGTTGCCTAGGGGCAGAGGGCACTCCCATGGCGGATGGCTCTGTTCTCACATGCCCGCCTGATCTGGGGTCAGTTGTCCTCAAATAGACACAACTGATCCAGCACTGCCATTCAGCCTCATGTATAATTTAGAGGCCAGTTTAACTGCAGCCCTCAGTGGCACTTAGAACCAAGAACTGTATATCTGCTCGGATGATGGCATTGTGTGCTTAATGCGCACCACCACAGATTTACACTTCCAATAAACGGACAGTCTGCACAAAGCACTATTTTAGGAGGACATTGTGGTTACATAGCAGGTCTTTACAAGATACATATTGGATTAGGATTTTCAATGGATTTTTGTTTGTTTTATGTCAGGTTGAATATTTTCTGCTTTGGCTTCAAACAGAGACACTAAAAGTGATGTATAGGCACAGCTGCAAAGGATTGGCATCCTATTGAAAGAAGGACAGACTGTCTTATTTTTACTGCACTTATATGTGTTGTTGTGGCATTACCACAGGGCTTGATTTGTACCGCGATGTGCATAGTGTCACTGAATGTGTTGGGAGAGAAGAGCTCGACAGGGCTGTTTTCAGACTCTGCAATCTTAGCGGCTCAGCGGGCCTCTTTGTTTTCATCCTCACAGACGTGGAACCGTGAGTCGGAAGGGCAAAAGAACCCAGAGAACTGGTGAGGTATTCCTAGCCAGTCACACAAGTAAATCTCCTGACTTTAAGGGAAAGGAGTTCAAGTGTGTTTTGCCGAGGGTTGTTTTTATAAGAGGATGTAGAATCACAAAAAAGAAAACGTGGTAGATATTAACGGGCAGACACACACAAGCAGTCTCTCCCTCTCTCTCTCTCTCTTTTTCACGCACACACACGCACACATACCAACTGCTCTCTTTTGTGCCATTTCCTTTCACACTCAAAAAGCACCCTGATCCTTTTTTACACCTCTCTATCCACCCTGGAGGTCTAAGCCACTTGACAAAAAATGAAATCAAGCCTGGGCTCTCCTTTCTTCCCTATAAGCAAATGGAAATCTGGAGCAGGGGATGCGGCCAGCAACCTGTCTCAGATGCTCTGATGCGAGTGTCTGTGGGCGTCCGTAAGCTGTGTCAACGCTCCGTGCCAGCCATCCGTGTGGTTGGGCTGTATGTGGGTTGTATGTTCCATAGATCAGCTTACAGCTCTGAATCACGCCATCAGTGCGCCTGTCCGACTGCAACACATTATATGCCCATATCCCCACAACACGTTTCCATCAAGCTTATTGTATCTCCATGCTTTACACTTTTGTGTTGCGCGTTTTCAGAAGCAGTTTTTTAAACTTGGAATCCATCCATGTATGAACTGGCGCTGTTTGACTACACTTAAGTGCTACTAAGTTGCATTTCATCAGGTGTGTGTCCAAACAGTGATTAGTGATACAAATTAACCTGGAAGCTTAATTAGTAGGGCGGTTGTAACGTTTTAAAGCCTAATGCTGTGTGGTATGCAAAACATCTTTGCAAGAAAAATATGAAAAATATACACACCTTCTAGTTTGTGTTCTTCATTAGGCCTATGATTGTTATTATTACAGTGGCTTTCAAAAGGCATTATGAAAATGTATGCAAAATGCTTTGCTCTTTTAGAGCAATATTGCGCATTCGCCTCAGGCTCACTAATCAGGTAAATCAAGAAGTCATCTCATACATCACTTCTCACTTGCAAATGATGAAGACACACTCACACACACACACACACACACACACACACACACACACACACACACCTAGCTACCCTTCCTCCATCTCTCGGGCGAGTGAGGGGAGTCTTGGCTCAGTGTCTGCCCAGTTGCCATCACGTGTAGAAATAATAGTGTGAATCACTTAAAGGCTGGTATAAGACCAGACTGAAATATATAATCAGGGGAAAAGCTTTACGATTCTCAATGGATTCCTTTATGTCTTAAAAAATTAGTCATCTTTCTGATCCATGGCCATGTTGAGCAGATTCAATTTGTGGGCATATAATTTAAGCAAATCACACAGGATTTGAGAGGGAGATGCAATTAGCATGTGCTATTTTCTTATGAAATCTTTAGCACTGAAGCCTGTCCGGCCAACCTCCCCTAATGTCAAGGGAGGCTGTTGAGAGACAGGTGATAAAGGTTATTGGATAGTATGACAAATAGAATTGACTTGGATAACATCAGTCCTCATATCCAGTCGCAGTGCTCTCTTTGCTCAGCACTAGATCCCTCATGCCAGAACTGCTCTGCTCTGAATTATTAAAGCCTGCAAAGATTGTTTTTGGGAACACATTCCTGGGTGTTTTTGTAATATCATTTCCATGTGGCGTTGAACCTAAATTGTGTTTTGGTTGCCTGTCACAAGATTGGTTGGCTCTCCATGTACACTATATATACTCTGGTGTGTGTGTGTGTGTGTGTACGTACATTATATATAACAAAAAATATATTTATATGCATGGCTGACTCTCCTTTGCCTCTCTTTCAGCCTCCTAAGACATTACAGCTTGAAATGATTCAGAGCTCCAGAGGTAGCTTTGGGTAGCTTTTCTGCTCTTCCACAATAGGGAATTTGTGGTTGTTTTTTTATTTCTCACCCAGTTAAATTGATGCTGATAAGAGGGTTATATGTAAAATGTGTCCATTACCCGGGAGCTTGTGGGACTCAGACACTAGTGTGCTCTCTCCTCTTGCTGAGTAGATTTCCTAGAGCATGCCATTGCCAAAGGTAAACATTGCTGATCTCTGACTGCAGTGTACATGAGCGTGGTTCTATTATGTGCCCTTTGCTTGCTGCTGCTGCAGCAGATCATTATTGTGTTGCAGAAGCCATAGGAAATGATCTATAATAATCTCTAATAATCTATCTAAAATGTATGATTATAACATATAAACCACAATGGTTTGATGCAGCCTATCCAAGCACTGTAGTGAAAATGTGCTAAATGTGGGCTCATTGTGCTAACTGTAGGCTACTTGTACAGAACCATTTGCAAACATGCATTGAGTCAATTGAGAAATCTACTAAGGCCTTTGCAATTTGATGAAACCAATGAGAAATGACATTCTGTTGTGAACAATTGCAAGGTGGTTTGGAGATTTGCCCATGTTATTTTGAGAATGTCATCTCGGTTTCAAGAAATGAACCAAACCAATCGAGAAAAACTGTAATACAAAAATGCAGAATCTAAGGAGCAAGCGCACCTCAGATGATTTTATGTGAAAATAAATGTAGGTGAGTTGGTCTAAAATTCATATTGCAGTATATATTCATATTGCAGTATATATTCATATTGCGGTATTGATATTGATATTGACTGTTTATGTTTTGCCCCATAATATTGAGGTGAACCCTTCATTATCAAACTAAGTTGAGTCAAAGGTCAAATTAATATTGACTGTAGAAAAATTACAGTTTTTCTCCATTGGTTTGGCTCATTTCTTGAAACCGAGATGACATTCTTAAAACTATAAGGTCATTTGGCCAAACAGTCTTACAGTTCTGCACAACATAATAGCTCACTATCAAAATCAAATATCTTTCCCAAAACTGTCCATACATGCTTCAAAACTAAATTTCTCAGTACAGTCAAAATAGCAAAGAATTGCTTTGGCACATGTGCATTCACTTAGCACTTTTGTCAAAATAACCTGGATGGTTTAGCACAACACCATGGATCCCCTGCAAAAGCTCATATCTCTCCCAAAACAGTTTATCCATGTGTCAAAACTAAATATCTTTCTCACGTAAATAGTCAGTGCCCCCAAAATGCATCGCTCCTTTGGCATTGTGTAAGCAGTGCAAGTCAAAATGCTTAGATGTTTTGTCACAATCACAAAGGTATAACTGGAACTGCAACTGGACAGAACATAAAGATAGATGCAGTATTATGTGCATGCACAAATATAAACACAAACAAAAAAAACAAAAAAATTATGATGAGCGGTTGAAATTCACATTGTCCCACACAATGACATAGAGTGGTAGGACAGGCCCTTCGAGACCTTTCTCATTTCCCTGGACCAGATCAGTATAATGACAATTTTTGGTATTTGAGTGTTGTAGGGGCCTAAACTGGGAGTGTGTATGGCCACATCATTCTCAGATATGACAGCACACATTGTTACAGTATATTGCGAAAGGTTTGGATGATGGAGAAGACTATAGAGGTTGGATGATGGAGAAGACTATAGAGACAGGCAGAAGGCTGCACTCAGCAACCTACCTCTGCTATGGCAATGGTTTACAACATGATCTATAATTATAGGCTGAATTTTGTCCTGGACAGTATGGTGTTCCTCTGCCTCTTCTCCCTATTCCACCACCTTGTATCCTCAGATCTCTCTATTTCTTCTTCATCTTCCTCGAGCAGGAATTTGCCCTTGTTCACACAGCTATTGTCAGGTAACTAAAACATTTTTTGGTATTCTGAGATCTGGAAACCTCCCAATTTGCTAAAAAGACAATTCACCTTATTGTCAATTACTGTCACGAATTTTTCAAATGCTCCTAGAAATTCATATATGAGGTTCATGGCATTATATTCTTGACTAATTTTGACAATTGAACAGACTATTGTGCACATGATGATTTACACAATGAAATCATGCTGATATGTTTTGGAGAGAGCAACCATTTCACTGAAAAATAAACTAATCAGTTTAGATCAGCAAGATCTATTTATTTGGAAAATGTGCTAAATGTGGGTTCATTGTGCTAACTGTAGGCTACTTGTACATAATCATTTGCAAAAAAAGCATGAGTCACTTGAGACATGTACTAAGGCATTTGCAATTTGATAAAACCAATGAGAAATGACATTCTGTTGTGAACAATTGCAAAGTGGTTTAGAGATTTCTCCATGTTATTTTGTGAATGTCATCTCGGTTTCAAGAAATGAGCCAAACCTTTGGAGAAAAACTGTAACGCAACCATTTCAAACAGACATAATTAAAAAATTGCATTATTTGCGATTTCATAGCAACACACCCTAGAACTCTGATCATTCAGTGCTCTAGAAATGTATTTTGAGAGACAGATGAAAGGTAATGGAGAACTCAGTTCGAATACATTTTATTTGAAATTGAATGGATTAATCTAAATCACTTAATTTGAAATTGTACTTTTAAATTTTAATTATTGTATTGAAAAAACAAATCTGAATAGTATAATTTCAAATTAAATATGTTAGTTTGGAACTAAAATCTTGAAAGAAAAAAAAAACTTTCTAAATATCTTTATGTTCAGGTCTCACAATTCATATTCAGTTCCCAAAATTCTATTTCAACTAACTGTAACAAACATTCAGGTAGTTTAAGAATAATGGAGGAGCATAATTCTAACTGATGAAGATTTCTGGATAGAATGTGAAACGTCTTCAAGCTCCAGAAGAAGTCCAGTTACCTACACCTGAGCATTATGACAACCACGATCTGGGTGAATGAAAATCCTCACAGATGTTGATTTTAGTCTTTTTAGATATCTATGGATGGTTGGACTAAGCATTCTATTTGTTATAAATCTTCTATTTGTTAGCAATGATGAAAAAATGCTTGTTATAGTCTATTGTGTCAATGAGAATTCCTTTACATCTTCACTTGTATTGTCTAGAAATACTTCCTTTTGAGCACAGCAGTGGTGGAAGTGGAGTTGTGCATTGTCTTACTCCTGACAATTGAACTAAAGTGAATTAAAGGAGAACTCCGGCTAATAGGTATTGTTTTTAAAGGGTTTCATAGTTCACAGTTTAATAGAAAATCTATTAAAGACTTGGATTTGAGTATATGTATTATGAGTGTCAAGCTCCATAGTCTCTCTGTCATCATTGCATGCCATGTAAGGCAATGCTATCTGGTATTTTGTGTGTCATAAAGTATTATTCAGTGTTTGTTGCATTCCCCTGGAGGCTCCCTGCTGAATTATTAAAGGTCATGTAAGAATGTTTTCAGACACAGTGTAACAACAGTTGGAGTTTGAATGCTCTGTAGAACTTAACGGTGTACCTATTGCTCGGCGTAACAATCCACTGGTGTTTGATTTCAGATTAATTTTTAATCATACACAGAGCATAGCGCTTTATCACACCCAGTGATGTGGAGGCTCACAGCCATGAGCACACTGAGTCTGCTACTTTAAGATCATGATAAGGAGTTAATCAGTCACTGTGTCTAGATCCTAGAGTGGGTTGGGTGTTGAATAGGGACACAGCACTGGTGTACTCTCAGAGACTGCATTATCCCTATCTAAGGACTGTGAATAAGGACAGGTCAGTAAAAGACCTCATTTTTCACCAAGCTGCGATGCCCTATTAGATTGTCATGACTGAATAAAACTGCCGACATTCGCGTGTAACTGGGGAAAAGGCAATAAGCCTTTTCTCTTGTCTTTTCATTCTCCACTCAGAAATCACAGACTTTTTACCATAAGGTTTTCATTGAACAGCTTTCCAACAGTCTGGAGACAAAAGGACAGGAAAAGAAAGACAAGGCCTCATTTGTTTTGTATCTGTCTGCCTTATGACAATTTCTTTTGCACCTCTGCACTCATTAAAACTGACCTAATCAAAAATCTGTCTCATTAGAGAAATCATTTTTGTTAAAACTTAAAGATTTATTTTGAACTTGTGTGCAAATATGTATAAATACGGTGGTAGCTATGTTCAATTATAAGTTTAGCTCAATAGGCTTTTGGCCCTTGAAGCAACCAAATATCAAGAGTGCGTCATTTTGCAAAATGTCATCTTTACTCCAGTTCACAAAATGGTGCAAGTTGACAGGTGATTTGAGGTGCAGAAGTTGCATGTTAGTATCTGACTTCTCTCACCTCCCATTACCCAACCCCGATAAGCAGATGACTTCAAATGACAAGGCCTCCCACTCTCTCGCTCTTCTCAAAGGAGAGATTGAGATGTGCATTCATTTAGTCAGATTTGCGATCAGCTATCTCTGTGACGGATGAAGCCTCTGTGTGGCAGAATGTGAATACGTTTTGAGAGACTGGCACATTTTTTGAACAGATCTCTCTCCCAGCTCAGGATGGCTGCCAAGAATACAGCAGAAATCCTTCGGGGAGTTAAAGGAATCGAGAAGTGGCTATGAAATGATGGATTTAAATGATTTTCTACCGAATGCAGAGTCGTAGAGCGACTCTAATCGGCACTTGACTCAAGGTATCACAGCATTGTTTTGTCGAGTCCAAAGACTTTCCTTCACTGCTAGTGGGGTTTCAACTGCATTTGACCCAATTATACTTTACACTGTTGGGAACCAAATCAGTAATATTTCTTTTTTTCCACTTTGGGGTCATTTGGATGACTTGAAATGGAGAGTTTAACTGCTTCATTTCTCAGTTAAGAAAATAGCAAGTGTCTATAGGCAGCGGTAACACAATTGGGAGCTTAAGTGCTACCTTTTCACCCCTTTCTTGTATTATGACACTCTATTTATATCCCCCATGAGCTCTTTTCAGATGGTAATTTAAATAGATCCTCATGTCAGCTCTTTCTCTCTTCTTCCCTGAGAGTGACAAAGTAAAGCACCGGCAGCGAAGGAATTATGCCTTACTCGAAGTGAGACCAAAGATTTTGTTTGACACTTGCTGGAGAGGGCAGATGGATGTGTCTGATGGCTTATTTGCACCTCTGCAGGCAGGGGAAGGCCGCGGCTTACTGAGTGCAACTGTCCAACAAAGTATTGGTAATCACAATTGGTAGAGAAAGAGAGAGAGAGACACTGTTGGCAAAGTTTTTTCTCTCTCTCTTCTTCTCTCTTCTACATGCTAGTGGGACTCCTATTCTCACTATAAAAAAGCACCCCCACCACACACACACACACACACACACACACTCCTTTGCTTCTCTAGCCCCCTGGAGATATGTATCAGAGAGCTGTAAATCATTAATATGTAATTAGGTGTTTGCCCACTCACAGGCTTGGCTAGACTATGCATCCTTGTCCACATCTTCCACTTCTTTTAATAAGGCTTCCTTTTAGTAAGGGGATGTCAGTGGACAGCTGTCAGTGCTGAGCTCAAAGAAGCAGTTCACAAATTAACAGTGCCAGACCAGTACATAGGCTTATGAAGTTTGTTTTGCCCACTCTGGGCCCAGACAGATTTTTTTCTATCTGTCCAGTGCTGCAGTGCTGTTCATTTTGTCGTTCATGTTTCCAATAAAAATCCTCATACTGCTTCAAACCTATCTAGTCAAAGATATTTTTTGTTCTCCATTAAAGGGATAGTTCGGTTTTTAACACATTGAGCCCCTTTCACAGGTTGTCTAAAATGCAATAAAGTGGTTGACATCGAAATTTTGACGCTTGCTTCTGTCTCGGCTATTTGTGAAATATAGAATCGCCTCTGCCTGCCATCAAAATGGCTAGCAATGGGCATGTGTTGTTTCTATCCTTAAAACACTGGTTTTTAAAAAGTGCTACTCACCAAGTGGTTAGTGGTGCTCAATGATGTTCCAAAACATGTATCGTAGCGAAGTAAAGCTTCCGTTATGTTTTATTTGGCACTTTGTTTAAGTGAAGGAGCAAATAGACCCCTATGGGACTTACAAAATGGCAAATAAAACATGACAGAAACTGTATTTTGCTACGATACTTGGGTTGGAACATCAGCAAATGCCACTAATCACTCCATGAGTAGCACTTTTTTTAAAACCAGTGTTTTAAGGATAGAAACAACACATGCCCATTGCTAGCCATTTTAAAGGCAGGCAGAGTCGATTCTATATTTCCCAAATACCCGAGACAGGAGCAATCATCAAGATTTTGATGTCAACCACTTTATTTCATTTTAGACAACCTGTGAAAGGGGCTCAATGTGTTAAAAACCGAACTATCCCTTTAAAAAGATGATATGAGTATATCGCCACCTATCATTGTGGAGTAAAATGCACTTTTTTTTTTACTGCAGTCAGCATTTCTACACTTAGTCTGGCGGCAGTGATGGAAGTGGTAGGTGTAATGTGGCCAAAGTGTATGGCCAATGTAGGTGCGGAGCTTTGAGAGATGCTCCACGTTAGCTTTCATTTGGAAGTAAAGAAGACATGGAAGCCAGTAATAACAGCATTTCTGTAAGCCTAGCACAACATGAATCGTCCATTCAAAACAAGCAGTACCCTAAAGTGTATGAAATGTGTTTCATTCATATGGTAAAACTTTATTTTACAAAAGCCCCTTACATCATAATTTGCATCAAAACTATATTACTTTGAAAGTCTTGTGTGTGTTCTTGCTTTGACATCAGAATCTGGATAAAAAAACTGTTTGTAGATTGGTATACATAAATTTTTATGTCATCAGTCATGAAAAAAATAAATAAAAATAAATAAAACATTACAATGGCAGGTTGGTGTGTGCTCCTATAGCCCACGAAAGATTTGCTCCGGCATGACATTCAGCTTTTCAGGTAATTTCAGGTGAGATGTGCAAATATTAACTCATGTATTTAAATACAAGCTAAATGACTATGTGGCCTACTCACACCTTGACATTAACTATGAGTACCCTTGACTGCAATTTAATTTGGTTTTGTCCTTTTAATCATCCTGTCTGGTGGGTGGCATCAGAACTTGTGGAAGCTCGAACATGATACCAGAGCATTACAAAGAGTTTCATCCCCCTTTGATGATGTTGCGTTCTGGGGTGCATCTGTAAGCTACTGCTCAGCATGTCGATCTACTAAGTGTCTGTGTCTGATTCTGCGTGATACTTTTCTTTTTATCAGATTTGCTTTTTAAATAGATTTATTAGATAAAACGGGCAGGAAAAAATCTGAAACAATGTTTGGTGTGATTGATTTGGTACTGTATAATTCAAGTGACCATTATATCCGAGGCATTTTTTTATTATTCATTATTATGGTGAAATTTTTTTGAGAGCACCAGCTCCTGTTCAAAGTAGGCCCATCAAATAGCTGACCTTAATTAAGCATGTGTCATGATTATGGTGTATTTCATGTGGGTTTGGGACAGTTAATACACTGACAGGGAAGCGCTGTGGTGTTCTCGAGGGAGCTAGATCTCTCTCACCGTTTAGGGGGTTTGAGGGTGTTTTGAATATACTTGATGCAAGGCCGTGTTTTCCTATTTTTTCCCTGCTGTTGTTGAGTCATGATAGAGTGGGTTACCCAGGGTTCCCTGGAAAGACAGAATAACACATTCTTCTTGTCATTTCCCTTTGAGAGAGCCTTGTAAGTGGAACTGTGGTATATCATTATGGCTGACATTTTCTCTCATCCACTTCTATCCTCCCGCCACTCACCCCCTTCTCCTCAGTGCAGTACACAAGACTGTCCTTGCGCTTGAGTCTCTGAGTTTGTATATGTGTTTTTTTTCCTCAAGACTGCAACAGGCCGGACAAACATAGAGTGTGATTTATTGTAATTAGGTTTTGGCAGAAAGAATTTACTGTGTAACGTGCGGCATTGACCTGGTCGTCAACGTTAATAACCTTTGAGTAAATTGGTTGTTAAATTTTACTGTGGATGGAAGTTGATGATCGGAAAGGGCCCATTAAAACATGGCCCCTGCAGGCCATGTCGACAGGTGACCCACTGTCCTTACATGTCATGGACTCTTTATTTTCTCTTTGCCCCTTTAAAATGAGTCTCTGACACTTGGAGTGAGGAAAGGGGAACTCTTTATGGCACATTAAGTGAGACGTGTGACTTTTTAAAACTGCTCTCAGGCTTGTAATGGGGATCTGTTTCTTTAGCTCAGAAAATTACTTGTCAAGGTTATTGCTTTGCCCTGCACTATTGCAAAACCCCCGTGGTGTATGGTACCTTTTGGTCATCATTGTTTTTATGTGTTGGTCTTCTTACTTGTGGATATATGATGCAGTTTCCAATAGCATTCTGCACACTAAAAGAAATGTTAAAAATAGCCCCCTTGCACAATAGGCTGCACTACAGCAGCTCTTACAACTATATTGAGTCACTGCTATTACTCTGGGGGCATACTGCAACCAGAGCATAATTAGTAAAAGAATTAAATGGTAACTGAATTTAAATTAACCACTGCCTTCCAGCATGCTCACTCAAAGCATGTGCTTCAGTACAAAAGTTAAAACAAAGGTGTTTGTCTTCGAAGCATTTTATTCTTCAGTAGTTTATAGTGGAAACCATAAACCTGGAAGCATGACTCCGACAAGTCACTGATGAGACTGCAAACACAAAAGAGAAGGGAGAGAAGAAGTAAAAGGAGATGAGAGAGCAGTGGGAGGCCAGTTATCATCAGCTGATGGGTTGATAAAATGATTAGGCAATTATTCATCATTTTATGTTTGGAATAAAATGTTAACATTTAATTTGAAGTTTTCCATTCTTCATATCAGTTAGTATGAGTTTGAATGCCCTAAGGTTATCATAAATACTTTATCTACTAAGATGTTATTTAAATTCCAAATAGGGATGACTTGGTCTTGTTTGATGCCTGTTCTGAAACAGAATAAATAAAAGATGCTTTCACAATAGAGACTAGAAGTTACTTTTTAGAATTTGAAAGAAGGAGTCAAAGCTGAAAAGTTCAAAATGCTAGTATCACTCTTGTGCTTGCGTTTTACTGTTTCACAATGTTGAGTGCTATGCTGTAAAATGTTTGATCGAAACTTTATGATGTTTGTTTACACCAGGAAAAGTAGGACATTGTGTGAGGCTATTGTAAACATGCAGGTAATTCAGTTATGTTGTGTGCTGTGAGCTATACAGACAGACTAAACGGATCTCTCAAGCCTCACTCATAAATAACTCTTAGGCAAGGCAAGGCAGTTTTATTTATAAAGCGCATTTCATACACAGTGGCAACTCAATGTGCTGTACAGAGACCAAAACAAAATACAATACAAGGCAACAAACGTGTGTTGAAAATTGATTGATACAAAGATGAATAAAATAAATGAAAAAAAAGAAAGGAGAGGAAATATAAAATATATGAAGTAAAATGATCATTAAAGAAAATAAATAATAAAATGAACATTAATGAGAATTTAAAAGAAAGTTGATAATAAAAAGATGAATAAAATAGATGAAAAAATTTAAAAGAGAGTTTAAAAGAAGATTGATAATAAAAAGATGAACAAAATAGATGAAAAAAAGAGGAGAGGAAATATAAAATATATGAAGTAAAATGATAATTTAAGAAAATAAATAGTAAAATGAACATTAACAGAAAATAAATAAATAGTAAATGCAAATAATTAAATAGTTTTAGTTATCTGTTCTGAGGCAGCCAGAAGGTTATTGTTTGAACCCTGTCCACTAAGTCTTCCCCTCATGCACATTAGTGGTATTGATTGGGCTTCATTGTTCAAACACAAACAAATGTGGGCCAGACCAGCATGCATGGGAAAGAACGCTAGATATATGATTTTAATTAAAATCAGTGGGCGCTCTTTTGTTGTCTGTAAAGCGCGTGGGAGCCAGTGAATTTCACAAAATGCCCAAAAGCCAGAAATGAACAGCTGAGTAATTAGACAATGCACAGGCAATATACCACTTTGCCATTAAAAAAAAAAGAAACTTTTGGATGCCTTCTGAAGAAAGACTGCTCTCATGTAATCACCAGCATGACAGATTTTTAGCAAGAAAAAGAAGTGCCATCATTGATGAAAGCATTTGGATTGAATCAACAGATCGCACTGTAACAAATGTCATCATAGCCCTTGCAGGGCCTTACATCATCACCACTACTCTGCTTCCCATAATGTTTTCCTTTGTTTTTTGCATTCTTCATAAGGGCTACCTGCCAGCAGTCCCCAACCTCACCCCCACTCTGGATGGATGGTTTCCGTGTGTGATTGTCAGTGAAGGTATTCATTATGATCGTCTTCTCCTTGATACTGTGAGCGTGCCATAGCAGTGGAAAATGTATGCAAATATATGCTGTGGAGAAATATAAACACAAGCGGAAAGAAATATCAATTCAATGTAAAAATGTCCCTTTTTGCAAAATAGAAATTCCCTCTGTCAAAGAAGTTTCAGAAAAAAACTTGAAAAATAACTTCACAGAAATTCTTGTACATGGGCAGTACACGCAAATTAAGGTTCAGGTCAGGCCAAATCTATTAAATAGATAATAAATTAGCCTTGTTTTCAGCAGTCATTCCTTGTGGGAGAGTGGCCCTTATCTTATATCTGTTCTGCCCTTTTAAAGAAAGGTGTTCTTCACAGATAGAAAATACGCTGACATTTAGTGTAATTGACTTTCAGGACCCCTGTCATCTAGTCATTGTATTTGCATGTGATATGAGATGACACGGCGAATCATATGTTTTTAGAATTTGCTGTGCTACGCTCAATTAATGTCACATATTGAGAGAAACATTTCGTTTGATAAGCCATAATACAACAGCTAGCTAGTGGTTTCAATAAGTGTGAGTGTTTTCCTGACATCTGAAATATATTACCTTCAAATGTTGCTCTTTTCAGGACCCCAACTATAAATCATTCATGAGAGCTGGTTGACAGGGAAACTGCCATTGATGGGGCTGAGTGCACGAGCCCTTCTCTTGCTGAGACCCCCAATACCAGCTCTCAGACTAGGCAAACAGGCATCTCAGCATCAGTTTAGGAGGGAGCACTCAGAGGGCAAAGGCAAATGAAAACAAACAGTGATAAAAAGAAGTCAATCAGCCCGTTCTGTATGAACAGAGGTTTGGATGGACACTTGTAGCTCCAAAAGGAAAACCTGGGTGTGCTATGCTACCATGGAGGTTTTGCATACCAGCTCAATTATGCTACATTCCATGGTGCTTGGTTGCCAGGAAAAAACGATATTAGTTGTGTTTGAGATGAGACAAATAAGAGATAAACTAGGTCAGCACCCCTATCTGGACCATGAAATTGTGCTCTATGTTGCAGAGTTTCAGACTCTGACTCATCTGATTAAGGCCTTTTTGTCACTTCTCTGTTTCAGGCCCTTCCATCTTTCTATGATTTAGATTATGTTATTACAATGTTATTACAATATTCACTCCCAGTAAAAAAAAAGAAGCTAAACGCAAACACTATGACCTGCTTGATGTCCAGGTGATCTATGTAGTTATAATAGTAGTGATCCATTTGAAAAGGCATCTGGCTGGCTCACTCTGATTCTTCA
Source organism: Limnothrissa miodon (assembly GCA_017657215.1). Lineage (NCBI taxonomy): Eukaryota > Metazoa > Chordata > Actinopteri > Clupeiformes > Clupeidae > Limnothrissa > Limnothrissa miodon. The sequence goes on from JAGFZM010000024.1 coordinate 902,499, forward strand.
ATATGGATTCTTCAGCATTGTCCATGAAAAAAAACAGCTGCCTTCTACTAGGGGGTCATGATGAGATATAAAAAGTGTTATGTATTTATAAATGACATCAAATCACTTACTGCGCCTTTAAAAACTAGCAGGAAAACAAAATGTTTTGGTCCATTGGGGTGCACAGTCCTTGCACTTGGTCCAAATGTCCATTGGGGTGCACAGTCCTTGCACTAATCCCTCATGTGTACTGATTTTAAAACAATAATTTGGTTGTCCAACAGTACCCTTATCTGGACCATAAAATTGTGCTCTACCCAAGTCAGAGATGCACCTGTTACAGAGATTCAGACTGAATTAAGGCATTTTTTGTCATTTCTCTGTTTCAGGCCCTTCCATCTTTCTATGATTTAGATGCTCTCCATTTTTTCCAAAACATGTCAATGTTATTAAAACTTTCACTCTCAGTAAAAAAGAAGTCAAATGCAAACTATGGGGGCACTTGCAGTGTGTATAGTTTAAATTACAAGGGGTACTGCTGCAGTTTAATCCTGATGTCCTAGGCTAGAGGGGTGGCAGGAGGCTTTTGAGATAACCCGGTAACCCCCTGCACTGACAAATTCAGCTCACTCAGTAGACACATTAGACACAGTGCAAGTTCAAAGAATACAATCACATTCACACTCAGTCACACATCAACAGTATAATAGTATAAAGAATATCCCTCTCGGCCTATCATTTAACACTGTGACATGCTTGATGTCGAGGTGATCTACAGTGTGTAGTAGTAGGGATCCATTTGGAAAGCCATCTGGCTGGTTGACTCAGATTCCTAAATATTGGTATCAGCATTGTCCATGAAAATAAAACAGCTGCTACTAGGGGGTCATGAGGAGACATTATCTTTGTGTTATAAAAAGGGTTATGTATTTATAAAGGACATAAAATCACTTACTGCCCCTTTAAAAACTAGTAGAAAAACGGCATGTTTTGGTCATAAATCTGCCTTCGATTGGGGTGCACAGTCCTTGCACTAATCCCTCATGTATACTGATTTTAAAACAATAATTGGGTTGTCCTTATTCAGCCAACAGTGCCCAAAACTTTGCTTAATATTATTTTATGTTAGGTCAGACATCCCTGCTTGAGATTAATATAATGCATAATGCCAGTGGCTATTAGCGCACTGAGGTTAGTCCATTATTATATTTATGATGCTAAAGAGAAAGGAGCTGTGTGATTGAGTAATGGGGGCAAGATGTCAGAGCTGAGGCAGTAGGTTTGTTGGGCCTCCCATTATGTTTTGCTTATGCATGACATCCCCTAGCAAACCATGCATAGCCTCCCAATCTGGATTCAGGAGATCCTTCAGCAACTGGGCTATCAACAGTCTGTGTGTGTGTGTGTGTGTGTGTGTGTGTGTGTGTGTGTGTATGTTATTGATATTTTTCTCACTTAAATTCAATATGTGCATATGCATGTTTTTGTATAATTATACTTATGTTCCTAAATAATGTATTGATCGCTGTGTGGCTGACAGGCACAGTGCTGATGTGAAGCACACAGTTAATTGTCCCGTCATCTCTGGTCGATGCCAGAGGTAGAGCTTCAGTCGTTTTTATGAGTTGAGGATTGGTTTTAGACAAACATACTGTAGTGCTTTTCCCTTGTGCCACTTAAACACTTCCTTTTGAACACAATGCAATACCTCTTCATATAAAAGCCATAATGCATTTTTGTCTTCTTTTAGAAAATGACACATGGGTAAATGCTGCTATATTTGCCATGGCTCCCTTTATTATTATAATATACAGCTTCTGGGGCAGTCATGTTAATAATGTTTACTGTGAAATTGAAACAAGTCAAAGCCATTTGTAATTGCACATTGTATATGGGTTATGGTTACACGTATTATCCACGCAATGACTCAGGCATAATTTTACTTTTTTTTTACATAATCTGTAAACTAGATCGGTTGTAGAGTCCACATGCAACACTCAACATATGGAGTCTGTACACTTGTCTGATTTCACACTACAGTTGCCTTAAACTGGCTTTTACGCCTGACTACCCCAATCTTTTCTATGAGGTGATCGACAAATGTATCTGAAAATGCCTGTGTTGTTGGCTTTTGATTTCATCTCTAGGTGTTAAGCGTAGTTGTAGAGTAAGTGTAATTGTGTGTGTTTTTGTCATGTTATACAAACCCAACTTGATTGACACTCAGTTGACTTTGCCCCAGATTGGTGAATAGTGACTGTAAACTGACTGCATTTATATTGCGCTTTTCAATTCCTACATACACTCAAACCATTTCACAATGTATGCCTCACATTCACCCATTCATAGACAAGTAGTGGAGGCTGTGATGCAAGTTGCCAGCCTGCCAACTGGAGCAATTTTGGGTATCAGTATCTTGCTGAAGGATACTTAACAGGATAGAATACTCGACAGGGTGTATTTTGAACCTACAGTACAACCCTCTGGTTGCTGAATGGCACTTGTGACTCCCCTGTCTCAATGAATGAAAGAATTAATTAATAAATCAATGGTGTATGTCTAGAACAAGATATTTTAAAAGGCAGCACCAGCTCACTGTCGCGCCCTGTCCATCTTGTTCGATCGTCACTTCCTGGTCCCTTGTTTCATGTCACTTCCTGGTCCCTTGTTCCATGTCACTTCCTGGTCTTGTCTTGCCATGTGCTCTTTTGTTTATCCCTGTTGTGTTCCCAGCTCCGCCCCTCACCTGCTCCTTGTCTCGTTCCCTCGTTATTAGTCTCGTCGTTCCCTACTTAGTCTCAGCTGTGTCTTGTCTCCTTGTTTGGCCCTATGTATTTAAACCCCTACTTCTATTCCGTCCTTTGTCTGTCATTGTCACAACTCGCACTTCCCTGTTTCCGTGTCTTCCTTGCCCTTGTGTAAGTTTCGTGTTGTCTAAAATGAATCCTTGTTGTGGTGAAAATCTGCTTGCCTGGGTCTCCATTGTAAACCCGTGACACTCACCTTTAAAACTGTGAAATATGTTTGCATGTCAGTAAAGTTAGACATTTGTGCGATGACAGCTTTTGTGGCTTTTAACATGCAAACCCAGAATGATCAATTTTCAGACCTACCTAACATTGTGTTTGATAAAACATTTGAAATTAGTATTTGAAAATGTGATTGCTTTCTCAATTTTTACTAATTTGGTCAAATGGTGTAAAAGAAAATACTTTTGCCATGTTAAAACTGCCCAATGAGATGTTGCAGGAGTTTAGAGCAATTTAATTTTTATCTCAAATGGAAGGCATCTCCCCTTGAGATGCCTACAATTTGAGATAAAAATGACTTTGCGCTACAATCCTGCAACATCTCATAGAGCACCTTTAAGTTATTTTATTATTTGTTTTTAGATCCAACATAGGTTGCACACATGCATAGATTAAGGAAGTAGTTACAATTAGCACCCAGAGCAGTAATGCTAAGCATTGAATTTGAGAGTTAATATAATCAGTGGGGCTTAGGGACCAAGAGGACCGGTGGGTAATGATTCATGCCTGATTCATCTCCAGTGAGTTTACATTCCAAATGACTGATCCAGATATCTAAGCGGATGTGTGTAAAATCACACAGGACTGTCTTTGTATATAACGTAGCCCATGCTAATTAAACTCTTCGCTAATGGTTTTCTGTTGCCTTCTGTGCTTCTCTCTTAAAAAAAAAAAAGTATCCTGCTCTAAGGCCACACCGAAGTGTTTGTGGTGTTGGAGTTAATGTTGCCTCTCCAAAGGCATAGGGAGAGAGGGTTTGGGGAAAGCGGCAGGACTTGTGTTCCTCCACATATTCACAGCACGTCGTCCCTCATTGATTCTGATGCGCTGCTCATCTTTTGATGCATCCTGGGACTTAACTAGGTCACATTTTTATTCCTTTGTTTCTTTGATACTCTAACGCTCTGGCGGAAGTTTAAAAAGGAAAGGAGTGTGTGTGGGTGTGGGTGGGTAGTTGTAGGTGTATGTTTTCTTGATAGAAAGGAACTTAGGTAGGCTTGGTTTGGCCAGTGATGCTACATCATCCCCTTGGCCAAGCAAGAGAAAAGCTTAAAGGAGTGTTTGCTGAGGAATCATAGTGTTCAAGGCTAGCATATTGTTTTTTTTTCTCTTTGATTAGATCGATGTGAAACAAAGTTATCTTATCATGGTGACGTTCATGTCATCTGCATTGGGAGCTCCTTACCATCTTGAATGTGTAAAATTCACAAATTTATGCATGCTGTGTCCATTATGACACCTGACGCACGTCATGGTGACACCTTATGCATGTCATGGTGATCATTATTCTGTGCTATATTAATAATATTAATATTAATATTTTTTCTGCTAAAAATGAAGCTTGTTTGCACAGGCTTGTTTACAGAACTTCTAACTTACCACAGTTTAATCGAATTTCATTTTGTGGTACATTATGTAGTAGAACATGCTTTATTTTCAGATAATTGCACACCTATTAAGTAATTCCACTGATCTCATCATATTATACTTGCACTTTGCCAAACTCACAGGGAGAACAAGAGAGTGGGTGCGAGCATGGAGTGGAGCTGTCATGCTTGTGAGACTTGTAGGCAGCAGAAGGCAAAACATTCTCTGTTAGATTGATCAACTCATTCCAAATTAATCAACATGCTAGATTGCCAGAGATTTTGATTGTAGCTCTCACAAGCTGTAAATCTAATTGTGAATAAGAATCTACTGTTTTGTCAGTTCTGTTGCTGGTGTGATTTTTCATGGAGTTGGATCTATTATAAAAAACACCCTTAGTCGCTACTGCTATTACCTTTTGTTAGCAAAGCAATGTATAGAGACAGAACCTGACGATGAAAACGAAGGCATCTGAAGATGAAGGCATTTGAAATGTATCATTGAAGCAATAGTGGATATAATATGTAATTCAGAAGAGTTGATGAATCTTTATTCTGAGCATAGCATTGATCAGTCAGCTCTGTCAGCCTGTCTATATGGCACTCACATTCTTCCCCCTCCTAACATTGTACAACATCATTACTCACTGTAAGACATTTAACATTTAATAGTACTTTTTTAGTAGAAAAGAAAACATATTAAGAAAAGTAAAAAGTGCATTAACAGTACATGTTAAGACATGTAGAGTACATGTTAAGATTTACAAAGCTTGTCAAATGAGTTACCTGTATGGCAGGAAGTTTATAAGATAGATGATAGATAGATAGATAGGTAGATACTTTATTGATCCCCAAGGGGAAATTCAAGAACATTTAAATAAAGTAGTATTGAGATGTCAAGGTATCTTCAGTTATAATACAATATATTAGTAAATTAACAAACATCAACGCATTATTACATAATTGCCCTTTTTAGCTCTGTCTATTTTGAAATAGTTTAAAATTCTGAATACTTAAATAATGTGGAAGGTGTTGGTGCATGGTGCAGTTGGTGCATGGCTACTTTGATATTATTGTGGCACCTTACTTTCCTTTTATGAATGTATTGGGGTTGGTTTGTCTCCTTACATTGTCATAAGGTCAATTACCAGATATACAAAGCTGAGCTCACATTGATGTGTTTGTTTTGGACAAATATGACAAACCCCATACAGATGGCTTCATTCACTTAATGCGAATAGTTGACTACTGTGGGGGTTCGCTTGAGCATTTTTGTCCCTGGCCTAAGTTTACATTTGTCCCCAGTCTGAGCTGAAGTGAGATTGATTGTGTGCTACATCAACACAGTGTCATCATGGGGTGTGCTCAGGGTGGATAATGAGAATGTTTACCGCATCTCTTTCCCTCACTTAATTGATGTAGATTGAATTCACAGCAGATAACTTGCTGCTCGGTGGCGGGCTGTTGAATTGCTGACTTTGCCACAGGCTGTTCCCACATTGCTCCCTCTTTAAAGAGACATGTCTTGACAGGATTTTTGAGGTTTGCTAAAAAAAGCATCTCCTTCCAAGTTGTGTGTGTAAGTTTATGAAAGTGAATGATGGATCTTTCTCACTGTTGAATGTGAAGTCTTGCTGAAAAAAAAAACATTTAAACCTGGGGTGCACTCAGCTGGGGTGGAGTCAGTGATACAGGGTGAATATACTCGTCTTTTAGACAGAAAATAATTGCATTTATTGTGACTCCATTATGCTTAAGGAGTATCCTCTACAATTACTGTAGTATCCCCGAGTTGTAATTGTCCTCTAATCTATTACTTTTAGTCTTACTATAATATCTCATTCCTGAAAAAATCATTAAAAAATATTCTTTTTAGTTTTTTTAGAGTCACAGGCCTGGAGCTTTCAGACCACAGGCTTTGTCACTTTTGTTTTTTTTTTGTTGTTGTTTTTCTAGGTTTTCCTTTAGTATCAAAAGACCTTTTAACTCTCCATCAGTTGTTCATCCACCCCATGTAACTTAGGGCTGAAAAGCTTTTCTCCCCTTAGAAACCATTAGGCCCCTGAATTGGATATCTGTCCTTTTAGCTCCCCCTGTGCATGCTGCAGTGCTGGAGAAAATGTCAGCTCTTTAGAGATGGTCAGCCACAGGTGACCTTTTCAATCTAACAGGTGTAATTTCTCAAAGCCTGCAGTTGGGCAGTAGAACCACAGCACACAACGCTGACCTGCTAATGTTCTCATTTGATGTCACTTTAGCAAATGCTCATCACTTTGTGACAGTCCTCTCTCCATGGATTACCTGTCAATGCCCAGATCAAGTGCACACTGCTTCCATCAAAGACCATCGGTCAACAATGTCGCTCTTGCCGGCATGAACAGGGAGATCAAGTTCAGATCTGTCATAAACCCGCCAATGATCCATCCGGTATGGTACTGTACACATGACGGTATCTCTGAATGAACAGCAGTTTCACTAGACCTGTGGTGCCCAGGTATGGCATGCTATAATGTGTCTGATGTGTTTTTCTTGTAGACAGGTCCAGACAGTTCTAGGGAGGTGTCTGAGCTTATTGCGGACATGCAGCGGTTTATTCACCCCTCCACCGCGCAGGTGTGACACAGAGTGTGGAGGTGATGTGGACATCCTGCAGAGTCAGCTGCTCATTTACACCAGTTAGCCTTGATGAGCAGCTCACTCCCGCACCGAAAGAGAAAGAGATGAGAAGAAGGGAGGACAGGAAGAGAGAGAGAGAGAGAGAGAGAGAGAGAGAATGTCTAACATTTCACTTGTATGTCCAGGCCCTTCGTCTTTGTTCGAAAAACATTTTCTTTTTCATCTGGCTGCCACCTCGTCTCACTGTGGGATCTGACACCACTCCAATTAGTTTTGCGGGAACAAATTCACACCAGCCACAGGAAGAGAAGAAAAGAAAAGACGCCTCATGCATGTGGAAGCGAGCACAACTGTAATGAGGCATGTTTGGTGGAGCGTTTCAGAAAGAGTATCAAGTGCCCCTTTATACACACACACACACACACAAACACAGTCACGTAGAGTCACATACTAACCTTAGCTTGGTAGAATATACAACAGCAACCGTAACATTGGACTGGCTGGAGTCACCAGACGCAAAGGCAGAAATTGAAGAAAACTAAAAGGCAATACAGAGGAAAGAAGTAAAGATTGGGGAGAAGTCTGAGAGAGGAGAAGAAGAGATTATTAAAAGGGTAGATTTGACAGGGTTCTGGGTGAGGGGTAAACAAACTTCCATCTTTTTCCTGGAGTGAGAGTCTGCAGACTGCCTGTTAACGACGCTTCATTTAATGGTGCAATTGTCACGCGTCTTTACCCATCGCTATGGGCTAATGTAACAAAGAACTCCTGCCTAGTCACTCAGAGGGATTTCGGAAATGGGGAGCACTTTTTAACAACAGGCTAAAGGAGTGAGAAAGAGCTTCCAGTGCCCCCTGATCAATCTGGGACACACACTCCAAAATACACCACAAGACCCACAAACTCATACACACACACACCCACACCCACACAGTTTTGTCTGTATAAGGCTGTTGAGTGTGGAAGTGCAATTGCAAGGTGAGCGTCTGCTCCATCAGTCATGGAGGGTAGTTTTTGTTCGCTCTCTTTCTGTTGTTTTTCTTCTTCTGATGTTGGCTTGCAAGAGACCCACATGCCCACACCTTATTTATTTCCCATGTTTTGGAAGGACAAGTGTGGAATGAAGGAAAGAGACCAAAAAGCCCTGAATTTGGCCCTGACGTTTCTTGTGTCTGTGTGTGTGTGTGTGTGTGTGTGTGTGTATGAGTGTGTGCGAGTGAAAGAGAGAGACACAAGGCTATGTTTAATGTTTCATTAACGTTACACAATCTGCGCATTTGCGATAATGCTGTGGGTTTCAGTCTCCTTCCCGGCAGGCATGGTGTACGCGAATTGTCATGCAACCACAAGCCCCTGATTAAATGATTGCATCATCTGTGGCATGTCTGCAAAATGCAAAGAGGGACTCAACTCTGCTAGTGGCTGTTCCCCAGTTTGGCCCAGTGCAATATCTTGTTTGATGAAGACTGAGTAATATACAGGTCTTAAAGGCATATGCCACCATTTGTGTCAATATGCTTATTTTCCTCCTTGCTTTGAGTTAAACAATTGAGTTTTACTTTTCTCTAGCTTATCCAGCCCTTCTCTGAATCTTGAGGTTGCAAAGTCCCTTGATTATTATGCCAGAATGAGAATATAGTTGTCATATGTCATCAGTCAAATGGAAAAGGACTTAGGAAACTTGGGTTCTAGCATATAGGCTTGTAGTACTTGCCTCACCTCATGTATGTGTTGAGGTTGTGTTTATCTAATGGGAAACCTTATTAAAACTTTGATTTGCATCAAATTAAGGTTTCTCATCCAGTGCATTCTGAGCTTTGAGTTGTGTTCTCTCTAAGTGCCTTCAACAAGACATAAATTGTTCCATTAATGTTTTGAGTCCTGGAAATCACACAGAGCTGGAAGCATTTGCATGAATGCACTGAAACATTGGAGTACGGTGATTTTCCCAGCAGAGGTGAACAATATGTGTCAGGGTAATTGCAGTGTGCTTCAAGTTATTGTTATGGTTAGGCCACTTTATGATGTCTACCACATAATTGACATCTAATAACAAGTTCCTTGTTTTTATCATTTTTTCTTCAGATAAGCAACTGTTAAAATGAATCATTCACAGCAAACTCTTCAAGTCTAAGAGATGTGATGAAATCAAAATAAGGAGCTTCTCTGTAGTGCATTTAGAGTTGTTATCACTCTGCAGAGAGGCTATATCAGGTACATGAAACACATGCCATCATTTGAACAAAAGAGCGCTTGAGAGACTATGGTGATTGGCATGTTCAGGTCCCGCAGGTCTGACAGAATACACAGCAGACTCTTGCGACGCTCACACTCTCGTCTTTTGAGCCTACTTCCTGTGAATAACTTAAAGCACGTGTGCTGAGACACTCCTGTTTTAGACTTCATCACAAGACCAACGCGGCTTGTCGAGGACGACATGGTTGTTTTCTTTCCTCCTCCCCGTCTTGGCTCTTCTCTTCTCTTCACTTATGCAGCGTTTCCTTCCTTTCTTTATCTCCCCCCCTTTCCTCCTCCCTCCTTCCCTTAGCACCCACTCTTGCCTCGCCACTCATGAATTTATACTTTAATCACTTGACTTTTTATCTCACTTTGGAAGGAGTCTAAGAGGGTGGGTGGGTGGGTGGGATCAGTCTGATTTGGGGGTGATGGGGTGATACTCAAGTCAGCGACATGGCTTGAATTGAAATTTGTATTCACCAGATGTGAGAGCTACTCTGACAGAGAATCAGGTTAATCAGATACCAATCCATTTGCACCACACTTCCCGCTGTTTCAAGATGGAGGACACCTTTGGGCGCACTGCAAAGAAAGAGAGTTATTACATGAGGCTTGGTTGGACTTGGTTTGGATTTCTGTTATAATAAACAAGCCTTACCAATATGACATTGTTGCAACATTTTTTTGCTGTTGGTTTTATATATATAATATGAATCAGTGCCAGTTGATTGCTGAAAAAAAATGGACATTGATGTGAGCATGCAGTTAAATGTGACATTTTTATGATATTCATAAATGGCAGGAGAACAATGAATAAATTCACTCACTAGGACACTCTCACTATCTACACAAGGAACTGGTACTAACTCACAACCAAATTTTAATACTTCAACATGAAAAGGGTCTGTTCATTGGAATTGTATGAAAAGGTGCCCTGTTATCTGAAATTCAATAGTGTTTGGTTCAAAATTGATCAATCATAATGTGACCTACTACCCTATTACTTTTTAACCGCACATGAAAGGGGACTGAATTTTTTTTTCTGATTGTGCAAACAAGTGAGATTCAAATTTATTCTGTCAAGCAGCAAAATCCAGAGGTTAGGCAAAGAAGTGCCCCCAGCTAATTTCAAATGCAATTAACCTTTCCAAATAAACATCCTTATCAGTAGAAGCTCAGACAGACAAAATGAAAATAAAAATGAAATGAAATGCCTGCATTCTGGCTAATGGCTTCCAGCCTTGCCAATACCATTGCTTTGTCTTTTATGGCTCAGTTGTGGAGACGAGACTCTAATTGATTGTCTGGTCATTATGTCTTTGTGACCACTGCCATTGAGATGCTCTTGATTCGTTCCAGAGCTGCCTGATCAACAGGAGATACCCTGAGAATCATGTGAATTTCCCACAGAATGTCTGTGGAGCTCAGAGCAGGGGTTCATAAATAACACATCTTGGTGCACAATGTAAATTTTATGTGCCCTGATTCTGGAAAATATTATCAACATTGTTGCAGCCTTGTTGAACTTTGGGAATATTCCAGTTTTGCATGATGACTGGCAAGGACACTTGCAGTAGTTACAGGAACTGCACTATCATGGCTCACCGAGTCTTACACACGACCACGAAATAGGCACATTTGTCTAAATTAGAGCTGCTCTCTAGTGTCAGTCACCTTTCAGGTTTCCCAGTACTTTATTTGTCAGCTGTGCATACAAAACAGGCTTTTTTGGCAAAGCAATTTCCTTGACATTCAAACCCTGATGATTTGATTACATACATTTACATGTAACTAAACATGTTTTCCTACATTTTGACAATGATGGACTAAAATGAACAAGAAGAGAGTATAACTTGAACAGTTGCCAGAATAGTAATATAAACAATTATAATTATGTGAAGTTTTCACTTTTTACTTCAATTCATTATTTTTCCAAGCACTATGCCGAATTGCAAATGATTATGCTTGTGATTGTATTTTTTCTGTTGTACGTTGAGTCTGCAATGTGTTTTCTGTGATTCACTGTATTGAGCTGCAGATTTAACTTGGTTTGTTGGAGAGAATCAGATGAACAGAATGTACATTAACAAATCGATAACTCAATTTTAGCATAGACAGATATGATAAATTACATTGCTTTCCAAATGTTGTCATTCAGATTTATTTTATGATTACAGCAAATTGCTGGCATTATAGCACTTGGTAATCTGAGGTACTTTGCCATGCAAGCAAATTACTGTTTTAGCCTACATGTACATTTTTTTATATTCATCCACAGTGACTCACAAGTAATTAACAAATATTCTAGCCTCAATAAAGCAATAAATAAGTAAATAAACAAACTTTAGAGTTCAGTTTGTTGGTGGCCTTTGCAGCACCTGCATACCTACGGTATGTTTATTTCCATGGCTGTTATAGCTGTGTGCGTGTGATTACCCTGTGGAGGCCTGCAGCAGGCAGGCTCCTGTGGAGAGAGAGGGAACCCTGGCGGTGGACACTCAGCAGGGGCTCCCCTGGGTACAGGTGGAGAGGGCTGTGCATTTGATGTGTCTCTGAAGCTTTTATGTCGACAAAGGTCCTTATCTTCCCTCTCTCTCTCTCTCTCTCTCTCACACACTATTTTTCTCTCACACTCTTTCTCCTTTTGCCGTGTGACACTCACAGGGGTGCGCTCCACCTGGGAGGGTCTGCTGGGACCCATGCTGCCAGCGCAGATCGGCAGGGTGGCCACACTGACGGCACCTGGCGTGGCCCTCGTGGGCGGAGACTGGAAGGAACAAGGCAGAGCAGGTGAGCTCTTTCATTTCCCCTAACATGTCAGCTTGTTGAAGGACAGCTTCTGATCCGTCCTTTTGAAGTGAACATTGAGATTTAACTTTTTAGAGTGTTCAATAAACTTTTTAGAGTTTGTTTCCAGTTAGCCATACGTGTCCCCATTTTAACATGTTCTCTTGGTGCTCACTGAAATTAATTCACACTTGTTGTCACTCTGATACTGAAATTAATCCCGTTTGCTTGTCTGTCTGCTTTTCACTCTTGGGGAAGTAATATATAATTCAGTTCCTTTCAGAACCCTTTACCACTTCATGATAAGATGTATGATAATATTTTGTAGTCTGTCCAAAAAAATATGTCCCTTATCACACAAGAATCAACAGCTATTTTCCCACTCTTTATTTCCGATCTTTTTGATATGCAGTAAGTGTTATTGAAAGAAAAGGCCGCTGCGTGTGGTCTTTCACGTCTTGTGCTGTGCTGTGGTTAGCTGTCAGCAGCACAGAGAGAGAGAGAGAGAGAGAGAGAGAGAGAGAGAGAGAGAGAGAGGGAGAGAATTATTCAGCATTCTCTTTGGCTGCTGTTTTGAGCCCCATGCCTGCAGGGTGTGGTAGTGTTTATTAGAACTAGAACAGCTTTTTTCCTCTTCTGCTGCTGTGGGCCATATGCTTTTAGGAAATAGACAGACAAACACGCTTTTGGGGTAGACTGGGGAACAGCTTATTGATTCCATTTGCACAGTGATATAGGGCGTAGTTTAGTGAGCACATCTTTAGCTGCTGTGGATAACCTGGCGTTTGTTTTCCACAATTCAGAGTATAAGAACACACTGATGTTCATTGACAATAGTAGTAATACATGTGATTATGCACTTGTGATTATGCTGATTTTATTATAATACTAATAATGCAAATCTGTTGTGTACCCAGTGTGGAAATTAGTAAAAAAAACACACACATCCCTTCTATTCAGGCTATAGACATGGATTTTTCTCCAGACATTGAGAAATCTAGACAATAATAGCCATAAACAAAGATCTGCAAAATAAAAACACCAAACAAGAATAGAACTGAAATTTTATTTAGTCTTTCAGGGACCTTTGCATGTCTGTTAAAGTAGACCTAGTGAGACGTCACTGAGTGTGAATGTCAGTTTCATTTACACTAGATTAATGTTTTAGCTACTTTTCTGCCTCTCACAAGAAATGTGATGGTGTATAATCCCTGTAACTGGCCTCACCCTTCCCTACTGTATACTAATAGTAGAATTCACAGAGAAAAAAAAAATTCCTAAAACCACCACCCCCCCACCCCCCAAAAATGCATTATTTTTTGGGAAAACACAACGTAGACCTGCTATTTGGATACCATTAGCTGCATGCTTTACCATCTAATCCCTCCTCTTGTCATCTCCTCTATTCTGTAGTCAAGCTTCTCAGAAAAGCCTTTTTAAATCAATGGCACACTCAGGGGATTTCATGGCTGCGCAGAATGGAGTGCTTTTCTCAGACCTCTTAGTTTGTTTCCCAGGCAGTGGAATTTAGATGAGGGTTTCTATTTATTGTACCTTGTTTGATTGGGGAGAAGAAATCATGGATTTTAGCATTCCACCACCATCTTTGCTGTTTTTGGACAGCATTTCCCACTAAAAACATTTTTTATGTCCTGTAATGTGTCAGGTACACCACGGGAAAGAAGTGTTTGTGAAGCGATTAATTTATAATGTTGAGACATATTGATTGCACAGCTGCTATGGGTGTCTGTTGGAGTCCGTTTGCCCTCCATTTGATATGATGTATGGACACAAGGAAATTTCCTTCATTATAAGCCTCTGGGGACCTGGCAACTATTAAGATTTTATGTGGGGGGTGCTATTGATTTCCACATTGTTTCCTTTGTCAATATTTCCCTGGAACAAATATTGCTGATTTGTTATTCCCTGGGCTTCCTAATTCTGTTTTTAACAGGAAGCTTTCTTTTTTTTATTTATAGTTTATTGGTGTTTTCTTTAACAGAGAGGGAACACATAACAAAAGAAAAAAAACAAGATAACAAAACTAGAAACAGACAGGGAGTAGGATATTACACTGTTTCAATAAAGTAAAGACATACATTCAGGCCATTTGACTGTGACATAGTTAAACCATTTTAGCCAGTATTCAAGAAAGGATTCCATTTTTTTATTTACATTAGCTGTAACTTGTTCTTGATCTTGATCTTGATCTTTAGATGTCTATTATGTCTCTCCATACACGGATCGTAGGGCACTCTAGTAGCAACCATTTTTTTTACTGCAACCACTTTTTACTGGCCACCAGCATTATATGCATTAGATATTTATCCCCCTTCAGTCACCCAAGGTATAAAGTCTTAAAGTCCAAAGAAATGTCTGTTCTGAAAATGTCCTGTTTAGCAGTATGTACCTCCTTCCAAAACCCTTTAATGTTGGGGCAGTCCCACAAAATATGATAATGGTTTGCACCCTGTTGCCCACATTTTCTCTAGCAAACAGCACTATTATCACTGTAATTAGATGTCTGAGATGGTGTTATAAAGTATCTTATGAAGTTCCTCCAATTGAACTCCTGCCAAGTCATAGATCTAGTACATATCCATTGGTATCGCCATATCATTACCCATTCCTCCTGAGATATATCTATCCCAGATTCAGTTTCCCATTTAGTTGTAATATATGCTGTGGAATGCTTTTTAAGATCCAGCAAGTGCTTGTATGTGAGAGATATTATCCCTTAACTGAGAGCATTTCTAATCTTTGTTTTAAAGTTGTGTCGTAACTGTAGATACAGTGGGATGCAAAAGTTTGGGCAACCTTGTTAGTCGTCATGATTTTCCTGTATAAATTGTTGGTTGTTACGATAAAAAATGTCAGTTAAATATATCATATTGGAGACACACAGAAAGTGTGCAATAATTGTTTAAACTAAATTAGGCAGGTGCAAAGGTTTGGGCACTGTAGCAACATGGTATCAAAACAACTCTCAAATGACCTGAAGACAAAGATTGTTCACCATCATGGTTTAGGGGAAGGATACAGAAAGCTGTCTCAGAGATTTAAGCTGTCTGTTTCCACAGTTAGGAACATATTGAGGAAATGGAAGACCACAGGCTCAGTTCAAGTTAAGGCAGACCAAGAAAAATCTTGGATAGACAGAAGCGACGAATGGAGAGAACAGTCAGAGTCAACCCACAGACCAGCACCAAAGACCTACATCATCATCTTGCTGCAGATGGAGTCACTGTGTATTGTTAAACCATTTGGCGCACTTTACACAAGGAGATGCTGTATGCGAGAGTGATGCAGAGGAAGCCTTTTCTCCGCCCACAGCACAAACAGAGCCGCTTGAGGTATGCTAAAACACATTTAGACAAGCCAGCTTCATTTTGGAATAAGAGTTTGAGTTATTTGGGCATAACAAGGGGAGTTATGCATGGAGGAAAAAGAACACAGCATTCCAAGAAAAACACCTGCTACCTACAGTAAAATATGGTGGTGGTTCCATCATGTTGATGTTCAAGCAGAGGAACAAGTACATCCTGGAATGGCCATCTCAGTCCCCAGACCTGAATATAATTGAAAATCTGTGGTGTGAGTTAAAGAGAGCTCTCCATGCTTGGAAGCCATCAAACCTGAATGAACTAGAGATGGTTTGTAACGAGGAATGGTCCAAAATACCTTCAACCAGAATCCAGACTCTCATTGGAACCTACAGGAAGCGTTTAGAGGCTGTAATTTCTGCAAAAGGAGGATCTACTAAATATTGATTTCATTTCTTTTTTGTGGTGCACAAACTTTTGCACCTGCCTAATTTTGTTTAAACAATTATCTCACACTTTCTGTAAATCCAATAAACTTCATTTCACTTCTCAAAAATCACTGTGTGTCTCCTATATGATATATTTAACTGACATTTTATATCGTTCTACATTTCCCGTAACTAAGATATACCTGCCATCCTTGTCTTTTAATTCTGATATCTTTTCGAAACTGACCTGTCTACAGATAAGAATTGCCATCCCTCTTCTATGTCCTAATTTGTATGATGAAAAAAAAGATGTTGCTAAAACCCATTCTTCTTAATTTACCATGTTCTCTATTGTTTAGGTGTGTTTCCTGTAAAAATATCACATGTGCCCTTTCCCTTTTCATTTTAGTAAGAATTTTTGAGCGTTTAACGGATTTAACAGCCCATTAACATTATAAGAGATTATTTTAACTGTCATCGGGCTGTAGGTAATGTATAGGTTCCTTATGTTGAGTCAAATTTAAGTGTCACACAGTAAAAGAAGTAACACTGTCACACAAAAAAACAAGTGAACAAAGATTCCTAGGTTGAAGTCTTTGTATTACCCTTAAAGGGATTATCCGGAGTGAATCAACCCGTAGCTCTGGTACAACGTAGACCGAATTCACAAACTGGCCGCTAACGCTAAGCATATTGGGCATATGAAAACGAAACAGACATGCCCTAATCAGTTAGCGCTGGCTGCCGCTTCGTTACGCGGTCTACCGTGCATGAAAATCTGTCGTTCTTATACCTATCGATAGCACATAGCAATGTGAATCAACAGAGCTATGTGTTGTTTCACTCCAGATAATTCCTTTAACTGACCCTTAACACATTCTGAGCGCGGCCTTCTACTACACCAACTCGATCTTCCACAGCTTGAACATTTTGGTCCACTTTAGTGAGTTCAGATTTGATGTCATTAAGTCGTTCATTCATATCTTTGCGAAATTCCCGAATCTCCTCTAGTACTTTTGTCAGGCTAGCTGCCGTGCCTTGACTCAAAATAGCATCGTCAGCAAGAGAGCTAGGCTTATCGCCACTATTTGTATCAGTCTGTTTGTTACCTTTTGTCCCTGTTTCTTCTACCCTCCCCCGACAATTTGGTTGTGTATTATGAATTTTCAACGATATTAGAGTCCTTTTCGGGGTGAAATAACTAAATACTTGGAGGAGCTGTTATCTCAGGCAGCCATTCACTGTGCTGACGTCACCAGAACCTCCCTCCCCCCCTTTCATGCATTTCTGGTAATGTGAGAGCAAGGCGAGGATGCTTGCTGAATGTTTATGCATATGCATATGCCCATTCTCAAAGCCATAAAGCAGCGTCTCATCCATTTGCGTATGCCGTTTACAGATCATTCACTTTTGCGCTGATGTGCATCTGCTTTGTAGATGTGGCTTTTGAGGAGAAATGAAAGCTCATTTGTGTAATGCTGCGTATGTATTTTGTACCAATGCTTAATGCCAACACCTGTCTCTCACAGACTTCAGGCAGAGCATCCCTACAAAATGACAGCCAGATGGCAGAAGCCATAGTAGCGGAACTCAGTCACACTAATGCATTGCGCTACTGATATTGTCACAGGAACCATGGCCATAATAAACAATCTATTTCCTCAGCTCAGCCCCACACCATCAGAGAGCCATGAGAATGCTCACTGATGACAAATGCCTAGACAACGGCCTTCTCTGCTAACTGGAATGATTATGAGTTTTTACACTTTTAGTATGAGTGGGATGGTTGGCAGACAGGGTGTCAGTATTAGGTGAGATACACATTCCCACTTTCCTGTATTTAACTCGATAGATCCAATAGATCCACATTCAAGAGGTCTGACAACCAGTGACAAATAGTGATTGATGGAAGAATCTCTTTGACACACTGTTTAGTAAAAGAAAGCGCTGTGACATGAAATTATACAGATTCAAGTCTTTCTATGTTTCCACCCATCAGTATATGATTTAAGTAAAAAAAAGCTTGGTAAGCATTGGTTATGCGTAAACATAAAAAAAAAAAACTTTATAATATGATTATAATATGATCTCACTAAAGTAATTATAAGGCTGTTATTTTCAGTCATAAGTGGGGCATGCCGAATCACAAAAAAAGAAAAAAAATGCTTCACTCTTAATTTAGATGCAATTTCCTAGAAAAACAATCTCTTAATAACAGCCATAGTTATTAATTGATTATCCCCACTAAATTACTCTGGGAGCATTCTGAAGTCAGTTGTTGACTGTGATGATGTAGCAAATGCTAAACATTGCTTTGATTGTGTGGCTGGTTTTTGTATAGTATGCTATTACCCTGAGGTTGTCATAACATTCTAGACTAGGGAGGTTATACAGGTCAGTGCAGGTGCATGGCAGTACAGTAGTTTTTCATCCCCACACACATGATTGGGTGTCTGGCAGTGTTTTTCTTATTGAGTGTTTCTAAGCCTGTTGTTTAGTCTGGATGGGAAACGAGCTCCGAAGCCTCTCTTTGAGGTGTGCCGAGTTTTTTGTTGAGGTTTGCACCTACTTAACACGTAATGAGCTGCTGATTGCCGGGGCAATTGAATGCTGAGAGCTTTAATTAGGCATGAATGATCCTTCTTGACACCTCACTAAATGACTGTGTCATTTCTGATTAATCTTTATTAAAAAAATAAAAATAAAATAAATACTGTCTGTTGATTTACCTTAGGGGCCGACCCCAACAACCCTTATTAGTGTGATGGATTAGGCCAGAATGTCCCATTAATAACATACATGTATGTTAATGGCATGTTCTGAGAATGTGTTCTTATCTTGCAGATAAAAAGCTGAAGCAAGTGAAACCATATGCTGGGGCTCTCGTGCTGCACACTGATCAGAAGACAGAGGACAAAGCTGTGGTGTGTAATCCCTACACTTTTACTGCATACTACCTCTGGCCACACAGAGGTTGGTCTGCTAAATGACTGTTCTGGTTTGTTTTTTGGTTGTATAAGATTATGTTTATGGCCTTATGTGAAATGGAAATCAAATAGCCTTTTTTAAAATAAAAAGTAGGGATTAAAATCTTTACATTAGACGTTATTCCCCAAATGTGATAGCTTGTATCTACAGTATAGTATGTGTGCTTGGAGAGTTTCATAGCCCGGCCGATTAGAATAGCTTTCAAGAGCTGTGGTGTAATTCATTAGATGATAAACGCCAGGCGAGACCTGTAAAATAACACACCTACCTGCCTCCCCCATACACACACACACACACACACACACACACTCACTCACTCACTCACTGAGATGCACACTCAGTCATACTCATAGACTTGCTCAGAGAATCACTAATTTATATGTGGTGCGCATGCATCTGTGTGTGTGTGTGTGTCTGTGTGTGTGTGTGTTTTCATTTGGCTCTGTGTGTGAGTCTAAACAATTCATCACAAAGTAATCTCCGCTGTTAATTTTTTTCTATTAGCCTTGCACGCGATTCGAAAGTAAAAGCTAACTGAAGGCCAAGACTGTGAACGTGCTTGCTTAAGAAGCTCACAAAGGAATGTGACTCAGAACAGCATAGGTCTCAGTGCATGTTAAAGTATCTAATGAATTCTCAAATGACCATTTTTTCTATATATCTGCCAATTCTGTAATATACAAGGATTTATGCCTAATTGGAAACAAAGCATGAAGTCAGGCTTTTATATCAGCCAGGGACTTGTGTTTATGCTATGCATGTGAATCTTCACAGACACGCTTCTGTAGTATCAACATCTATCTAGGGACTTCATAACTTGTTTGAGTCGTAATTTCGGACTTGTGTCGTGTAAACCTGTAATTATCTTCACCCTATTTGTTGTCTCTTGAAATCAATACCTGTATATACAGGAGTGTATAGCACATAAATACAAGCAATATTGTGATCGATCCCACCATAGAGGTGTTTTTTTTTTGTAATCATCCAGACAATATTACTCCTAGTTGAAGTTTTGCTTCTGCACACCACCAGGGGAATTCAGTCATGTTTCAAATGTGAAAAATAGATGAAAGTCTGACAACCCAGATGTTTCATGACAGACACCTTGCCCAAGTCTATAGATACATGCAGCTGTAGTAATTTATTAGTTGGATTACTCTTGCAAAGGAATGTTCAGAATGTGAGTCCCAGCTCAGTCCACAGCTTAGTCTTCCCTCTGTTTAACTCTTGTCCAAAGGACAAGCCCTTCAAGATGAGCTTAGAGGAGGAGAGCGCCCCCAAAGACCAGCGCCCTGTGGCCTCCACGCCTGTTCCTGGCTCTCCATGGTAAGAGCCATTGTGCCTCTCTCTCTCTCTCTCTCTCTCTCTCTCTCTCTCTCGCTCTCTCCCTCTCTCTGTTTGTCTGTGTGCAGCCTAACCTGGACCTTCCTCCAGATAACTGCGGGGATAGTGGGCATAGTTTGAAGACATACTTAGGATATTGTGGAAACCATAAGGGACTTTTTTTAATTCAGTGAATGCCATACCACCCCCTCATTAGAATAATTTGTTGCATTTTTAATTCATGTTGAACTATACAAATATCCCACTGAGCATTTAACTTTGTGCAAAGAGGAGCGAAATATGGGGTAATGGCCGTTTACTTATTCATGATGTTGTATTTGGCGCCAAGATAATTCATTTTCTTACGCCCGCTTTTCCACATCAGGTGACAAATAATTAATATTTGGACTTGTAACCGCATTTAGTCAGACTGGTGAACCAATATTGTCATATTGAAACTGTCACATCCCTAAAAGAGACAGAAGTCTACAAAAAGCACCAGTGTGGCAAAATGAATCCAAGTGCGGAGGAGTGGTGTGGGGAAAAGTGTAAATGAAATGTCACCATTTGTTTGTCATGGCAGGTATGAAAACATTTTCAAGCCATTCTTTGATGTGCAGAGCTTGTGAATGCTCTCAGGATGGCGTGTTGTGTTCATGCCAGGAATAAATGTGGAACGGTTGTGGGATAAATACTCCCAGGCAGAGGACTGGATATCTTGTCCTGAGCAATCTGAAAATTAGGTGATCCCCTTGTCTGGCTCCAGTGCGTGCTAAAACAGTTTTCCCTTGATTCAATTTATGTCTAAATAAATGATCCAATCAAATCCAATTCAGCACCATGTAGATGTTTCTAAACCTGCATTTCAAAGTGATTGGTTTACTGTAGCTCTTCAAGCTTATAGTTTAGTTTTATTTTCGCTTAGAAACAGATTGCTATTGTTAGCACATTAATCCAGAGTTTATTGTGTACATTGTCCTGCCCTGGCCTCAGATCAGTTTGGGATAAGCCAGAGAGCTTTGGTCTTTTTTCATGGGCACTACTCCACAGACCAGGGGAGGTTGAGGTTAATACAACACAACCTTGTACCTTGACGCTATTTGTGACACTGCACAGCACAGGCTAGCAGCACCAGGCCGATTGGGGCTGTGTATGGAGTCCTTCACTGGGCACAAACATCCACCTAAGGGACACAACAAAAATACAATGTCTTACTTTAACTGCAATTAAGACAGGAAACTCTCAGAATTAATATTCAAGATTTGATACAAGGCGGTATGCTTGGCCATGGTGCCCTAGATCTGCTCAAGCTGCTGCTGCAAATCTGCAAATCTGCATAATTAAAGCTGCATAGAAATACAAATTTATACTGAGACTGATGTCACAAGCAATTTCATCCTAAGTCAGTTGTAGTCAAGGGGAATTGATGTTTTTACTAAAGTGCACTGTTAACTCCTGGAACTTTGGAAACAATCATGGGACCTATTGTCACATGACGAGTGTGGATCTTTATTTATATGATGGGTGTGTCCTACAGTTCACAGTTGCACCAACAGTCCAGGAATAAATCTCTGAATGCCCAGATCAAAACTGAAAAAGCCATTTTGATGAAAGGTGAAACTTTTTTAAGCTCCTAAATAGAAGTCCAGTGCTTGTAACTGAATACCTTGACCATAAGTAATGTGTACTTTTGATCCTGCGAGGGAAATTTGGATTTATCCTACAATAATTGTGAGTAAATAAAATCTCAAGGGCCCATCAGTCTTGTTCAAGGGCACTTCAGACATGGTCCACTGGTTGAGGATTGAACCGGCAACCCTACGTTCTCTTTCGTTTCGAAGCCGAAACGTACGAATGGATGATGCCTATCATCTCCTACTTTTTCTGAAGTCAACTTTAACCAACCCTTTGAAAAAAGGGCAGTAAGCGCTCTGACACGCGCAGGCAACTACTTAGACAGCCCTGCATGACGTCAGAAAGTCTATATATTGACTGCGCCCTACGCTTCAGGTCCTCTCTGCCTCTTTCACCTTGCCTACTAGATTGTGTTTCTGAGTCACTCCGTTTGCCTTTTCGCAAATATTCTAATCAACGGCTTTTATCAAAGCCCACCACAAAAGCTTTTTTAAAAGCTATCCCAAGAAGGAACCATCTTGCTCAAAGATCTCACGTCGGTCCCTACCTTGGTACCTCGAGATGCAGGATGGCAACTCAAAGATGCACCGACTGCGATCGTCACATGGCGGTGTCCGACCGCCATGCTATTTGCTTCTTGTGCCTGGGAAGCGAGCACGCCATGTTGGCCTTCTCCCAACCGAGTTTGTGCTCGGCGTGTGAGCACCTTCCTCCAGCGGCCATAGCGAACAGGGCGGCGTTTTTCGTGGGTTCCGCCGGTAGTCCAGGGGCGGCCTCGACCCCCGTTGGCACTGGTCTGCTCCCCCCTCCGCCATTTTGCCGAGCTTCCCCCGGCGTCTTTGAACACGGATGGGCTGCTCGGCCGCTCCTCTGCTTCTCGGCCTTCGGCTAGCTATCTAGCGGCTAGCCAGCTACCAGCTAGCCAGCTAGTCGAGGCCCAGCCAGCTAGCCCAGCAGCTAGCTCCATCGGGGCTGCTTTAGCCCGTGCAGCCGACTCACCGCTCGCTGGCTCCCAATGCCCGCCCCCTGCCTGCACATCCCACGGTTGTCGCGGACGTCCAGGCAGCATGGGAGGCCCCCTTTGCCGCCATTGCTCCCCTCCAGGGGCACGCAGCATTTTACGCGATGGAGAGAGAGGCCATCGGCCTCTTGCGTCTCCCACGCGTTGTGGATGCGGTCATGGGATGTCTCGCGCCAGCTTCGGCCACCACCTGGACCTCGCCTTCCGAGCTCCCCTCCAAGCCGTATCAACGCACGGAGCGGCGTTCATCTGTATGGGCCAGGCGATCAGGGCGCTGAACACCGCCTTCCTCCTGTCGTCTCTGTCCGAGGAGCTGGTGGCAGACCTCTCCGCTCAGCCCTCAGACCTGACGCTCCACCAGCTGCGGAGGGCCACTACGCTGACGTGACTGGCCATCCGAGCGGCGATTAAGGCCGACGGGCGCTCCCTCGGTTCCCTTATCGTCGCCGATACGCATCTGTCGATGAACCTTTCCTCCATGCCGGAGAAGGAGAAGAGGCACCTCCTCAACGCGCCTGTCTCCACTGACGCGCTTTTCGGCCAGGCTCTGAAGCTCCAACGCGAACGCCTGGAGAAAACGAAGTCGGCGGCCAAGGCCCTGCAACCCGTCCTCCCCAAATGCGCTCTGCCTCAGCCCGCCACTCCGGCTGCGCCCCAGACGCACACCCGTGCGCCTCAGAGAACGCAGCAGCTGAAGAAGAAGGCGGATTCGCCCAAGGCTGCCCAGTCTTCGGCCTCTGGGCAACAGCAACCCTAGCAGCGTTCACACTCACGCGGACGTGCGCTATCCACCACACGTCCCACGAGCCAGGGGCGGCCGCGGTCGACGAGCGCTCTACAGCCTCTCTCGCTGCGCTCGCCGCCTCAGTCGTTTTATAACCGACGTGCGCGCAGAGCTCTCCGCCCAGGCGGGCGCTTCTGCCAACGCACAATCAGGAGAGCCTCTCTCCCTCCGGGGTGTCGCATGTGACGCGCGCGGCTCGCCAACCACGCGTGGGCACCCTGGGGTCTCACACACGGTCGGCTTGCCTTCAGCCTCCACGTTGCGTCAGAGATCTGTCGTCTCGTGCGGACGCTTCTCAGCTTCGCACTCAGCTTCAGTCACTGGCGTCAGCCCCCTTAGTGCCTCATGGTGGCAGCATAGCGCTTCGTTTGTCTTTGCTGCCTCCTCATCGTGCCTCTCTGCTCAGGCAGAGCTGGTCCAGATGCACAACGTCACGTTGGGTTCTCTCAACAGTGTTGAGGGGCTATCAACTGCAGTTCAGGTGGCCTCCCCCCCCCTTCAGAGGTGTCATGGAGTCTGTGGTGCCCTCAGCCAGGGCCCCCGCTCTCAGACAGGAGCTTTGCGATCTCTTGAGGAAAGGCGCTATCCAGCGGATAGATCCCACTCTCGCGAGTGCAGGTCGCTACAGTACGTACTTCCTCGTGCCAAAAAAGTCAGGCGCTTTCCGCCCTATCCTGGATCTCAGAGCGCTCAATGCTTCACTCAAGCCTCTCACCTTTCGCATGCTCACGGGGCGGATGGTGGCGGAATCAGTCCGCCAGGGGGATTACATGGTCACCATAGACCTCCAGGACGCCTATTTCCACATAGGTATTGTCCCCAGGCACAGGCATTTTCTACGCTTTGCCTTCGAGGGCAGGGCTTACGAGTACGTAGCCCTCCCTTTCGGTCTGTCTCTAGCACCTCGGTGCTTCACCAAGTGCGTGGAGGCGGCGATCACCCCTCTACGAGCACAGGGTATCAGACTCCTGAACTATCTAGACGACTGGATGCTACTGACAAACTCCAGTCAGCTCCTTTCGTCGCAGGTCCACACGGTGCTGCGTCACCTGCACGACCTAGGCTTCTTAGTGAACATAAGCAAGTGCATGCTCTCTCCCTCTCAGGAGGTCGAGTTCCTAGGCGTGAGGCTCAACTCACGCTCGATGAGAGCGACGCTCACTGCAAAGAGACTGCAGGACGTCAGGGCGTGTCTACGCCACTTCAGACTGGGCACCTGCGTTTCAGCCAGGCTGTGCCTCAGGCTGACAGGCCTCCTGTGCGCCGTGGGTGGCGCGGTCCCGCTCGGCCTTCTCCACTTACGCCCGCTACAGCTCGCCTTAGCGTAGCTAGGTGTGTCCTCCAGGTCGAATCCCACCCGTCGGGTCATAGTGTCCAGGCGCATGTGGCTAGCCCTAGCACACTGGCGAAGGCCATCGTCCTTCACCAAGGGTGGTGCGCTCGGTGACCAGCCGCATGGTGGTGACCAGCCGCATGGTGGTAACCACCGACGCGTCCAAAGCCGGCTGGGGTGCCGTTTGCTAAGGTCGCCCCGCCAGAGGGACGTGGGGCGTAGTTACACGGAGACTACACATCAATATGTTGGAGCTCCTAGCTGTCTTTTGCGCCCTGAAGGAGTTTCTCCCTCTCCTCAGAGGGGAACATGTCCTAGTGCGCACGGACAACACCACAGTAGTGGCTTATCTCAATCGCCAGGGCGTACAAGCTGCTCACTTGGGCCTCTCACCACTTCCTGTCGGTGAGGGCGTCTCACTTGCCCGGTGTTTGCAACACGGGCACGGACCTCCTCTCAAGGGGTGTTCCGCGTGCGACCGACTGGCACCTCTTTCCAGCCGTGTAGCAGGGCCTCTGGTCCCGCTGTTCGTCTGCCATGGTGAGCGTGCCAAGGGTCAGGCCTTGTCTACCCAACGCATGTCTCATTGGCTTACCGAGGCCATACGGCTGGCGTATGTGGCGGCAGGTGTTCCTCCGCATGTCATGGTGCACTCCACCCGTGGAGTGGCGGCCTCTTGGGCCTTCTGGAAGGGCGTCCCTATGCAGGATATCTGCCTGAGCGCGTCTTGGGCCTCAGGCAATACTTTTGCACGTTTTTACGCACTGGATGTCACCAGGCCGCGTGGCAGAGGGTGTTCTCTCTGGGCCCGGCGGCGGTCCCGTGGGTCTTCCCACCTCGGGCTCCTCGGTGGAGGGCTCATGAGGCTTGGTTGTAGTGATCCATTCGTACGTTTCGGCGAAACGAAAGAGAACGTTACGGATACTAACGTATCCTCGGTTCTCTGAGTGAGAAGCCAAAACGTACGCTTCGGGCCTCAGTTCGCAGACGCTGGCAAGCTTGGCAAAGAGGACCTGAAGCGTAAGCGCAGTCAATATATAGACTTTCTGACGTCACGCAGGGCTGTCTAAGTAGTTGCCTGCGCGCGTCAGAGCGCTTACTGCCCTTTTTTCAAAGGGTTGGTTAAAGTTGACTTCAGAAAAAGTAGGAGATGATAGGCATCATCCATTCATACGTTTCGGCTTCTCACTCAGAGAACCGAGGATACGTTAGTATCCGTAACGGTTTCTAGCTTGAAGCCCTAACCAGTAGGCCATGGTTGCCCTAGTTGTGGTCATTTTATGCATTTGAAGTAAAATATCTCTGCCCTTGCAGGTGCGTGGTGTGGACAGGTGATGACAGGGTGTTCTTCTTCAATCCCACAATGCAACTGTCAGTCTGGGAAAGGCCTGTAGATTTAAAAGACCGTGGAGATCTTAAGAGGATTATGGAAGACCCACCACATAAACGCAAGAAAGACTCCTCAAGTATGACCCTCGCACTGACAAATACTGACAAATCACCATGCCAACCCACTGCTTAACATTTACTGACCAATCAATGTGTGATTTATTAAATGTTATTTATTTCTGGCCATTTTGGAATATGTATGAATACCCTATATTAATTGGAACCACTATAGAAGACAACAATGAAAATTCATGAATCTTTCTAAGTATTCTTACAGATTAGCTAATCAGAATTTATCATGTGTGACTGCCTTTGTAAATATTGAATTGCTGGAGATCTTGTCAGGAAGTTATTATCCGGCTGACTTGATTTCCCTAAAGGTTGTTCATCTTTATTGATTTAGCCCTTTTGAAGTCATTGGCAGATCACACATTGTTGACCTTAAGCAGTTAGACTGCACAGTTCAAACAATCCATGTTGGCTGAATTAGCTTTATGTTAGCTTAATGCCTCTCTCCGGGAGAAATCTAACAAATGTCAAGTGCTGCTTTGTGGGCCACCATTATTATCTACAGAATACTAGATGTAATGTGAAAAAGTTGGATCAGTAGGTCATGTTTAGGTGACTTCAGGTGATTGCCTGTTTGTGTTTAGCCTAAGAATGTGCTAAAACTCCTTCAGCGATTTAAAAACCACAAGCAGTGCACCACCTGTGCATAGCTGCTCATCCTCACAAAACTTATAAATTTGTCAGTTGGTACACTGATTCTGACCATTCATTCACTGAGAATCATCTGAGATAAAGAAAGAATCTGTACTAAGTCAAAATTGACAAACTCTACTGTGAAATACACACACCAATGACCATGACATACAGTAGACCCAATATTTCTGATTGACTGAAAGGTTGATGACAAAAGAATGACTATATGGACAGGTCAGGCATTCTTGAAGGTTCTCTGAGAATAAGTTGCTGATCAAGCTGATCAAAGCTGATCAAATCTGAGAATTTCAAGAATGTCAGGTCCTTGATGCTTTTGTTAAGTCAAATCCATGTCCAGACATACATCAGCTGTCATTAGCTGTATGTTGGTTAATGTTTTACAATTATTCTTTCTCAGTGGAAATAAAACATGAATTGTGTTTGGGAGAATTGACTTTGTGCTCACAGTCTGTGCTCGAAATAGAGAAGAAAAATATATAATTGTAATCATTTGGGACCTTCCATTTTATAAAATATTGAAGTGAAATTGTGGAGGAAATTAGCTATAAGAATGGCTTATTATGTGGCTGCTTGGTTAGATATACTGTAACTGCAATCATATTTGTTACCTGATTTAAATTACATGACGTAATAATAATATTTAATTAGCCATATTTAACAACATGGTTACTTTTTCTTTAAGTAGATAATGGCTCAAGTTCCCCGTCAGCTGATGATGATGACAATGATGAAGATGAGCACAATTCAAAGACTAAAAGGAACAAGTAAGCTTGTGTGTGTGCATGCATGCCTGTGTGTGTGTGTGTGTGTGTGTGTGTGTGTGTGTGTGTGTGTAATCATACCAAGTGTACTGTGGGCACTGTAATTTCCCACTGAAGGAACTTGAGCTAATAAAGAAATGCATATTAGTAGACAACATTGTTAGCCAGACTATTGAACACATTGTGCCAGTCATGGACATGCAGGTTGATATTAGAATCATTTTGCTGCATGTCTAACGGTTTGCCATCATCTGATAGACTGATGCATTGTTTCCCACCATGACATCTCTGTGTTAAAGTATTCGCCATCTGCAGCCTCAGCTTCTTGTACGATGCATAGCATTTTTGGAAGATGTGTAGAGCTTTTTGAAATTGTGATTAATGTTTTAAAAATCTTTGAAGTTTGTTGCTTAAATGAAAATCTGACTAAATTTAGGAGAAAAAACTGTGATGTGGAATATAATTATGAATAACATAGATTCCACGTCCCATGCAGTTTGGAGTGGAGTTAAAACTTGAAGTCGGTTTTGTTGCAAAGCATTAATTTTAAAGCACTTTATTTATAAGATTTACAGCCTGCTGTCTCATGTAATATTTAAAATGTTTGAAAGGAAGGTTATGACTTGTTAAATATAGAATAATATAGAGTTTAGAATAATATCTAGTGTGCACAAAAACACTGTTAAAGTTACCACTCTCTCTTTTGCTTTCTAGGATAGAGGAACCTGAGGACAGTGTGTTGAATAGCATGGGCAAGGAACCAGGAACCCTGAATGGAACATCACCCACTCATATGGTTCTGCCTTTGGAACTCCGTGTTGCTCACTTCAGGGACATGCTCCTGGAGAGAGGGGTACAGACCTAGATCTGAGAATCAAAGTCATGTATAATGTTGTTCTACCTTGAAAGAGAGAAAAAACACATGGCCCTAGAGTATAGTATGTTCCCTGCATGTAAAAAGATGGAGATGTTCTTTAGTGTCGACAGTATGGTGCAGACTGATCCATATTTCAGAGAGGAATTTAAGAGGGAGGCGAGATGTGTGATGTATTTGTTATGACTCATGTCTGTTCTCTATGCAGGTGTCAGCATTCTCTACCTGGGAGAAAGAACTGCACAAAATTGTATTTGATCCGAGATACCTCCTCTTGAGCTCAGAGGAACGCAAACAGGTACTGTGGTAGACTTGTGGCTCTCTAAAACTTGCCAAACAAATGAACTATTAAATTATTTCCTGGAAATCCCCAACCAATTATGTTTATTGCTCGCATTTAATGAAGGAAATGTTTTGTGTTTATCTCCCTGTTGTGACTAATAGATTTTCGATCAGTTTGTGAAAGCCCGAATAAAGGAGGAACACAAAGAGAGGAAGGGTAAACTGCAGCAGGCGAAAGAGGAATACCGCAAACTCCTTGAAGAGTCAAAGATTACCTCCAGGTAAATGATGGATCATTGTGACAAATTGTGAGGGAAGAGATGAGGCTCACGGTACACTTGTGAGACTGACCTTGTTTACTAAGGAGCTGATTTCACTACCTACCCTGGTTCCCAAATGATATAATAAATTAATAACCAACTTTATGGATTTTATGATTAATGATTAACCTTTATTGATGTATCTTCTAGTGTTTATGGCCAAGATAATATTGGCTGGCATACAAATGTGTTGCTTTTGAGGAAAATAACAGATACGCCTATATCAAATAATAGAAACCGAATGTGTTTTGCCTCAGTTGGGACCAAGTTTCCTTTTTTTTAGAGGTTTGAACTTTGGAGGGTAATAGAACTTCACAGTACATTGATCACACGCACTCAGTTGTTGCATCAGTATGTTGCTGTGTCTGCTATAAATGCCACATCATTGCAGCAGTTTAACCTAGAATAGCAGACTGCATCGGGGGAATGGTAGCGGAAGATGATGCGGCGCTAGCGGTAGCATAGATTTTTCTTTTATCCTGTCCCTTGTGTGAAGTTCCCACAGAGCCCAAAGGAAAATAGCTCACTCTCACCCCTCTATTTCAGTAGGGCTCTGTTTCTTGGCCACTCACAAACATAAAAGCAATCAGTGTCAAAGCAACTGTCTGCCTAGTGTACTGTAGCTCAGCTGAAGAATTCCGTGTTTTTTTTTTTTGTTTGTTTTTTTGGGGGGCG
This sequence comes from Limnothrissa miodon, assembly GCA_017657215.1. Lineage (NCBI taxonomy): Eukaryota > Metazoa > Chordata > Actinopteri > Clupeiformes > Clupeidae > Limnothrissa > Limnothrissa miodon. The sequence goes on from JAGFZM010000024.1 coordinate 932,374, forward strand.
GGGGGTGTAAATAAGGGTCAGTTGGCTCACTCAGCCACATCTGCATTGATGCTCTTATACTTTTATTCAGTTGAAAAAAAAACTCTCTTCACCTCCCAGGTCAACCTTCAAGGAGTTCTCAGAGAAGTATGGCAGAGACCAGCGTTTCAAACAGGTGCTCAAGAAAAAGGACCAGGAGCACTTCTTCAACCAGTTTGTGAATGCACTGAAGAAGCGAGACAAGGAGAACCGCATGAGGCTGAGGAAGATGAGATGAGAGGAGAGGCCAAGCTCCGCCAGGCCTCCCCCTGAGCCAGGCAGGTTACTGTGAACGGAGAGACGACTACTATAGGGAAACAGGCAAGACACATCCATAGCTGACATCACTCCCACCAGAACAACATGCGGAGAAGGCTAACGTTGTGGAGCTAACGCTATGCTCTAGCTTTATGAGACTGGTTCTGCCTGAGTCTGGGCTGTATGGCCTGACAGCAAACCTGAACAAACTCGGTCAGATATGTTTCATATTGAAGCTCGAATGAAAGTAAGTGTTTCTCTTGTTTGAGTCATTGTGACAAACTTGGATATTTGGCTGTTCCCCGGTTCATTATGCATTTGTATAAGGCCCATACATGGATTTTTGTGTGCACCCCTAATTGTGTACGTAACGTAAGTTTACTCAGGCACTGTCACCATGCCAAGGTGTGTGGAGTCTGGTGCAGAAACCCAAAGGAAGTGTTACAGGTTCAGTGTAAAACCTGGCTTTGGAACAAGAAGCCCACAAGAGTTGTTTGAAATGTATCGTGCATCGATGAGTTTTCCAAATGTTGTCTGAAAAAAGAGCATTGTTGGTAATGTGTCATATTGTAAACAGAAATGTATTTTGGGATTATTGAATAAAGTCATGTAAATGCATATGTGTCTTTCAAATCAATGTATGTCACAATGAATTAATGGTGTACATTAAAAATGTAAATGTTGTAAAGGAAGACTGTTTTACCGTTTGAAAATATTGACTTGATTTGATGGTAAGATACTGTAAACTGTCATGTTTCTTTTTCCTTTTTATTTTTAAATTAAATTGAAGCCTTTTGTGTACTGTTGTGTTGATTCATTAAACTAAAAACATTTTATTCAAAGTATAATTTAAACCTAATTAGTTAAAGCAAAATTGTTGCCTTTATAAACAGATAAATTTTTCCATAATGTACTAGTCTCCTCACACATTATTCAAATCTGTTGAACGTTTATAGCTAAACTAAAGACAACTAAAGATCTGTTTATTTGTCACCATTGTGTACTTGGTTCTAATGTAGAAAGCACTAGCATTCAACACCATTACCTCAGTCAGATCCAGCTGGAGTCACTATTGTTTATACACTGATCATAACATCATGGTATTGATGCAAAATGCCAATATGGCATTTAGAAATGTAGACATTGGTTGTGTCACAAATAGTGTTTGTCATTTAAGGAGACTGTTGTGAGGAAAGGGAAAAAAATAACTTCTCATTACAATAACATGTTTTGCAGCAGTGGTTTGAACTCGTCTTATTAGTGTGTTTTGACTGAAAACATTTTTTTTTCCAGCAATACTGTGTGAGTGAAGTTTCATGTTCTGATAGTTGAATGCCTAGGTATGGTTTTGTGTTCAGAGTTTTTTAAGAGATGAGGGCGCATAATTTGGATATTTCGATGGTATCAGTGGATAGGCTTTCAACAACATTTAGCCTGGGTATTTTTGTCATGAACCTTTAGTACAACAAAACTGTCAAGTCAAGGCTCCCTGGATGTTTGTGGCACACTACCACATACTCCTGTGATGCCAAGAATAGCCTACAGTCAACAGAATAAAATAGGCTAACAGAAAGATTAGCATAGACCAGATAAGTGCCATTTTTCTGAGAATGGCTTTGAAAACCTTTAACTTGAAGTTCACACTTCAAGATTTTAACAACAAATAATTTTTATTGTGACTCTTCATGAAGTCAGCTGCCAAACATTAGACAGCGTGGTCAGGGAGCAGACATTTAATCTCTGAAGTTTTGGCACTAATCCCTACTGATGTCCTTTATGCTTTTCAAATGTTACCAGCACAAGGCTTAAAATCCTAAATGTACTGTCTGCTGTCTTTAGATCATGTCTGTCTCACAAGACCATACTGCAGCTAGGGGATTAAAATACTGTAAACTAAACAAGGCCCATAGACACCCAGTAACATAATGAATGAAAAAAAAATGAGAAGCAGAGGTGTTATAATAGTAATTACAGCTGTGGAACAAAACACATTTTTTAATCTTTGACTAATAAATAGAAGAATATAGTACTTTTCACTCCAAATTCTCAGCTTGAACACTCTATTTGTGCATGTTAAGGTTCGGTTCTCTCTGAAAGCGGCTGGCATCCACTGCAACATTAAATACATCTTTTTATTAAGTCCAGCAGGAATATATTGTACATCCCCCATACTATATTGGGATGTAATAATAATAATAATAATAATAATAATACATTTTCTTTAAAGCGCCCTTCATGATACCCAAGGACACTGTACAGATATTAGAATAGTAGTGAGACGTATAGAGACAATTGACAGTTATAAGAGACATAATACATAATACAACACATATTGCCCTGGCACCAGTGGCATAACAAGCCAACACCGGGCCCGTAAGCAAGATTATCAAAGCGGGCCCCCTATACAACACGTGATGACGCAATTTCCAGTAATAGGCTAGCCTACCATAAATCGGCCTTTAACGCAAATATATATTGAGTCAATTGACCGAAGTAGCCCAGGTCAACACCACAAATAGAAAAAAAACTTTTCAATCAAATCATTAAGATCCAGCGGACGCGCACGGACATTCTCTATCTAAAGTATGGCGAGTCCAGAGAGACGATTCTGTCCCATTGAGCTCCTCAGGTAGCTTTTAATTAGTGTCAGCTTGGAAAATGAACGCTCTTCAAAGGCCACTGTCACTGGGACTGTCAGGAAAAGCATGAGAACAGTGCAAACGTCTCCGAAACAATTTCACAATTTCAGTGTGTGGTTAATTTTTGCATGTACACGTATATGCATGTTCAGTTCACTACCATATCCCACAATTCCCAGTCACAATGTAAAATAAAATTGCAAAAATGCATCGTTGTTGGATTTTCAGGATCACTGTTATATGTTTTCAATATTACTTCAAACATCTTTATGTATATAATTGTACAGCCTATATATAGAGACCTATAGGATCCTTTAATGTCACACCATGGTGTAACAGTATGTAATTCTGATGAGGTCATAGAGAGTTTGACCATTAAATAGAAGTCATTCGAATAGTGATTTTCTCGATTGCTCAGTCTACGTGGGTGGGTGTTGGGCTTACTGCCGTAACAAATAAGCCGAAGGGGGTAAGGGGTCCAGTAGGCGTTGCCTTCGATGACTGATGAGCCATGTGATTTTCAGCACTGAATATGACCAAAATATATAGTACATCACTGCAGGCAAAGTTTTTAGAACTCTGCTCTGAGTGTTTGACTGAACTTCCATCTTTAAGTCTCTTTTTAATGTAAATTCTCTACATATATATTACGTTTCTAGCCCACAGTGATGCGCACAGTCAGGAGAGCCAGAGGCCACTGCGTCTACACGTGCAGTGCTAGCATTCACCCAATCACACACACCAGTGGAGGGGATTACCATGCAAGGCTCCAGCCTGCCACCAGGAGCAATTTGGGGTTCAGTGTCTTGCTCAAGGATATTTCAATGGGGTCAGGTAGAGTGGGGCTCGAACCTGCAACCTTGCAGTCACCGAACAGCTCCTCTACCACCTGCACCTTTACTGTAATTGTTGCACATTCTTAGCTCGCCTTGGGCTGTGTCAGGTCGGCAATTGGGAACGCGCAAAAAGGACCTCAGTGCATAGGAGCTAAAGGTGTGATTTTCTCAGTCTCTTTGCACTGGGCGTAGCTGCTAAAACTTTTATATTTTTAAATACTCTTTTCCTCTCAACACTGTTGGTGTGACAGAGCTTTAAGTAAAGCCTGAAAGCCTGTTATTATATCTCTGTAGCCATGGTATTTCACTTTGGGCCTGGTACTGGATTGATTTACAAGAAGTCTAAATGAACCTGTCAGTTATCTATACAGCTTTAAATCAAATATGAATTACATATTGAATGTATGTTTTACTGAAACATCTATATAACCTTTAATAACATTAATACAAAACACTTGTGCATATGTTTATATATTATTATATAAGTCATAAATATAGTCAACAGTCAATAGTCAATATAGTCAATAAATATACAGTATATAAGTAAAAAAAAAATAGCATTTGACACTGAAGCATTATTGGGGATGAGGTGGGTCCAAAAGTCTACAGGGAGGAGAAAAAGGAGTGCCGTCCAATAGAGAGCTTCTGTGGCACAACAAGACATCAAGCAGTGCTGAGTAATACATTGAACATCAGCTACAGGGTTTCACTAAAAGGTGACCAGCAGCAAGCACAAATAACCAAAATACTTTGTAATTACAAACAATTTAACAAACCACATCCCTTGGCATAAACTGTTTTTGCAGAAATACTCACAATTTTTCAGGCATCGGGTGGTGAATGTATTGGGGAAGGAGTTGGGAATGGGGGTTGATATGTTAACCACCACCCCCACCCAGTTTTTCAAGTGGGTCACACAGCCTTACATGAAAAAAGAAGACTTGCCAAAAAAAGAGTTTTTGCATCTCTGTTTACCTCTTTTGTCATGGGATAAAGATTCTGTTACAGATTATATTATAGATTTTATTATATTCCTTATAAACACTCATCCATCGACTGAATTATAAATGTCTTTTTTTAATGGAAGGGACAGGAGAGCTGTTTATTTTTGCTGAAATACAAGAAAAACATCCAGTCTCCTGATTACTCTAAATGCCCTGTTTTTTTCAACAGCAACAACAACCTTTTTTTAATAATAATACATGTCAGGTAAGCATTAATCAAGTGTAGAATCATTTCTGCCCAAACCATTTAGACCGATCTCGTTTTATAGCTCACAAACAGATGTAATGTGCTTATTACAACAGCTGAAATGTGACATTCATTAACTCTGGGATATCTGCAATATTTGTATCTTGCTCTCAATGTGCTGGAGTGAAGTAAGATTCCCACTGGACATGCAAAAATAGTATAAATTTTAGCATTTGACCGAGTTGAGGGGCAAAGCTGTTGAAGCTACGACCACTAAACTATTCATAGACATCATTTAATCCTGACAAACCAGAAAAATAGTAAAAGGTATTAAAATATTTTCAAATAGCATTTTACAACACCATTTTCAGCAGTCTAAGGCTTAGCTATAGTACAACCCATCCATCCCCTATCATGTCCACCTGTTTCTTGCCTAATAAACCACTCTATTATAATCCCTTATTCCTGTATTCAGTTTAAGAATCTTTAAAAGGACATAGCTCAGTACTCTGTGTTTCCTCCAGCTGGAAATGGAGGAGCTGATTGGCTAATTCAGCCCTGAGTAGAGGTAAATAAGTCTTTTCCATCACTGCCACCTCTTGCGACCACAATCATAAATAAATGCAGGAGACTCAGCTCAGTTCCTTGGGCAGATTATGGATGAAGCCTCAAATGAGCCTGGAGGTGAGAGACTCCCTTCACAACAGCCTAAGATTCACTAGCCCTCACATTTCAGTTATTCTCTTGAAGACTCATGTACTGCACACACACAAACACACACACACACTTACTGCATTGATGGAGAGCAAGGCTTCTGCGATTATTCCCCAGCCCACACTGACACTGCTGGTGGTGGAGCAGGAGAAGGTTACTCAGATATCTGAGGATTTACAAGAAACCCCTCTGACAGGCTGTATTAAAACTGTGATTTATGAGGTTTAAATAGGATGGCAGTGGAGACATGAATATTCGCACTGTGATATTAGTCATTGGTGTGAGAACTAAACAATGACAACAGGGCCAAAGGAGGAATTCAGCTTCAAATCCTTCTGTGACTGGTGGCCATGGCTGATGTTTGTATAGGTTCTTTTCAGGGATTTAGACACAGTGTTGTGGTATGTTCATGTATGTAAGTAATGTATAGTCCCAATTTGGAAATTTTCTATGGAGGTAAGGTCATGAAGCTTTCCCAGGCAGATGCATTTACACAGCACACTGCCATTCTAACTAGCCATTACTGCCCCCTCTTACTTTACCATTACTAGTTTACCCTCCCACCCCCCACATGCATATAGGCTACTGTACATTGCCTTCACCAGTAAGCCATTCTCCCACCCATTAACAGCACCCCACGTCTTTTGCTGTCAACAGTGTGCCCTTGCACCCAAAAAAATACTGTACACTGGCCAATACCCCATATACATTAGAGACAGGTCTCCTACCTCCTCACTCCTTCCATATGACCTCTGGCAGTTGGGTTGGCCCCTTGAGTAGTGGTTCTGCCCAAGGTTTCTTCTTTAGTAGGGAGCTTTTCCTTTTTTCCTCTTGTTAATGAATGGGAGTAGTACATAACTGGCATAACTGTTGCCTCTCTCCACACCTGTTTACCTTCATACTGTATAGCCATCCCCATCTCTATCACAATTATTTTGTAGAATGAGGTAACCGACTCATTTGCAAAAAGTAAAATAAGATGCCATCACATATATTTGCATGAAACAACCAGAGATGCACAAAGCAATGCTAACCAAAGTTGCATAGTGTTTGCTCCCAGCATTTTGTCCTTTCACAATGCACCTCGGCCAGAGCGGAAGGCTGAATGTGATTATCAGTCAGGGTTGTGTTTGAGAGCCAGAGGTGCACACTCAGGGGAAAGTACAGCTGCTACCGAGGTGCCTCCAACCATCACAGTTGGAGTGTTTTAGGCTGTCAGGTCAGTGGAAACTCCACAAGGACTACCAGCTTTTTTTTTTTTTTTACATTTTTTGTGTTCAACATTTTTAAATGTCCAAAATTTCTAAGGAATATGGCTTTTAGGCTAAATATGGGACAGCAATGGAAACTTCTCATCTCATCTTGTGAAAAGACCATGATTGGCGTCATTTGTTTACGAGTTCTCAAGAAAAGTCACACATTTCTCTCATTTCACAGTCCCTTGCCTCACTTGTCCCAGAATGGAAGTGCAAAGATCCAGAGCGTCTGCTCCACTCCACTCTGCCATCACTGTGAGCAGAAAGGTCATAACAGGTCTTGGCAGTATCAGTGGAAGTTCATACATATTCATAATCTAAACAACCCTTATTCCTGTCCTCTTCCTTACAGTACATTCTAGAATGTGGACAGGGGATGAGGGTGGAAGGCTCGAACTGCCATCTAGACACCCGAAGTGCAGCATCCATTTACATTTATACTTACATTTATGCATTTAGCTGACACTTTTATCACAGGCGACTTACAAAGGAGGATGAACAATCAAGCTACATATTGTACAGTATAAGAAACTTTTAAGAGAAGAGCATTAGGGGATAGGAGTGCAAGTGGAGTTAAGTGCTGTGCAGTGAAAAGTCATCAGAGTGCTAGGACAGAAGGTGCTCCCTAAATAGCTCGGTCTTCAACAGTTTTTTTGGAGGCCGACAGGAACAGCCCTATTCTGGTTGTCCCATTTAGGCCCCCTTTTGTGTAAAATTCAGGAATTAGTTAGCAGTGGGAATTAAAGGATATTTGTCCATATACAGAAAAGCTTAAGCTTGAACTACAGTTTTGGTATGTTTATTATTATATTCACTGTTCTATACCTTATAGACAGATCATTTATATGGTGGTGAGAAAAATGCAAAAGCAATAAGAGCTGTCTTGTACAATTAGCAGGCCTACGGTATAGCAAAAGCAGTGACCAGTGAAGCTTAGGCCTTGTGCTCTTTTAAGGCAAAGTGGTTCTGGATAACCTGACTGAAATTCAAATCCGATGCAAAGCTGTCAGTTTCAGCACAGTTACCTGTTATACTGTTTTTATTGTTTTCCCTGAGTAATAGTGCCTAACTGTTAGCCTGTTGCACCCGATTTACCAATGACATTTGTGTCAAATTAATTTTGGCAGATGTTAAGGTAACACTAAACAGACTGGTAAGAAGATTAAAGGCCCAAATAATATCATCCATTGGAAGATAATAAAAAATTTAGTATTTAATGACTTAACTAACTGGTTTTAATGAATAACTGCTTTCTTGACATGCACATGAAATGTGCTATATGCACCAAACGCCAAAGACATATAGATGTTTTAAATCAGTTAAGATATCACCCTGAAATAAGCTTACTGTAAGGCTTAAAGGGTTCATGAGGATTGCATAATATTTTAGAATATAAACACTGGTTATTGGTAACTATGACAACACATGGTGTGGCTAGGTAGGCTTTTCCAGGTTTAATGCTTCTGATGGGTAAAAGCTACATACCGTAATTTGGCATTGTTCAACTTTTCCAGTTTATTTCCGTTTAAATACCTCCAGAAGATTAACAAATGAATGTTGAAAATTGACACATTGAACACATTGAAAATTAGAGTTACACCCCAGCAGAGACGGGAGTAATTTTCTGTCAGTAGCCTATCATAAAATGCTTGTACACATGTTTAAATATAAACATACTGTACATCATCAACAGCTGAGTATCTTTTCTGAGTGATGAGCTGAAACAGCATATATATATATATATATATTTTATAATGCATTCATTTATTTATGGTAGCAGTTGTGTGAATGGACTTGCACAGAGCTTGTAAAGCCAACACACACACACAGAGCAACAGGGCAACAGAGCATTGATTGCTGTCACTTTCCACCCTTTCGATTTGAAAACTATGAGGCATATGCTTTAGTAGTTCTAAATATATTATTGTCAAATTTATAATGTGTTTGCAGACAAGAGTTGAATAATGCATTGTGAAACACATCAATACTTCATTTGCCCCTGTTTCTATTGGGTGCTTCTTGTTAATGTCTGTAAAGTACCACAAGACAACCCTATTGTAAATGCTGCTGTTTAAATAGAATTGAATTGAATTGTGTTTAATTTATGACGCGGAATAACCTTTCCCTCCTTATATTCGTCACGTGGACACTCTTAATACTTTAAATCTACACCTAAAACCTTCCTCTTCATTGTTCCCCTTTAGGGATGGTGCTCTGAGACTCATCACTCCTCATGGATCTTATTGGCAAGGACGGCCTCTTCTGTTGCCTCTAGCTGTTAGGCATGGTGGCCACTGACCATCCCTGACATAGCCTTGTGCTGCCACAAATCTAGGGTTGGACTAACCATCTGACATTTTGCACATTTTTTTGTGGTGTGCTGATAGGTTACAACACCATTCTTTGTCTGATTGCCCCATAGCTACAGTATGGATCAGTGGCCCATTCATTTTCCTTTAAAATAAGTGTCTTGCCATATCAGCTATACATCCTCCTTGGCCTCTTCATCGGAATGTAAAACCTAATGTGAAACCAATTTTTTTCAGTCAAGTCAGACTTTTTCTCTGCCCAGACCATTAAATGCATGGTCTTGATCCTTTGCTTAATTTGCAATCTAATGCAGGGCTATTCAATTAAAATTTCATTTGGGCCACATCTCAGAACCAAGATCTTAAGTTGGGCCGCACTTTTTCAGCAGTCATTAACAATTTTGACATTTTTCCCAGACTAAAACCATTTATATTTTTTACCCTTAAAATTGACGACATTCTAAAAAAATTTAAGAATGCATGCAATTTATATTATATAGGTTGTCTCTAAAATGAGGTGGGGTGGAGGAGGGGGCATTAACTAGCTTGGTCTGTTTCTGATATTCTGGGTGCTTTGAGAAATAGGCTAGCCTACAATCTGCCACTCTGATAATGGAATAACACTCCACAGTTCGATGAAGACGAGCTTGTTATTTTGCTGTGACTAAACAAACAGTTTCTGATAGATCAAAATGAACATAAACCAGCAGGTTAAAATAGCGGTTAATCAGTTGCTTGACAAGTAAGGACCATGAACAATTTTGATCGTTTTTTTAACCTGCCAATTATGAGCTTTAATTCATAAATCAATCCAGAACTGGTCTATTTCCAAAAAACTTCGTCTAGCAGTTAGCACTGTTTTCATTCAGACTGACGTCACACTCTGCTGCTCTCTCCTTTCAGCCATAAACTGTAAAAAAAATACTCACTTTCAAAAGTTAGTGCTTTTTTATTTTAAGTTGAACAATCTTGAGATAGTGAGTTGTGAATCAGCATTCACTCAAGTTTGGTTAACTGAAAATAATTAGGCAGCCCAGACACAAACTTTTTTTAGTTGAAAGTGTGTATTCTTTTACAGTGTATCATACAATGGTCAGTAATCAAAGAAAATTGTAAAGCAACCAACCAAGTTAGCTTCTCTAAAAAATGAAATATGTTCATTTGTGTTTTAAATCCTTCCTTATTATCTTTATGCATGAGCAGAATGGCAAAGACTTGGCAGAGGCAAACACGACTGCTAAAAGTGTTATGGCTTTCTTTGCCCTCACCTCATCCATGATTTCCCTATTGGGACACCTCGGTGCCGTTATCATAACATAAATGGAAAGCAAAACTCTGTAACCCCCCACTGACCTTTACCATAAGAGTAAGATTTTATTTATTTTATTGAAGTTTTTATTGCACTGTCAAATCAAAATAAGACTGTCAAAAATAAAGTTTGAGGCAAATATCACCTGTCTATAACAATCAACTGGACAGCACAATCAAGCTGATCGAATTTTAGTAAAAAGGGACTTTGTACTCACACGGTTTTTACAGTGAGTCTAAACTGTCATCAATTCACTGCCAGTCACAAAACAGCAATTTGCCTTCTATTACCTTCTATTAGAAATCATCTCTGACAGGTTAAGTGTAGAAATGGTATTGACCGTGGTTGTAAATTGAACACAATGATAAACAATTAAAGACATCACATCTAAGGAATGTCCAAGCAAATAATGGCTCCATTGGCAGAGTTACAGACAGACAGCAGCAAACACTTGAGCAGGTAGGAAGTTAAATGACACTCACTATGCCCGCTGACAGTACAAAGACCTGAATGTCCCACAAATTGGCCTTCTCTGTGTGACAGTGATTTACCACAAGCAAGATACCACCCATCAACTTCAAACATGTTGCTTGGGCAACAGCAAAACATAAAAGAGCTCAGATTGCTTCTCATCAAAGGCAGATTTATCATGATTTGCCATGCTTCTAGGTATACTTTTTGATGTGGAAAATGTATCCTGTTAAAGCCTTAAAACACCTGATATATAGGCCTATTAATGGGAAGCATTGCTATTTGAAAGGTCTGCTGAAATCTAACTTAGCCTATTAGCTCTGTGTTGCCCAGCATTGGTCATCTAAAAAAAGTAATTAAGGGTGCATGCGCTCTTAAATGCATTGCAAATGTGTTGAGTGGTGATGGTGAAACAGGGAGAAATTTAAGCCTGTTTAAGTCTTTTCAAGCGCTTGGTAATACAGTACTGTATGTGTCCCGTCTTTGGAGGGATTCAGTGGAAATATTTGTTATTAAAAGCAGGCTATCACATTGAGCTTTTCATTAAAATGCCTGGGCTGAGTCGCGTTAAATGATTTCACTAATCATCTTGACATACCACGGACACCTTTATGCTCACTCCTATGACTGCTGAGACATTTTTACTGTGAAACAGTTTTCATTTTTACTGTGAAACAGTAAATAACTAATCAAACAAAGAATAGATCATTAAAGTAGAATAGAAGCATTGGGCATTTCATAGCTTCTCCTGAAACAATCTGTCCTGTTTATGTTCCAGCCAGAAAATAAGGCTTGATGCTCATGAAGATTTTTCCCCACAAAACCATAGTCCATGAAATATTTAACAGTCATCCATGAAGAGTATTCATTAGTGAGTTTCCACAAGTAGTTTTCTAGTATTGCCAGGAGGTATGTTTGGCACTGAAATGAGCACTGCTGATCAAGCCCTATTCCAAGTGAATGGTGGGCAATGTATTATTCACAAACCATCTCCTTTACACACACAACTCTGCTTAGTCAAGCGGGGAATACTACTTTCTATATGATAATAGAAAAAGCCTGTTTTGTTCAAGCCATTTGAAATGTACTGTACACCAAAGGACTGTGCCAGAATAGACCTCTGACCTGGACATTGTTATAGAGGCAGGATAAACGTGACAGGAAGAACATGGATTGCGATGTGAACAGCTGTAAAAGCCCTTCATGCATGAGGAAGCTCAGTCATGGATATTTGAAGGAAGTGTCCCCCCCTCTACCCAATCCCATCCTGCCAAATGAACTGGAGAAAATGAAATCCAATGCTCTCCTCAGCGCCATGTAATCCTAGCAATCATCTACTCATTGGCTATCTGGCTACCACAATAGGCTTGGAGGTTTAGCTAAAGTGCTCAGAGCTTGTGCAGGGCAAATCTGTAAAATTGAGTGTATACTTTTCAAAACAGCAAGTTCAGTAAATGTGTGAGTTTATGTTTTAAAAAAAAATCTAATCAGCCCACCACTGTGGATGTGTATGGACCTGTGATCAGTTGTGTGAGTATGTTAATAAATTGTGAGACTCAATAACAGTGATTGCTACTTTGCAATCAAAAGAAATGTTTAATTCATTGACGGAGCTTGTGATTACAATAAGTGAGCACTGACAAGGCTACAATCAGATAGCAGATTTATCCTTGACTGAATTAATGCTGGCCTGTTTTTAAAAGATTCTGGGGCCAGGACATGTGCTGTGGCACTTTAAGCAACACAGTAACAGTGTTTCGTTGCCTGGTATTGGATTTTTAATGGTTTCCTTTTATCAGTAGTTTACACTTGAGGGACCCGGAAAGGTCGCTGATCTGATGTATTTTATCAGCAGCGGCATGTTTACACCAATTGCTCTCTTCAGCAGTGAGAGGGTAAACACTGTCCCATACACCTGTTCTCCTCCTGTCAATGGCAGACAGCCTCCCCTCAGTCACCAGAGGATGAGTGCCTGAATGCTGCCTGCCACAAAACCATAATGGCTCTGGGGCTCTGTGATACTGTAAAGAGATTCAGACCAAATCAAATGCCAAGATTGTCCTTTTGTAAGCAGCAGTTGTGTGTGTTTGCTTGAGAGTAGAGCATGTTTGGGATGTAGTCTGGCACATCTTAATCATTTTCTGTGCTGTCATTGTAGCCCTGAATAACATCTAAAGCAACACACATCTGCCTGATACATTTAGAAAAAAAGATAAAATGGAGACTATTTGCCCTGTGAAGCTTGTGTTCCCAGAAGTAATTTGGATTATCATAAAAAGAACAACAGAAAACGTAAGCAATAATTCATTGTCGATTTCGATTTCCTATTATTTCTAGTATACTCAAATTCAATTAGGCTATCCAATTATTTAGACTGTGATTATTTAACTGACACAGTTAAATTTAGCATTTCTTTCTGCCAACTTGGCACCGGAAGCAAGCTAACCAGATTCAACAATGTCTATGTGCTGAATATTTGGTCCAAGAGTAATAGATTATTGTCTAACTATAAATCAACTTATTCCTTTCTGCCATATGAAATCCCAAGACTAACTAAAGGCTAGGTCTCAAAACCCCAAAGAAAACACAGTGTCAGACATTCTCTTTACTGTGGTCATTTATATTTCATGACCTTACCTTTCATACTATAATATCGTAATAGGCCCTAATAATAGCCATTGGCATATGATATTTTATTAAAAGTTACAGTAGAAAAGACCACTAATCTGTGTCAAACCAAAAATATTCTTATAATTGAACACAAATGTATAATTACACTTGTTTGAAGAACTCATTGGTTCCCTGTAGAACTCCTTGTTTCTTACTGATAAATACAGAATTATGATATTCTGTGCATAGCACACATTAAATTCACTGCCTTTACTTCAAATCAGGGCAAACATTCCTATGGAATATTTGGGGGTTTGGGGAAGCCCCCATTTCACTGTTATACATTGTCACCTTCAGTCAGCTATGCCACTCTATGCATGTAAATATAAATCTTACAGCCGTAGAATTCAGAAGACACATGCAGTGACACATGTTTATATAAGCAATATTTTGTGTTCTTGTATGCAGTGCATGGCTTGCATTCAGTTGGCTGAGTACCAGCCTCACAACAGAGGCAAGCTGACAAGTGAGCTCAAGCATTGGGCTGCAGTCCCAGTACATCTGTAAATGGAACTGGTGCTCCAGTAGCCCACTATTCTAGCTCAGATAAACCAGCTTTGCTCTGCTTAAGTAGGGCTACTGGATGCTAAAAACAAACAAACAAACAAACAAAATTCACAATTGCATTTTTTTTTTCAATTTTTTTTTTTATTTTGTGAAAAAAATGTGTTTTTGTTTCACCAGATAAAAGCCATATGTTACTTGGAGTTTGATGCAGTTTATATGACAGTAATTACATATCACTGTTCCCATATGACGGAGTGCAACCCTGCCTCAGACCTAATTAAAACATTAACTGAGCTGTGAATTCTTTCATTTATCCAAGCCATCTGTGGACACTGCTCTGTAACTAAAGGACCGCAACTCTTCAGCACAAGCTATATTCTTACACAAACATGTAATTTCCCCAACTGTTTTGGAAAAAAGCAAAAGTATTGCCACAAAGATAAATTAAAGGTTCTGAACCTAATGTTCCCTAAAATGAAGACGCTTCATAGAGCTGACTGAGTGTATTATTCTCGCTGACAGTGCTTCTGTCATTTGCCAGGCTGAGCCCAGCCTCTTGGTTGCTGCTCTTGCATCTTAAGAGGCTTTTTTTTTTTCAATAAATCGGATGACTATTCTTCACAAAGTAAGCAGGGACAGGTTATTGCAATATTGTATTGCAAGTATGCTTATCAGCTTAATAAAGAAATGCTACAAAGGAAATCTTATATGGCTTTTATAATTATGTACAACAGTTACTGTACATTTACATGAAAACATTTTTTGAAAGGCTGGCTTAATGTTGCATACAACTAAAAACAGGACAAAATGGGGAAAGATTTTGAAGAAAGACAAAATGGTAACCACAATAAGAAGTACTTCTAGAGGGGTCAATCAAATAAATTGAATGAATGAAATCCAGATCTCTCCAATGTTCTAAGAACATCATTTTTTTTTTTTAAAGTATATTTTTGGGCTTTTTGCCTTTATTTATAGGACAGTGGAGAGAGACAGGAAGTGAATGGGAGAGCAGGGATGGGATCTGGAAAAGACCACAGGGCGGGAATCGAACCCGGGTCTTCGGCATACGGTGCAGGTGCCCCAGCCAGTTGCGCCACAGCTGGGGCCAGAACATCATCACTCTTGAAGAAATTGACCCAAAGAAAGCAGCTCATGGAGAAGTGAAGAAAAGCAAAATCCTCTCTGTGTACCCTAAGACAAGCAGTGAACCCGCAGAACAAAAGAAAGAAAGGAAGTCACTCTTAGGTCAGAAGGGGCATCAACTTCAGGAACATGAGCATTATTTGGAAACGAAAAATGTTTGCAGGCATAAGGAAACATGAGCAGCTACTCATCCCAAAGGATATTCCACCAATTGAACAATCAAAGCACCCGATGGACTCATCTCGAGCAAGTGGAGAGAAGTAGAGCATGCGGTTAAACCAGCAAGAACTTCATCGGCCCCTGGACCAATTTAAGTTCCGTACCAATTGTACAAAAATGTTCCAAACATTCTTTCCTTCCTGTGGAGACTAATGATAATGGCCTGGGATAAAAGAAATCATAGCTAAGGCATGGTGCAGATCCAGTGGAATACTGATCCCAGAAGAAACGGATTCCACAGATACAGCCAATTTCACACCATCTGCCTACTTGATGTAGAGGGTGAGATTTTCTTCAAGCTTGTGGATAGAATTCAAACAGTGCAAAAAGCAGGCATCCCAGGGTCTGTAGGATGTCTTGATCACACAAGCATGATTTGGCACCATATCTAAAGTGCAAAAGAGAAGAAAAAGGTTCTCCATTTTGTTTTCTTGCACCTTGCGTTTAGATCAGAACCTTGCATTTAGATCAGTCCGACACAGCTTTATATGGGTATCTACTGACCTCTTCAAAATAGGGATGCACCATCTCCCCACTGGCATTCGCTATTGAGATTGAAATCATCATTAGGACATCAAAGCGGGTTGTTGGCGGTGAGAGACTGACATCTGGAGTCTGCCTGCCACCAATGAGGGCCTAAATGGATGATATGACTGCTATCATAACAACTTGCACCAGACCTCTTTTAGAGAAGCTTCAGGAAAACATCAGGGGGGCAGATTGTTTAAGACAGCTTAACCAAGGAGACTCTTCGAAATTAAAAACCTTGACCATAAAACAATTCCCACAGTACTCGAAAATCCTGGGTATCTGGTACTACAATTCAGGACTTAAGGACACTGATGAAGCAAAGGAACTTCAATAAGACCTTACCGAAGGACTGACACATCTTTACAAGGTGTGCCTCAAGTCTAAACAGCAGCCTTGTTTGGTCAGGGGCAATTTCAACTGCCCATCCCTAGTCTTTCTGAAGTTAAAATGCACCTAAGGCTTGAGATGACACCAGCAAAGTAAAAAAAAAAAACAGTGTAAAAACGCTGTCCATAAAGCAAAAGCAGCACTCCACCATGGTGTCATTGTGGACGGAGAGGCCCGTGATTTGGTGTATGATGACCCTGCTGAACTTAGGAAACCCCATAGTATTGCAGTAGGAATTTCAAGGCTTTCCAACAGGCCAAAAAGGACCAATGGACGACAAGGGATAGCAATCTTGAAAGAAAGAGAACCACCACCACTGCCTAATCATCCAGACTGATTAACTCAAGTATGCCATCAACGTTTTTTAACTGGGAAGGGGAACAAAGAAAACATAAGATCCTATCATTGACCAGATCATGGACATTGAAGAAGACTGGGAAAAGACTTGTGGACCTGGGAAAACACTTCACAGTTCCTCCAGAAATCACAAGCAAATATCACAAATCAGAAGTCACAAGCGTCATTTATGGATAATGTATACTCACAAAAAATGTGTGTGCCAAATTCTAAGCAAGCTTTAGTCTGTATAAAAAGTGAAAATGTGTCCACCCCCATGCAAGCTCTGACCCATGCACATGTTCAAACAACAGGAAAAGGAGAAAATGCAACGTAAGGAAGAAAACGACCTGAACGTGCTTAAGTAATCATAGTTTAACACAAACAGAGTCCAGAGACATTTTTGAGTCCTCTATTCCCAAGCAACCGCTTAAAATGTCTCTCAGTGGAAAATGAAGAGCGATTATCCGCTCCACTTTAGAATCTTTGGTTTTAAGATGGGCAGAAGTGCCGATGCCTCAGTTGGTCAAAAGAAAACTGTGCATATTCTCCTACAGTATGCTGTACAAGTCATATTTATCTGAAAGAAAGTTAAGCCTTAAACAGTGTTGCATGTTTTTTCTTGTCGTCCAAACTTTTAAAGACATACTCTGCCTAAGGTAGCCCAGTTGTGCATGATCTAATGTAATTAATCCAATTCGTTTTTTCTCCCGAAAATGTCCATATGAGCCACAAGCTTCCTTGTGTGTGATGTGACGGTGCCATTATGGATATGGTGGGATATCCTTAATTCTAGTGATGCATAGAATATGCCTCGTCCAATCAGAAATGGCTAGTTCGACCAGACATAACTGTTGCATAATATTGATTTTACATGACATGGAGCATGATTCAACCACAATCACAATCAAGAAAACGATCATCATCAAGAAAATGTTATGGCCATCTAATTTGGAAAAGAAAGGAAAATGTAAAGGTAAATTGGGTCTTTGCATTTAACCTGTGCATTTAATCTGTGAATTAGTGCCACACAGCACACAGTGAAGAAAAAGTGAGTAATTGCGTAGACCTGGAGCAGTGGGCTGCTACAGTAACTGCAGCTCCACACAGAGAGCAGTGAGGCACCTTGCTGAAGTCATTACAACCATGGCATAGCTATGTTACTTTCCTTGCTTACACTTTTTTTGTCTTCTCAGGGATTGAACTGGCCACTATTCGGTCACAAGCCCAAACCCTAACCAGTGGGCATATGCCGCCTCTAAATAATTCTGATTCTATCAGACAGTTTTCATCATCAGATCTTGTTTTTATGGAAAGCACTTAAAACATCTAAAAACTAGTGATAACAAAAAGATAAAAGTTACCATTAGATTCTTGCATGCTTGGCATCCTCCCTGGTGTGCAGCCTCCTGCAGTTCTGCTGAAAGTCCTCATGAACACTTCCACAGCTGGCTCCTGTCTTTTATTATTCATTTAAACTGTCCACTGTACTTTTAGAATGTCGATGGCACATGTTTAAATTACAGAGTACGATGATTTCATGCCAGTTGTTGATGGCACCCCAAGCATTTGGTGTTCATCTAACATTATTGCCTCGACTCACAGAGAATGGTAATGTGCTTAAAGTAGCCTTGTTTGTGCAAAGTAACTTCTTTGCTTGATGTACTTTCACACACTAAGGCCTTCTACTTTCTTCCTGCCAGATGGTGAAAATTACCCTACTTGGGTGCCATCTTTGATTGCCTAATGATATTGCAAACCCAGTAATGAGCCCTTGCCCAGCCATGACATGGCAGTTACATTCATTAACGTTACGGATACTAACGTATCCTCGGTTCTCTGAGTGAGAAGCCGAAACGTACGAATGGATGATGCCTATCATCTCCTACTTTTTCTGAAGTAAATTTTCACCAACCCTTTGAAAAAAGGGCAGTAAGCGCTCTGACGTGCGCAGGCAACTACTTAGACAGCCCTGCGTGACGTCAGAAAGTCTATATATTGACTGCGCTTACGCTTCAGGTCCTCTTTGCCAAGCTCGCCAGCGTCGGCGACTTGAGGCCCGAAGCGTACGTTTCGGCTTCTCACTCAGAGAACCGAGGATACGATAGTATCCGTAACGTTCTCTTTCGTTTCGAAGCCGAAACGTACAAATGGATCACTACAACCAAGCCTCAAGAGCCCTACACCGAGGAGCCCGAGGTGGGAAGACCCATGGGACCGTCGCCGGGCACAGAGAGAACACTCTCTGCTACCCGGCCTGGTGACGTCCAATGCGTAAAAACGTGCGAAGGTGTTGCCTGAGGCCCACGAAGCGCTCAAACAGATATCCTGCATAGGGACGCCTTTACAGAAGGCCCAAGAAGCCGCCACTCCACGGGTGGAGAGCGCCCTGACATGAGCAGGCGGAGGAGCACCCGCCGCCTCATATGCCAGACGTATGGCTTCAGTAAGCCAATGCAACATGCGTTGGGTAGACAAGGCCTGACCCTTGGCACGCTCGCCATGGCAGACGAACAACTGGTTCGTCTTCCTGATGCTCTGCGTACGCATCAAATAGGCACAAAGCGCTCTGACCGGGCACAGAGTGACGGGCACGGAACCTCCCGTCTCAGGAAGGGCTGAGAGCTCAATGACCCTCGAACGAGGAAAATGCCAGCATAGCCAATATGGCATGCCGAAATAGCTGCGAGGTACACCTTCAGAGTAGAGGGTGTACGACCCTGATCAAACAGGTGTTGCAGAAAGGCAAGCACCTCGCCAATAGGGCAGACTAGAGGATCACAGCCTCTGTCTCTGCACCACGTGCTGAACACGGGCCACTTTAGTGTATACAACGACCTAGTGGACGTAGCTCTAGCAACCTGAATGGTCTCTGCAACTGCGTCTGACAGGCCGCTCTCTAGGAGACGTGCCCGTTCAGGGGCCAAGCCGTCAGTCTCCACGCTTCCGGCCTGGGGTGCCACAGCGACCCGTGAGCCTGAGATAGGAGATCCCTCTTCAGAGGGAGGGTCCAAGGCTGGCCGTCCAGCAGTGAAACCAGATCTGAGAAACAGCTCTGAGATGGCCAATTGGGGGCGATCAGAATCACCCTGTGAGCCCCCGCTCTGATCCTGGCCAACACCTGACGCATCAGAGGAAGGGGGGGGAAAGCGTAGAGTAGACCTCGCGGCCACAGATGTGCCAGCGCGTCCGACCCTAGCGGCGCATCTCGCTCCAGCGAAAACCACGCTGGACAGTAAAAGATCGACTCGTGCCCGCCCGAAGCGGGACCAAAGGCTGTGCACCACGGCTGGGCAGAGGCGCCAGTCGGTTGCACGCGGAACACCCCTGGAGAGGAGGTCCGCGCCTGTGTTGCGCACACCGGGCAAGTGCGACGCCCTGATCGACAGGAAGTGGCGAGAGGCCCAGGTGAGCAGCTTGTACACCAGGCGAAACAGGTCCGTAGAGCGCGTGCCGCCCTGGCGATTGATATAAGCCACTACAGTGGTGTTGTCCGTACGCACCTGAACATGTTCTCCTCTGAGAAGAGGGAGAAACTCTTTCAAGGCGCAAAAGACAGCTAGGAGCTCCAACACATTGATGTGTAGCCTCCTGGAGGCTGCTCCCCATGTCCCTCTGGCGGGGCGACCGCAGCAAACGGCGCCCCAGCCGCTTTTGGACACATCGGTGGTCACCGTCATGCGTCTGGCTACAGCGCCAAGCGCGCCGCCTCTGGTGAAGGACGACAGCCTGCGCTAATGCGCGAGGGCTAGCCACATGCGTCTGGATACCAAGATCTGACGGGCGGGGTTCGACCTGGAGGACACACCCAGTTCCGCTAAGGCGAGCTGCAGCGGGCGTAAGTGCAAGAGGCCGAGTGGGACAGCGCTTGCGGCGCACAGGAGGCCCGTCAGTCTGAGACACAGCCTGGCCGAAACGCAGGCACCTAGTCTGAAGTGGCGTAGACACGCCCTGACGTCCTGTAGTCTCTTCGAAGTGAGCGTCGCTCTCATTGAACGTGAGTTCAGTCTCACGCCCAAGAACTCGACCTCCTGAGAGGGAGAGAGCATGCACTTGCTTAGGTTTACTAAGAAGCCCAGATCGTGCAGGTGACGCAAAACAGTGTGAACCTGTGACGTTAGGAGCTGTCTGGAACCCGCCAGCAGCATTCAGTTGTCCAAGTAATTGAGGAGTCTGATACCCTGAGCGCAGAGAGGAGCGATCGCCGCCTCCACACACTTGGTGAAGCACCGAGGTGCCAGAGACAGACCGAAAGGGAGGGCTGTGTACTCGTAAGCTCTGCCCTCGAAGGCAAAGCGTAGAAAACGCCTGTGCCTCAGGACTATTCCTATGTGGAAATAGGCGTCCTGAAGGTCTATGGGGACCATGTAATCCCCCTGGCGGACTGACTCCGCCACCATGCGCCCCGTGAGCATGCGAAAGGTGAGAGGTTTGAGCGAAGCATTGAGCGCTCTGAGATCTAGAATAGGGCGAAAAGCGCCCGACTTCTTGGGCACAAGGAAGTACGTACTGTAACGACCTGCGCGCGCGAGCGTCGGATCTACACGCTGAATAGCGCCCTTTCTCAAGAGATTGCGAAGCTCCTGTCTGAGAGCAGGGGCCCTGGAGGGGAGCACCACTGACTCCATGACACCTCTGAAGGGCGGGGGTGGCCACCTGAACTGAAGCTGATAGCCTTTCAACACTGTTGAAAGAACCCAACGTGACGTTGTGCACATCGCCCAATTCTGCCTGAGCAGAGCGGCGGAATGAGGAGGCAGCAAGGACAAACGAAGTGCTATGCTGCCCCCGAGTGGCACTAAGGGGGCCGAGGTCAATGACTGAGGCTGTCCGCGAAGCTGAAGAGCGTTCGACTGACAGGGTAGAGACCCGACGTAACGTGGGGGCTGAGGGCAAGTAAACCGTGTGTGAGACCCCTGGGCGCTCACGCGTGGTTGGCGAGCCGCGCACATCAATCGCGACGCCCCGTGGGCCGACAGAAGCGGCGAGAGAGGACGGGGAGGGCTTCTTGACCGTGAACGACTCCGATGCGTCGCATGCCCACTGCTCGGAGGGGAGTGAGACAGAGGACGCGGAGGCCGTTAGGTTAGTAGAGGCCTCGGCGCCACCTGGGCGCCGTCGAGGCATGACGTCACGCAAGGCGCATAGCGCACGGCGTGCGTAAGCTGAATGCACGGTGGAGACCGAATCGGTGCCCCAGTGCGCGACAGTGCTGACAGAACAGAGAGCGTCCTCCGGCCAGGGCTGGGGCTCATTGTCAACATTGCCCCAGAGGGGCGAGAGTGTGTGTGCGGGGTGCTTGTGAACAAGGCAAACTCAGCGCCCCTTGAGGGGATGAGATCAGAGAGGACCGCCGAAGCGGGGGGGAACGCTCCGAGCTGGGGACTGCAGAGCGGGGACCCGTGCCTTTTGGAGCACACAGAGGCATAGCAGTCAATGGATAGGGGTCGCATGACATGCTCTGCCGCACACACGCGATCGTATCAGGATGCGTCCGCCTTTTTCTTCTGCTGCGTCCGTTGAGGCGTGCGAGCGCGCGTCTGAGGCGCAGCCGGAGCGGCTGGTTGAGGCGGGGCATGCTTAGGAAGTACGGGTTGCAGGGCCTGAGCCGCCGACTTCGTCTTCTCTAAGCGATCGCGCTGGAGTTCCAGCGCCTGGCCAAACAGAGCATCAGCGGAGATGGGAGCGTTCATGAGTTGTCTCTTCTCCTTCTCTGGCATGGACGAGAGATTCAGCCAGAGGTGCCTGTCGATGACGACCAAAGAGCCAAGGGAGCGCCCGTCGGCTTTAATGGCCGCTCTGACTGCCAGCGAGATGAGAGCGGTAGCTCTGCGCAGCTGATGGAGGGTAAGACGGCTGCGCCGAGAGATCTGCCACCAGTTCCTCAGACAGAGAGGAGAGAAGGAAGGCGGTATTCATCGCCCTTATCGCCTGGCCTGTACAAATGAAGGCCTTAGAGACGAGCTTCTCCGTGCGCTGGCACGGCTTAGAGGGAAGCTCAGGAGGCGATGTCCAGGTGGTGGCAGAAGATGGCGCTAGACAACCAGCGACCGCATCCTCAACGCGAGGGAGCTGCATGAGGCCGTTGCGAGGACGCCGGGGGAAAATCGATAGACTGGCGGGCGGGGAGAGCACTGACGCCACCGGGGGAAGGAGCCGCCCCTGGACTACCAGTGGAACCCACGAAAAATGCCGCTCTGTTGGCAATAGCCGCAGGGGAGAGGCGTTCGCAAGCCGAGCAGAGATCTGGTTGCGAAAATGCGAGCATAGTATGCTCGCTCCCCATGCAGATGAAACATAGAGCATGGCGGTCGGAGAGCGCCATGGGACGATCGCAGTCGGTACAACGACGAGTAGCCATCTTGCGTCTCGACGTACCAGAAGTTAGGGACCGGCGTGAGCACTTGGAGCAAGACGGAATCCCTCGGAGAGCTTTGAAAAGCTTTTGTGGTGGGCTTTCAAAAAAGCCGTTGGTTTTTAGAAATATTTGCGGAAGCAAACGAAAAAATGACTCAGAACACACACAGTAGGCGAGGTGAAAGAGGCAAAGAGGACCTGAAGCGTAAGCGCAGTCAATATATAGACTTTCTGACGTCACGCAGGGCTGTCTAAGTAGTTGCCTGCGCGCGTCAGAGCGCTTACTGCCCTTTTTTCAAAGGGTTGGTTAAAATTGACTTCAGAAAAAGTAGGAGATGATAGGCATCATCCATTCGTACGTTTCGGCTTCGAAACGAAAGAGAACTGTAGCCTATACTTGGCTCTCATTAGGACATGATATAGGAATAAAGACATTTCACCCACTATTAGTCATACTAAACACTTTTTTTGGTGCAATAGACAGACTAGCACAGTCCCTAGTATAAAATAAACTAAGGGTATGAAGAAATCCTTAAGACTCACCACATAAACAATTGCAATATAATGTGGTGGGCTTTCCATATTTAGGTTTAGGTTTAGACCATTTACCTGCTATTGGTTTTATAATGCTGATTCACAACTCATTACCTCAAGTTTGGTCAACTGAAAATAGTCAGGCAGCCAGGACAGACAGGCAGTGTTTTTTTTTTTTTACAGTGTACTAAACCTGCTCTCATTTGGTGTAAAAAAACTGTCATAATGGCACAATTCCTTGTCTCAAATAAGCTAAGGGTATTAACAACCTTTTGTCCCACCACAAAATAGTCCAGTCATTCAGATTTTTAAAATTAGCTTAACAACAAATCCTGTATTTTCTTTCCTGCACAGCACTCTGATGTATCCATTAGCCTGTGACAGCAGCTATCCCCATGATTAGCTATGTGTGTGTGTGTGTGTGCGCGACTGAAAGTGCCTTACAATATAAGGGCTCATGAAGCGCACAGAACTTGTGGAACGTTTCAAGAACAAGCTGTTCCACAGAGTATTTTGAGTATTCATAAAGACCCATGTTTTAGGTAAAACATGACAAGAATCTAGGGCTGAGGATGTGAACGCAGGCGTGAGCTGAAACATGTTTGTTCACAAAGAGGCAAACAAGCTCACATTTTTATTGATTCAAACACAATTTGTGCGAATAAAGCGGGCGAGCAAGGGAGAGAAAGAGTGGTTAGCTTGCAAACGCAATGATATTACCGTGCTGCTTGCAGAGAGAAGGAAAGCAACACTTAGATTGATTCTGATGCCAGTGAACCAGGATCCAGCATGTCTGGCCGATAACAGCTTTGGTGCCACTCTGGCTGAGAATGGCGGGTGATTAAATCAGTGTTAATGCTGTTAGCTTTGCATATTTAAACACACATCAATGGCCAAGACATCCAGAACTGACATTATACTAAACATGCACTATGTATAACAGTCTTATGCAGAGTAGGCCTACATGCTTTTTTTTACAGACATATACCCCACCTCTCCCCATTAAAAGACAAAGGTAGAAGGCCAGCCCCCTAAATGAACAATATGGCAAGGTCAGACCTAAAATATTCACAAAAACTCTAATTGGCTTTTAAATTCACATTCACCATTTCTCAGTGCCTCATTTGGATAGAAATGGTCTCCTTTTCTAAGGGAGTACCACTTTTAATGACTAATTAATCAAATCTTGGCTCTTTTTACTGCTACCAAGGAAAACTAATCTGCAGCCTTTAGGGATCGGATGTAAAGCCTTCATAGCAGGCAAAGGACTAATCAATCATTAACAGGTGATTCATGCAAGGACAAAGCTGACCATGCGTGTGGGTCCTAAGGGATCCATTAGGAACAAAAACAAAGTGATGCCATAATTTATTCATGATTCTGGAGGGAGGGAGGTATATTCTATACGTTTACTGTTATGGATTGAGAGACAGTTTGAGTGTAGTATTGCTTTTGTTTCGTTCTCCCGTTTTCAGATCTAAAAATGGAATCAGCTGGACGCAAGCCGCAACACACTTGTTTGCTTAGCACGCTTTCTTGGATTCCTGCAGATGTTTGAGGCTGGGACACAAACAAAACCGCAAAAGCGATTGTGCAGGACTAAAAGGGATCATGAGAAAACATCAAATATTGATATCCTTACAACGGAATCATGACATGTCTTCAGCTGAGCCACGAGGGAGGTGAGCAGCCACACATACACTTTCTTCATACCCTCTATGCAATTACCATGCCAATATTGCAAACCACCAGGAGGTTTCAGCAGGACATGAGAGATGTAGAATTTAACATCTGCTCTGTGATGCATGCCTGCTGTCACTGGAAGTCTCTTTTGCCATACTTTTAGATGCATTTCAGTGTAATTACTGGCTCTTAAAGCACAATATGTAGACCTCACTAAGGAATTTGAACTCATGTCATGGCTTTAGGCTTTCAATTTTTTGACTAACGCTGATCAATATTCTGCTCTTTTGCAGAGGTCTAGGGTGTTTTTTTTTTTTTTTTTTTTTTTCACATGAATAGATCTAGGTAATTTAAAAGTAAACAGTGCACAGTACCTGTTAAAGCATTTGTTTCACTTGGGGACCCCAAAGAATAGCATCGCAAACCCACTAATGCAGCACATGAATATGATTTTATAGTTGGTATCAGAACAGAATCGCCTGGAACAGGTAGTACCTCATCAGAATCACTTGTTTCACCTCACTTGTGTGATTTGTTCTGATTAACATAAATCAACTAACTCAGCTCAAAAATGTTGTTTGTATTAAAGCACTGGCTGAGAAGCACAAAGCCCCATTTAAAGAAGTTTTGACACAACTTGTAATTGGACGTTTTCCCATTTATTGTGAGTTTGTGGAGTAGTGGCATTGTTAGTGGCCCAGTTCTGTGTTTCTCGAGAAAATACTAAACCAAACAGTCCATCAAAATAAGTAACTGATAGATTAAGTAATAAAAGCTAAATGGTGGGATGTTTTCCCAGCTCTATTTTATGATGTGGTTTATGCAGCCAAATTTAAAATACCAAACTGAACTTATTTCCTCTTTATTAGCATTGCCATCATGTGTTTGTCCTTGTTCACATTTGAATTGTCAAAGACACATTAACAAGCAGTTAGCACCACAGTTGGGGGTTAAATCTTCTGTTTAATTTTCAGGAAATTTGGGAATATGGTTGCATTTGTTCACTTGGCTGAGCCTTGGCACTTGAAGATTGATAGTGTGCATGAATGGACAGATAGTTTTCATTATAACACAGAAATTGCTCTCCTGCCTAAATCCAGAGGAGGCACAGCACATTTTAGTTTGTTTAGTCATATTGCTATTGAATAATTACTGGGGTATGCGTGGCTTCAGATGATGAAGAAACATTTGCCATCTGGTTCACAGTACAATGAAGTCAGAGGGTGTACCACTGCATGAGATGGAAATGTGTCATGCCTCAACATGCACAAACCATACGGCAAACACAGCTGCAACATGTAAATAATTCTCCAACTATGCCAAATTCCAACTTTGTCACGCGCCAGACAAGAAAATAAAATGCTGGTCTGGGCTTGTGAGATCTAGTGCTGTGCGGTCTACTAATTTGTTTAAAAAGAAAATGGAAGCAGTAGGCCTACTGTACTAACAGTGACTGTAATGAAAATGTGTGTACTGGCTAGATTTAAATGAATGAGTGAAAATACTCTGGAAATACTATGATTAATCAGTAACCCATTCTTGTGCTTTAATGATGTGTTTTGATTCATCCCATTACTATCTTGGATATGTTGCCATAGATTGATTAAATGTGTGCTAATGAGTTGTGAAGGAGAACTGGAGAAAAATACTGGGAAAGAGGTGAAATTTCAGGCAGTATTCTTCCTGAAAGACTCAGACCCAGCTGTACAAAAATAATTAAGTTCTTTTCAGCAAGACTGCCTCTCAGAATGCTTGACGGATTTCAATATAAGGCTCTGCAGGAGGAATATGGAAATGGAGCCGGAGAGAAGCCATCTTGGAAGGGACATGGAATTCAAATCAGAAAGAGCTGTGTATCAGCAGAGCAACAGGAGATAGCAGAAAAACACATGCATATATAAAAAGTTTTTAAAAAAAGTAGAACAGGGATGCTCAAAATAATAAAGCAAATGTAAACTAGCTATCCCTGATGGAGAGTTACTGTCTGATAGAAAATGACTTCCCCTATGGTCCATCAAGGCAAGTGATTACATGGGAGGAAGACTACTTTGTTGCTCATTGCAGTGAATGCCAGTCAGTGCCAGATGGACAGATATGGCATCTGACAGGCCAGACACTTGACACATCTGCTCATTTCATAGCCCACCGAGACCGTTCCTATTTGATGTAGATCACACAGACAAAGAACCCAACACTAAACACAAGCACGCAAACACACACACACACACACACACACACACACACACACACCTGTGTTCTTAGAGCTGTCCAAGTGTAAGGTGAAATGGGATATTGAGTTATGGCATGGCCACTACCTGTGTTGACACTGACATACTGTAAAGGTAAAGCAAAAATCCTACAAAACCTGGATTAAACGCAGAGATGTCAACTGAATGTAATTCAGGCCTACAACTCTGTGCACATGTGTTGTTCATCCGAACAGAATTCCCCTATGTTTCTATCCTGCTAGTTGTTACAATAATAAGTAGTTCCCAGAGTGAAGAGTGTAAGTAGTACAATGAAACTGGTATAGTACACTGTAAAATAAATACACACTTTCAACTAACAAAAGTTAATGTCCAGGCTGCCTAACTATTTTCATTTAAGCATTTACTCATTCAACTCATTATCTCATCTGAAAATAGTTAGGCAGCCCAGAAAGTTGAAAGTTAGTTTGTTGAAAGTTGAAAGTGTGTACGTTTTTTTCACAGTGTAGTAACTACCAGTTTACACACAATGATAACAACAGCATTTAAAATATAAAAGGTATGACGGACTATAAGATTTTTCCAAAGTTTCAAACATGAGCTTTCCAAAGTGTTTCATGATGAACTATCTGTTTCATGCTCATTATTCCACAGTTCACTCTCCGAGGGAAAGATTCTGTTCCTCTAAAATCAAAACTTTCTGACATCACAACTTATCTGTGTTTGAAATCCCAGCTGAAAAAAGCTCTTCTCTATCAGAGTTATTGGCCCATAAAATTAAACACTTCTGCCTATCTTCCAAACCGTTGTTCATTTTTTACACATATAAAATGACTACCATTTTAAAACTGTGAAAATATTTCAGTTAAGTGCACATACATTTAAGCATGCAGGATACTGACTTGACCTGCTCTGTACTGGCCTGTTCTGCAGTTATTACATTTTGGATACTTGAAGGCTTTGATGTGTGTTTTGTTGTCTTGGATTCCAGTGATCTTTGTAAATAACATAACAAAAAGACAATACATGTTAGGTTTGTTTTCCCTTCTGTCTTGGGATTTCACCACTATTGGTCTGTTACTGCTTCTGTCACTAACAAAAATACCAAGATGCTTGGTGAAGTTGCTAGGATATCACCATAATTCTGCTCTGCCATTATTCACCATGATTCAGTTTCATAATACCTCCATAATTCTGATTTCATATTAAGAGGCTGGGTTTCACATCTCCAGATAAAAGATTCCAATCACCTGTACTGAGTGAGAAGTACTGTAAAAATACAAAATGAAAAAGCTCTTCATAAATAGTATACATACATTCCTTCTACCTATTACTTATGGTATTCTTTTGCATATGAAAGAAGTGAATGTTATTGTATCTATTATCATGTCAGGTCCCCTCCCTGTGGTTTACTCCCATAAAATATGATGTTGAACTTTGACCGTCTGCTGTATGTTAAACTGGCCTCAATTTCAAGTTCATCATTGAGTTCTCAACCATCCTTTCGCCTCATGTTTATATCTGTGAAATAGAATTGTGGCTGATGCTGTGGCATCTAGGACAAACTCATATTGCATTTGCTACAAGAGATTGAAATATCTCCTGAGCCCTGAGGAGATACATCTTTCAATATCCCTTCTCGTCTGTCATTCCCAAGGGCAGACAAATGAAGTTTAGAGGCCTGCCAAAATCTGCCAACTTTTCAGCCCCCTTTCCTCTATGAAAAATGGATGTGGAAAGACAGAATGTATAAGTAATAAGAATAACCTACGGAGGAAAATTGCAACTTACACGCCTTTGGTTAGTCCCCTCTGATGTTCCTATTGGAATATAACTGTGAAGGCTGTGTAAGCGCAGAGGTGGATTCTGTTTGAATTAAAGCAATGTAGTTTCACTCACAATCATAGTGTATCAGTGGTCTTTGCCTCTGTCATGCTATTTCCATAGTGTACAAAACTTTTTACATTCAACAAAACACTCTACATTTAGATGCATACACTTTTATACAGAGGACTTACATTTGTCTACTGTTACTTCAGGGTCAGTTTCCCCTAGAGAAATTTAGGGTCAAGTGCCTTGTTAAATGGCAAAACTGTGGCAGCCAGGATTTGAACCCACAATTTCCAGGCTGGCATGCTATCTTGGTTCATTGAATGGACTGCATTTATTTAGCGCTATTCTACTCCTACGGGCACACAAAGTGCTTTACAATGCATGCCTCACATTCATCTATTCACACACCGGTGGCAGAGGCTGCCATGCGAAGTGCCAACCTGCCACCGAGAGCAATTCGGGGTTCAGTATCTTCGATGGGGTCAGGGGGAGCGGCGCTCAAACCTGCAACCCTCCGGTTTGCCGAACAGCACCTCAACCACATCGCCCCATTAACCACCATGCTGCCATTGCATTTACATTTACATTTACATTAGCAGACGCTGTTATCCAAAGCAACTTACAAAACGAGGATAACAATCAAGCTAGCAGAAACCTTAAGGTGCATAGTGCTAGGGGATAGTGCTTCAGTTCATTTTAGTTGCCCTGTTATTGTAATAGTCAACCCATTCAATGCATCCAAAGCAAAACAATAAAATAACACATGTGTGGCTTGCTATCCAGTGGACATGGCAGCAAAGTTAGCTCCTTTTTCTGTTGATATCCCCAACCCTAGTGAAGAGTATGATGGGTGTATACAGCCTGATGAATGACAGAGGTACCTGCCCCACTGTTACCTCTGTCAGCTGCCCCCTGCGTGAACAGCACATATTATCTCTCCATTAGGAGCACAACACAAAGCCTTTGTCAAATCATTTCTGGCTCGACAAGATATATTCAGGAGGCCAATGTTGGAGATTAAATGGCAGTAAGTGCAGTCCTAAGCTTCCCACTGGATGAGTGCTGAGACTGGGGGAGTCACAGCACACTGCATTATATTCTGCTCTTTACTTAACCAAGTTGCTCCACACACACACACGCAAACACACACACACACGCACCCTTTAAAGCCAGGAGACTTGCTTACATGTAATGGCACCATATTGTAAGGTCTGTAAAAATAGAGTCTTCATAGTCATTGGCACAGTACAGGCACAACCATTTGCAGTTCCATAACAATGATGATAATAATAATATGCAGAAGTGTTTGGGAGCAATCACCCAGGCTGAACCATTGAGGCCAGAAATCTGCCAATTATAAAACCTCTCTGGAATATTAAATGGATGCTTGGATAAAATAAATGTTTTTCTTTCTTTTACTTTTTACTTTCTTCATAATATTTCTGCTTTAATCAATTGAAAATGCATATCCTCTTTTTGTATTGTTTTTTCAAACCCTTCTTACATCTTTAATTAATGCCCTAATGTGTGTAATTGATGTCTTAATTTGTAATGTCAGATACCTTAGTACTTAATGCCTTTTCATTGTAAAACACAATAATGGATACAGCACCATAAATGTATCACCATATGCCGTCATCCTGTGTTATGTGACTTTGATACAAAAAACAAAACAAAGAAAAAGGCTCAATGTGCATGTGTGCGTCCATCTGCCTCCCATAGAACTTGTAGTGGCTTTGAGGTGTTTCCAAATGAAAGTCTCTTGTATACTGGAGGCTTTAAGCCTAACCTTTGACCGAGGGAATGGTGAATAAAGTAGGCAGGTCGGACAGCATATATATTTAATTACCACGAAAGTCAAGTCTTTGAGTGGAGGAAATACATTGAAGCACAACAGCTTAAGGACACATGAAGGTTTGTGGAGCAGTGAGGATATGTGGAAGGTTGTGATAAGTCTCAGTGAGTCCTATGAATTTGATGCCTGACTGGGCGAGGTGCGACGTTTGATAACTTCTAATTTCCTTCATCTCCTTCCTGCTGAGTCGCACAGTTAGTTTCATAAATGTCAAAATGTCAAAGTTTTACATGTGAATTATATGCTATCTCCCAACATTGCCTTTGATAGGAAGAAATTAACTGCTGACTTGTGTAGCATGAGTAAATTAGCCACCTCATCACCTCATGGCAAAATCAGTGCTAGAGATATTGTGCTACGGAGTCATGACAATCCTTGTGCTAAATAGAAAAATGGCTGTAGATATAAGATGAAGCGAAGAAAATTAGGAAAAGTGGCACTGTGTTATGAGACCTTGGGACCCATTCAGTCAGTGTGGAAGGTGGGGGAGAGACTTACTGTATAGGGAGTTTTGGGAGGAACACATGCTTTGCTGTGGTGTTTTCGGCAGTGCTTTCAGCTTACAGATGAACTGGAACAAAAACAATTTCATACTGGCTTGATACAATTTCTGTGCCACTGACCAACTCACTTTCTTAAGCATAGCCACACTTCATCTTTTGTGTTCCACTTTTAACCGAAGTGTAAAAATGTGTGGGTCTTCCGCTGGTCACACATTAACACAGCTGTGAACATCACTGGGATTAACTGTGGATGGAACGACCACTGGAGTAAGATCAATTAAAATCTGAATTCAATCTGAAAGCCTCCAGAAGGCATGGTTCAGAGAAATTTGGACTAAAATGGTAAAACGTGCAAGTTGAAAATGATGCTTAGAAAAGAGGCACATTAGAACTTAATCTTTGTATTTTACAAACTTTTCTAATGCACTGAGCATACACATTTAAGTGTTTGCAATCAGCATCTCACCTTCCCCTTCCCCCACAGCCCTGAGTCCGCATTGGAAACCACCTGGCCTGGGATCAGTATCATGGCAGACCAGCAGAGAGGTTGGTTCTGCTGTCCATGCATTCTTCATGTCACTGTAAAGACAGGCTATTGGGTCTTTGCATTTATGGTGTGTTGCAAGGTGTCCAACTTAGTCCTAACAAGCAATGAGTGGTGTGGCTAAGTCAGTGAGTGTGAGTGTTGCTGGCAGGAAAGAGGAGTAATGGAAGTGGCACACACTGGGAAGATAAGAATGGGACTCAGCGCAGGCTGGAACATCGTGTGCCCACTGCTCCCTTCACTCTGAGCTCTGGGGTTATGCTCACTGACTTTCAGCTGACAAGTTCTAGGCCAAGTTCTGATAAAAAAAAAAAATTCAGTGAAATTTCTGACTTTCCATTTTTATCACATTTGTTTTTTTTTTACATTTTTTCCTGACATTTTATATTTATCTATTTTTGTGTATATTTATTTATAAACACACAATATGATCAATGTGGGTTTGAAGCACATGTCTCAAAAATAGGTGATTGAAATCAGTGTGTTTGATTATGTGTGTAAAAATGAATACTACGAACAAAATAACAGCAGACTCACCTTTTGAAAAAAAAAATACAGTAAAGCACATTTACAAAAGATAAAACAGTTAAAGAATAAAGCTGAAATACTGCATCTATTTCAATAAATTCCATGATGACCTTTCCTAGACATATAACCAATGCCTTTTTAAATGTCAAAAAGTCATGTATTGTGAAATATTCCACAGAGTTGTGTGCATGCTTTAATTGATATTTGTGTACTGATTTAATAACTGATACAGCAACAAATATTAAGCATTTCTGTGATTGCATTCATGATAAATGATGCTTATTTTGTTATCTCTCAACCTTCTGTTTCTTCATCATCTTTTTATTTGTAATTTTTTTTTACAAATCTAAACAAATTTTGAAAAATATCCTCCGAAATATCTAAAAGCATTAATTGAAATATGTGTTTTCTCTTTAGGTGCTGACAGAGGTCAATATTCCTGCGAAAATGCAAACTATGATAAAGTGTTCTGATGCAATCCATTAGTTCAGTTTTTAATTTTGTGTCTGTTTCTCAGACAATTTTCTGCTATGAATTAGCATATATACAGGCCTGCAGCAAATTTTATTTAGTGTAATCTGATTTGTGCAGATGCCCAGATAAATAAGTCAGAAAGTAGTAATAAACTTGCCTCACAGTAATGGAGTCCCCATGCACCAATCCTCCTGGTAATAAGGAATTTAGAGTGAAAGAGATATTGGCAGGAAATGCACAGAGCACAACACTAAACGTGTGCATGTCAGCACTTCAGCGCCGACTGCAGCACATCCAAGTGGGTCTAGTGTGTGCCTCAGAGAAAAACAAACAATGCTAATCATTCTGATTACACACCTGTTGGACGTGGACTTCCAAAATTATTATCTAGCGTCTGAATCCCTCAGTTCACGAGAGGAGCCTACAGCCTAATGTTTAGGAAGAATCAAAGATGTGCTGGTTCAGTCCTTGATGACTATGACTGACTGCCCTAACCTTTACCCTAGGGTCTGTTCTGTACTGCCAGGCTTAGTGCGTGCTTCACCTCACTTAGTATTCACTGTGTGCCAAGTGTATTTCACTAATTAACACTTGGGTTAATGAAAAAATCATATTTTTCTTACAGGATCGAGGGAGTATATTCACTATAGGATGCAATGTTTGATAAACATAATGTATTTCTGGAAACCACTAACCACTAATAGTTCAAATTTAAAAATTGAAGTGCATCAAAATAATTTTATTAACATAATATAAACAAATATATGAGCTACTGACTAAAGCCTAACACAATGATTAGCTCAGACTTATTTTCAAAACCCTGAAATATTAAAAAAGTTTAGTTTGCCTATAGTGCAGGACTCTTGTATTTACTTTTCAAAACAAAACTTGGCACAAGGGCAATTTAGTAACACACAGGAGACACCAGCCAGAACAGGAAACCGAACTAGGCCAAGTACCGACAGTCCTCCGGTGTCTGCAACAAGGCAACACAAAGAGGGGTAACACAGAGTTTAAATAGGGGTGTGGACAGGTGCAGGAGATTAGTGGAATTGAGTTGATCATCAGTGGAAAAGCAGATCTGATGGGTGAAGCTATGCTATTTGCCGTTGACAGGGGACAGGGCTGTTACATTATTCCCTTGTTCACTGGATTATGCTGAATAAATAATCCTAAATCAGTTTCAATTGACGATAGATTAAATTATGCGATAGATGGATTTGCAATAAAATGATTCCCACTACTGTAGTTTCTGTTATGGTAAACATATCTCTGACCTCAGAGTGCCCTGATGGTGTGTTTTACAGTACAACTAAAATCTAGTTTATGAGAGACTCCTAAGATCTATTGTGAATGAGTCAGGCCCGGCCTCATGAGCGGGCCATAGGGGGCCGTGCCCACCCTGGGAACATGAACCTGTTATTCCACCAAATATTCATAACATTGTACTGACGTTATGTGATTAGAATAGCCTATAAATTCTGAGTAACTGTATCCCGTTACAGATACCGTTCAAATGGGTTATAATTAGAAACAGTTACTTTGTTGAAATAATTGGATTACACAGCGATATTTTCCTCTTTTACATGTAAGGCTATCCCCTCTCTAATTTCGGGATCCACATAATGTTCTGAGCATTCTACATTGCTGAAGAAAAGATTCAACATCAAGAGACTATAAGATCAGTCGAAGGAAACATATTGTATTTTGTATTCAAAACATATTGCTCTAATTTGCCTAGGGCCATAGCTGCAGTGACTTCAAGGACAAATGAAAGAGCACACAGATGTGAGGAATGCAAGTCCCTCTGGAACATCACCCCATTACATGAGGGATACAGCAGGAGGTTGATAAGAGATGAAACACCTTCAGTAGATACTAATTTGCCACATGCTTAAGTGGAGGCTAAAGGCCTAATCAAGATTTACATTACACTTCGGAAATTCCAATATATTTTATGCTAATACAGAGTATCCTTCATAGAATTCGGCAAAAAGTAAGACATTTTTGTATTCATGTAGTGTTCATGCATTTAAAATGCACGTCACTTGTCTTCCGCACATCAAGTTAAAGATGTTAAAGATGCATCCTGTATGTTTTGTTGATGTAATTATTATTGTTAATATGTTAATGTTGTTATTGGTAATAGTTCTCTTGTTTATATCATAGTGTGTACTGTGACATATACATATAAATAACATAATAGTTTACAGAAAAGGAAACAGTCCTTATGGAACAGCATGAATGTTTTCTTTTCTGTAAACTCATCACATATCTTTAAAAGTACATGAATGAACAAATTAGCTTCAGGAACAGAGTTGGTGTAAAACAACCTTCGGGGAGCTGCTGTATTGATATGCCATTGGGGTATGTATCTGTCAGTGACAGATTCAACCAGAGAGGTTCCTGGGAGAAGCGTTTCAGTTACCTGAGCAGTCATGCATTCCCTGCATGGGCATTCGGCAATCTTCCACAGTAGCACTGAGGGGGGAAGATCAAAGAATATGCTGTAGTATTTCAATGCCCTTTATTGCCAACTGTTTATCTGTCTGCTCATCCAACTCTCTGTGGGTTTGAACATACACTCTAGATGGTGTGCAATGTCCTGTCTAACAATGAAACTTTATTCTTATTTATAAACTTTATTCTTATTTATAACTTTATTTATTTTATTAAGATTCAATGAATGATACATTTTGAATGGCAAAAGTTTACATTTTCAAATTGTGAGGGGAAAAGCGAACTGAGCCAACTGTGAGTCATACAGATTAATTAGACACCGTCCACCATCCACATGTGATCACAACTTTACAAAAAATATACTGCTTATTTAGGTATGGTATATTTCTCTATAGTATAGTTCTTTCTTATTGCAACATCTGCAGTATATTCACAGTGTTCTTTAGACTTGTTTGGCATATGCATTTATCTCTGCATTTGGCCTCTTTCTTACTGGTCATTAGAGCATGTATACTACACCGCTATGTGTAGCTGCAGTGCCAATTAGTGCAGGACTACTCTGGGAACAATCAATATCTTCTGGATATCCAGCTTGCATTTCTACACCAGGTCCTAGGAACCTTTCCCTGGACTGCATGAGCACAACTGTATTGTATCTGTATGCAGCAGGCTCTACGAGTGAAGAATGGCATCAACTTGTCAGACTGACAGCCTGGGCAGGAAAAAGGCCAAGATCATGATGCTATGTCAACATAACATATCTTTTGAGAATCCAAAGTGATGAGTCATCATTCCAAATGGCTGTCTTTTGGGATCCCGCAACTCAGCTGCAAAGTCAACAAAAATAAATATTGAAATAAATATTTAGGTCCAATTAAAAACACTCTTAAATTGTATGTAACAACATTATACAACACTTAAACTGCATTACCTCAGGAGTTAAGGTTTATGTTCTTGGACACTGCACATGTGTAATGCATTTAATAGCATGATAACAGCCACAACGGTATTAACCAAACTATTGTTTTACAGTATAAGCTTTGAAGCTGTTGAACAGCACATTGTTTTCATGACTTAAATTGTAAGAATATAAAGTGCCAAACAGAACAGTAAGTGTAAGTAGAAATACTGTAAATGATTCCCTTTGATAATTAACAATGAGAAAATGACAGGAACTATAAAATGTCATTATTTCTTTTCCCCAGAATATTTTCTTGAACAAAGGTATTTATTTAGTAGCTCAACGATGTAGTGGAAAAGGGTTGTGAGACTTCTATGGGTTGAGAGACTAGTATGTGGCACACTGTGAATACTACAAAGGTTTCAGTGACTGAGCTGACTTGCTAACCGAGGTCCAGAATTCACTGATGTACGGTATAGAAGCTTCATTTTTATACTAAAGGACCTTGTAAGACACAAAAACATATAAATTACTGAAAATGGACTGTAATAGCACAGTTTCCGAAGCCATAGTACAACTTTGAATTTTCAGCAATTTGCTCTCATGGAAGCTCTTTTTGTGGAAACACCCCCCAATTGAGGTTATACACAATGGCGTGAATAAGTTATTAAGGGCAGATATGCTCTCTTATCATGCACTAATGCCAAGGTCAGAGCAATAGATTTCTAATATAATGTCAAATATCCATGAATTATGACTCCTAACAACCTGACGAAAGTGGATCAAAGCATCTCCATCTGATGGAAAATTACAGCCTTCTATTTAACCTCTGCCCACTTAATGATTTATTAAGGCTAAGACACTGTGAATTTTGTCTGATATATTTTACATGACAATTCTGACAACTTGAGTGGAGGTTAATATTGAAGGCAAAGTATAAGTTATAAGACTTTTATGGGGAGTGACAGGCTCTCAGTCTCTCGCTCTCGTTCTCTTTCCCCTTCATTTCTTCATTTAGAAATGGGAGCTGTCTGTCTTACTTGTTGTAATAAAGCAACTTCATTACAGACTAAAGGAGCTGTTTTTCTTTCAGTAAAATATTTTCTAAGTGTACATTCTGAAAAAGTCCAGTCAAATGAGTCCATAGTTTGTGCTCAATGTTAATCACAACATTGAAGCCTACAATAAGTTTATTTCAGTGACACAGTTGCAATGCAATGCTTAAATGCAATATTTACAACGTATACAATCCAGCAATACCACAATATGCAAGTTAGGTCTTAGTAAGGTCACAATTGTAAACCATATATTGCTTTCTACCCAATTATATCTTGTTCTAATAACCCCTCCGATTTCCAGGATATTCATTCTCATTAGACATCTCAAGAAAAAAAAAACATCTAAATTGCTATGATGATGTGCCTCGTTGGAGGTAATGGGAAAGCCTTGCCACAATTTATACTGTGAATGTCATGATGGCATTGTTCACAATGGCACTACAAGTTTCCCTATGATTAGATGCATCACGCTGGTCTGGTTCATGTTGTTTTAATGGTTTTTCAGTATCATGTTTTTGTGAATGAGGAAAAAGTAGCCTATGCCCATAGGTTATTGCTTGGAAGAATGATTATGATAGTTTTTGAAACAACACATCCAAAAGACTCACAATGTCACCGAACAAATGTCAAATGTCTTACAATTAGAGTTTCTGCACTTATTTTTTCCCACAGTGGTTGTAGTTGTACTTTTTAGTTAATGCAAAACGCTTAATATTTTAAAATGTTAATGCACTGACCGTGCAAGTGTTATAATCATCCCGACAGTGCCTGCTCGCAGCAAAAGGCGTTTTTTTCCTAGACTAAAAAATATTGACATTTCATACTGTAGGATATGTTAGGCCTACATCATTAATTCATCTGTTGTTTAAAAGTGATAATATTGTCGCTCTTAAAATGAGCCCCCAGGTTTAACTTCAGATCAGTATTGCACATCGACACGATTTTCCCTGGGTCTGTCTAGTATTACAAGCATGGGATGACAAAATTTCATGTTTGAATTGTGAATGGTTTACGAGAAAATCTCAATGGTTAATTCGTCCCCCAGTTCAATCGTCCCGGCTTTCCCCTACAGATGAGCGTTTTACGCCCACAGGCTCTCAGCAGCACCCATCATCTCATCTCACTTGGATTGTGTATAAAGATCGGGGGGAGGGGGGAGGTTATACGTGCAAACGATCTGCTGGGAGGATGGGCGACCAATTGTTTACTAAAATAGCCTACCTATATCCCTAAATCCCTCATTCGCAACCAGCACAAAATGCATGTCCTTGTGAAGACTTTTATTGAATTGAAGTACTATTTCACATCTTACACTCAAAATTACACATTGCAATAACAGAACCCCGTTCTGGAGCCATAGGCTACTGTGGTCCAGTGGTTCTCAAACCTTTTAATTCATTCCCCACTTAGAAAGAAGGAGAATTTTCGCACCCCATCTGACCTGTATCAACACCCCAGCTTTATGATCAGCTCCCATCTCGCAAAGAGCGGAGACATCGCACATCTTTCGCTAATGCAGCTTTCACCATTCGTTTTTCCTACTAACGGTATTCTGCGAGTTTTCGTTGAAAAAAAAAGTGATGGGCTTATTAGCGTGATTTGGGTGTGAAGTCTCCAAGCGCAATGTTAGGCCTTATACTGTCTGCTGCCAGTTGTCTAAGACACAGAACACACATGAGTCGCTCGTCATCCCCAACTATGAATCTAAACGCAAACGCATCATACTTTCTTTGGTTGACTCTTCTTTTTTTTGTCCGCCTGTCTTATTCTCATTCTCGCCATATTTTGTGACTGTGCGCCCATATGCACCGCAAATACTGCATAAAACATTTTTGCCCCACTGCTTGTATCAAATTCGTCCATTTTTTTAACCATTAAACGTGATAGGCTACTGGTGCACACACATGTCGCAATGTATGCCGACATCTATTTTGTCTCAAAATGGTTTCAGGCGGGCTTAATTTTTCTGGTTTTCTATCAATCGTCCCGGCTCTCCCCTACAGATGGGGCGTTTTGCGTGTTTTAAGGTGTTTACGTGCTAAGTATGAATCCATTGTGAGTGGGAGCTCTTTTGTTGAGTAGCCTAACCTTTAATAAAGACAGACACAAAATGCTCGTTTTATTCCTATTCCTCGCGCCCCACCTGCAGTACCTCTGAGAAACGCTGCTGTAGTCCATAGCCAGGTGAACACGCGTGTAGCCTAGTTCATTTATTGTGAGGCGCGTCCTTTGCAACTGAGTCGGCGGCAAGGTGGGGCATTTGAGGGCCCAGCACAGGTCGAAAAACGTTAGGCTTTCATTTTATTAATATTTTAAAATTAATATGAAATGAAATAAAAGAAATAAACTGGAGATCGTAAATTGCACTCGCATAACACGTTCGTTCAATGATCATTGGTCGCTGAGTAAACTTGATTCATTTGATTTCAATGTGCCTGTTGCCAGCGCGCAGAATCGTATCGTTTTTATCCGTTTTTATTTATCACCTTTGCTTCGCCAAATGGATGTATGAAAATTAATTTAATAAAATGGTTTACAATTGCCCGTTCATTGCCTGCAACCTTTTTGACAGTAAGCCCTTTGCTTTTTTCACTTCTTGCCAACCTAGGCCTATTAAGCGATGAATAGTTGATCGCATTGCATTTGTGTTTCTTAGAGGCAATACGTGACTGTCTTATGTCAGTGCTGCCTGATGCCTGGCTACTCCCCGATTGCTCACGATGGACGTTAAAATGATTATATGATATGGGGCTGACAACTCAGAGTCTTGATGAGCTCCCTCTGTTGTGCGTTGATCACAGCCATCTTTCCCATCGGGACTATGCCTCAGCATAGTTCACTGTATTAATTAGGCTATTTTTATTGAATTGAATAATTACTATATTTAGTCTATGGTTGGTTAACACAAACATGAAAACAACACTCAAATAACAGACTATTTACAGTAACAAAATAACAGTAGGCTATTCAGTATAACTAGCCTATTTCAGCTCAACTTTATTTCCTGACGGCTGTATGTTAGAACACTCGCGGTCGCAGGCGCTCCCAAGTGACACCTGGTGGTCGTTTGGGTACACTGCAGCTTCTTTAGAAAAAAAATAATTAAATAGTGCGTGACACACTCATGACGCACGGGAGGTTCGTGCGTGCAGCCGGGCCATTTCATGTGACACTGACTGTAGAAGAAACAAATAAAATCTTACTGAGGCCATTAGCCCAGATGAGAACAATACATCGGGACCAAATTCCACATTAGGACATAAGGGACAGGTGGAGGCTGTGATATTTGCTTTGAGAAAGAACACCATTATGTTCCCGTTTGCAAAGTCAAATAAAGTGACAGGCAAAGCGTAATAGGGCTTTCACTGTGCAGTCGAGTATACTTAACAGACAGATTGTATGCAAAGCGGAGGAAGGGAGAAAAAGTCTGCTGGTGCGCTAGGCTTCAGGATTTGTACAATTTGGTGCATAACGGTGCTTGTTTGATGTGGCTCCATAAGACCTATTGTAGGTACAACTTAAATTTTGTTGGTTCAGGGGCTATGATCATTCCAAGAAAGGGTTGCGGGGAGCGAACCACTACATGTCAGGAAAGTTTCAAGGGATTCAGTGTTTCAGTGACCAGGAATAAGTGGTGGAAATAAACAAATGATAAATGAACAGTTTTGCCAATTAGGGCCTGTCAGTAGGTGGCACTACTCCACACATGGGTTCATGAGGGCTCATTTAATGTGTCTCACTGAGACTTGCATGCTGTAGCACTCTAAATTCACCGGCTCAGGTGCTATTGTCACGTTATTTCACAAAAACTGTGCCTGGCCAACCTGTGATGCATTGGGATCCAGCACAGACGGTGTGCAGTCTCTGGGGACAAATCTTTACTACCGGTATGTGCTATAGGCCTACTACATATGCCCACAAGATTTTAAAGGTTTCTCTGAATAAAAAGGTCATAATATTCAGCCATAACCAGGTCTAAATGAAATCTCTGAACTCCTTAACCTTGTCAGAGCCAACAACATGCCTATACAAAAATGCCTGTTCCTGTTTTTTTTTTTTTTTTTTTTGAAAGATCTGTTAGGCAATGATTGTTAGAAGTCTTTTTTGTTTGCCTGTTCGAGACTTACAGGGCCATTTTCTCTTTGGTTGATGCTCCTTATCTGCATCCCTCTCTCTCCTTTTCCACTACTTCATGTCTTCCTGGTTGGAGGCCGGCCAGCAGCTCTTATCTGGGCACACAGGAGCT
The DNA here is from genome assembly GCA_017657215.1 of Limnothrissa miodon. NCBI lineage: Eukaryota > Metazoa > Chordata > Actinopteri > Clupeiformes > Clupeidae > Limnothrissa > Limnothrissa miodon. The sequence goes on from JAGFZM010000024.1 coordinate 974,351, forward strand.
TTGCTTCATAGGAAGCTACTGGGAAGTAGTTCTTCTCAAGGCAGCATCTCTGCAACTCTGTGTTTGACAGCCACTCTTGTTACCCTCCCCTCTGTGCAGATCTCAATTCCCCAGCTGCCATGTGTCTCCTCCACCAGAGTTTCACGTTTAAATAACTCTGTTTGTCTCAATGCATATTTACCTCAACATCTCTATGCAAATTAAAAGATGCTTAAGCTGAGGACTGCTCCCTCTACCCCCTTCCGAGAAAACCTCAGGTAGTCACGGCAGCAATGGTGTTTTGATTAGATCAGTCATCTCTGGAGGAACCTAATTCCAATCTCAGGTATCTAAGCAAGCTCCCCAATGGATCCACTGTCAATCATTACATCTCCTCGGACGAACAAAAGATTGTGTGAAGAACGAGCACTACTAAGTACTCTCCTGGAGTGAGTCTCCTAGTTAGAGAGAAGTTTTCCACATCAAAAAGATGCCTGGTATAATGAGACAGAAAGTACTGCATGATAACAAGATGACACATGAATCATGATATGATGCTATGTGGCACAGTGAGTAATACTCAAAACGGTAGGTGAAGGAACACCTTTTCTACTGCACTTTTATTCAGGGCCGTTGCTAGCCATTTAGATGCCCTAAGCACAAGTGCTTTGTGGTGCCTTTTAGATGTTATGTTAGACAGGTGGCTGCCAAACTAAAATTGGGATTGTGGCATATTCACACTGACCACTGGGAGGTAGGGGAGGGGGGCACCAGAGGGAGACCAGAGAGAAGGCCTTAAATCAGATGTACAGCCTATTTTTTCACGAGCCTAATTTTTTGGTGTCCCCTCTAGCACTTGGTGCCCTACACTCTGTGCGTAATGTGCGTGGGCGGAGCAACATCAGTGCTTTTATTAATTACACTTTTATTGCACTATAATCCCCTGCTAATTTCCCATCTGCAAGTTGTACTTGAATCTTTGAAAGTCACTTTGGTTAAAAGCACCTGCTAAATGAATGTATTCATAAATTAATATGTAGTTTTTCTTCATATAGATAAAAACATATTTAAAAATAGAAGAGGTCTAAAGGTAAAAGTTAGTCTAATGAGTGACCACATTTTGTTCTGCACAAAACAATCAACACATGAGGACTTAAACAGAGCCAACATTTTTAACACTCACAACCCAGAAAATTGTTTATTTTATTCCCAAAACTTGTCACAGTGCCATTATGTTTGTTTTTTACAGCATAGTCCATGTTCTGTCGAGACTGTTGTGCTATAGGGGTAATCAAGACAAAACTGACAGTATGGGCAGACTCACAGCCTTCAACACATGCATGCCTCTACATTTCCATGTGCTTTCTTGTGATCTGCATGCGACCACAAAGCACACACATCCTTCCCCCCAACATCCTCGTTTTTGTAAGTCGCTTTGGATAAAAGCGTCTGCTAAATGCATAAATGTAAATGTAAATGTAAGATCACATTATTTAGTAATTAAAGAAATCATATGAATGTCTTCAAGAATAACCCAGGTTTCAGGCTCATTTTCTGCTCTGGGAGTAGATTAGTCACTTGTGCAGTGGTGGTACATGAAAACAAAAGGTCTCAGAGCCTCTGAGCTCATGTTTTATTCCATATCACCACATTGTGAGATTGATCATGCCTCTTTCTCTTTAGCTGCCACGCTGCCCATGATTAATGGGCCTCAGCACATTTTTCACAGCAGCTTGTTTGTGCATTAGTGTGTGAAGATGATCAACTGGTGGGAATGTCATGAACCTCCTCTGTCGTTCTTTATCTCTATTGTACTGCTTCATGAAGCAGAAGGTATGGCAGATGTAAGTGAGGAATGCGATAGCCATAATAACTTATAGCATTACACAGAGACTACATTTGACATATATTCAGTTTATACATTTAATGCCTTTACTATATGGTAACAGATCCCTTTGGTTTCACATACATATTCTGTAACATTAATTTAACCAATGTCTAAATAAATAATTACATAAAGAAAGTATTGATTGTTCACACATAGGTTGTTTGTATATTAAAATATAGCCATGCATGGAAGTAAATCACAAGCCAGCTACCGTTATGTAGTCTGATAAAGGTTTGACCTTTGTTTCAGATAATGTTGCAATGCATGCATATTCATGAGTTATTCATCAGAAATTAAAATTCTATGTTATCTTTAGCTTGAAGTCCATACTAATGTAAAGTGTGTAAACTATTTACAGTATGAGTTTAAACACCACACTGTAGTAATACCATCTCTTGGGCCAAAAGTGTCATAATAACATCTTTTTATATTAAAAATTCTGATAATTAATTGTTCCTGTTGTGCTACCAGCATAAAAGCTCTTCACTGATCAAAGAGCAAAGCACAGCATAACCCCCACCACTGTCATCACCAGTAGAACCCCCCACCCCACTCCCCTCCATACAGACAGCACACTGCCCCTCCACCTCAGTCTTCACCAAGCCACCCCCACCCCACCCACTTACACTAAGTCTACTGTACCCCTGCACCCAAGCCATCACCTACGCCCATATTAAGGAAAGATGCCAGTAAATTATGTCCATCAGCATATTAAAGCAGGGCTAAGCAATGTTCTGTTTTTTTTCTCTCACGAGCTCCCTCTAAAGACGGCTGTATTGCATTGTAATGCACTGCATTCTATTGGAGGCGGTCCGCACTGCTGAACATTGCAAGTGCTGTATCTACCACTATAGGCCATTCGTTCGCTGTGTAATGACTCATTTTGGCATCCTAAAAAATATGAAACGGATTAATTAAATGAAAAATGTTGCATAGTTGCAATTTAAGGACAAAAAGGCATAGTTAAAAAAAAAAAAACTATTTTTGTTTCTTAACTTGTATTGTAATTTGGTGTCCATATTTGTGTATACCTGTAGCGTCATGGTTTATCATGTGTTGTTAGTAAGACTTTGTGAACTACTGCACCAAAATAATGGTTGTGATAGAGATTTGCAGAATGGAGGAGAAATATAATTAAATGTTAAAAGTTAATTGAAGTGACGAGAATCATCAGAAAGCTGAGATCATGCTGTTTCACTTGATATGTGTGTGACGAAAATATCATGGACAATTTAACTGAGACGAACAGATGTGAATCTCAATTCATTTAGGTGAATCTTGCCAGCGTTAAGGGAGCGGGGGGCAAGGGGGTGCTTCTAAAAATGACTTAACGACTTCCATGACTCTAAGAAACATGCAGCAGTTTGACATTACTGGGGGCATTGCAGTGTAGCAGTTTAGGCACCATTGAGTCCATGAAACTGAAATCAAGAAACAATCCACACATTTCAGAGAAAGGGGCCATGACCAGAGATATCACGACCAAACTCAGTCTCAGACTGAGGTAATTGGTTGCAAATGCCCATAACTTATACTTTTTTAAGGGTTGATTTCCATTACCATTATGCAAAATAAAGCTATAGTGATGGGATGTCATGGTAATGTTGTTACTGTAATAATACTCTGTAATCATTTTCTTAAGCAACTCCAGATCAACGTCAATGCCTCAGCTCCTCAGTGTTTCCCAAGACACAGTTTTTCACAGTCCTCAGTTAAGTGTTAACCCCCAAGCACTGCGAGGCAGGCTAACAGGCTCTGGATTACACATCCCAGTGACCACAGACCTGCCCCCCCCCCCCCCCAACCCCCACCCTTCACTGCCACCGCTCAGCAGAGATGCCAGCAAACTGTCACTGGCAGGATTACCATCCCTGCTCCCTGCAGCTTAAGATGGAGAGCACCAAGGTCAAAGCAGCTGGCTGTCTGCCCAGTGACCCCCTCGCCTGGCCTGCCTCCCTCCCTCCCCAGACCTCTCGTCTGGGGGCGATTTGTCTCACTGGGTTCGCTGCTCCTGCATTGATCCCAGACCGCACTAATGGTGGTGGATTTCAATTCCGCTCCCTGATGTCAATGATGGCGAACGCGCCATTACCACCGAGGCCTAGGGGTAAAACACCAGGCATTTTCATAGTGTAAGACACTTTTTCATGCACACAGATGTGCGTACCAAGGCAAACACACAAACACACACGCACAAACACATACACACACACACAGTTATGGTAAGTGGAAAGTGAATGTCTAGTTCTAATTTAGTTAGACGGCAAAGTTTGCTCTCATTAGCAAAAATACTCTGAACTTTTTTAATCTTAGGAAGTCAGTTGGATCATTTTAAATACATATTCTTGGTATAATACTGTAGGGAATTCAATTGAAGAACACATAGTGAAGCACTCTAACATTGCCATATTAAGAACAGCTAAACTATAGTTTTGGCACATGAGTATAGGGGTTACATTAAACCACTCTATAACTGTTCAATTTTAGGAAAGTACAGTAACTGTGGGACTTAAAAATTGAATTAATAATGGTGACAAGAAAAACCTTTTTAAGGAACTTTGAGAAGAGAACGACCTAGGAATTTATGAGGGGGAGGGGGGCGGGTCTTTTCATAATTAAAATTTGTAGGCCTACTGAATGCTCTGTGAATATCCAACTAACAGTTTGAAACCTGAAGCAGTAAGAATTTTCCACATCTATATGAAAAAAAAAAAATCAAAATAGGTTTCAGCCTAGTTTTGGGTCGGTCAGTTGACTTCCCAAGAATTAGCATTAGCAGGAGACCAAGTGAAGGGCACTGACAGAGTTCATACACACATGACCTTTATTTATGTAACAATCAGTATTATTATGGTTATTAAGTAGAGGTCTAAATGACAGTTCAAGGCCAGAGACTTTCTCATTAATTCTGTATGGACCACAATCTTGCCTTGTTCCTGTTATAGCCTAATTGCTGTCCCCCATACCCCCAACCCCCTGTCAAACAGGGCAGAGGCACCAGATCTCACACTGCTCCTTGTACAGTATTTTTGAAATATATATGGGATGTAATATGTCTATAGGCCTATGTGTAGGTCTATGTATGGTGTGTATATACTACTGGACACCTTCATTTACTACTCAATGAATAAAGTATCTCTATCGATGTACTTACGTTTGGGTTCACACCATGACCCCGCGCTCTTGTCACCAGCTGGCTAGGTAATGAGGTTTTCACTCACCAGGGGCACTTTCCCCCATCCCACTGGAGCTTACTAAATACCATACCACAGGTGGGGAAGACAACAGGTGTACACTTTCAGCAAAGAAACATGTGTCAGTAGCTTCCTTAAATGGAGTCAGTGATTGATAGTTCATTGTTTCTTTGTCCTGATATAAAAATGTTTTCCAGATGTGAGCACTTGAGATAGGTCTGTGGGGACATCGCGGAATGCATGGCATTTCGCCAAAAGTCAAAGACGGTGATAGACATCTCTGACATTTAAAGTAGGCAGCAAATAGAACAGTGCAGGACCATCCAGTAAAAAGACATACTTTTAAATTGTTTGTTGTGCTCAACTTCATCTTGTCAACAAGTACACTCATCTTACAAATGGACACTATTTCTGTGGAATGTAATGTTGCTAGGCAAGACAGGTGTGGTCAGTGGCGGTTTTAGGCATGGGCGAACGGGGCAGCCGCCCAGAGCGGCATTACGTTGCGGGTGGCACACGAACTTGCCGCAAAGCGGTTTTCTATTGTATATGATAGGCTACCTGTGCCGCCACTGCCTGCTGCAGAAGGAGCCGCACAGAAGCTGAGCGAGCCGAGAGGGGATGGGGGCGCAGAGTAGTCTACAGTTCACCTCTCCCAAATGAAGTGAACAAGAAGGTGGGCTAAACTATGTCAGTGACACCTGACTTTATTACAAATAACGTTACGGATACTAACGTATCCTCGGTTCTCTGAGTGAGAAGCCGTAACGTACGAGTGGATGATGCCTATCATCTCCTGCTTTTCTGAAGTCATTTTTAACCAACCCTTTGAAAAAAGGGCAGTAAGCGCACTGACGCGCGCAGGCAACTACTTAGACAGCCCTGCGTGACGTCAGAAAGTCTATATAAAGACTGCGCCTACGCTTCAGGTCCTCTTTGCCAAGCTCGCTAGCGTCGGCGATTGAGGCCCGAAGCGTACGTTTCGGCTTCTCACTCAGAGAACCGAGGATACGTTAGTATCCGTAACGTTCTCTTCCGTTTCGAAGCCGAAACGTACGAGTGGATCACTACAACCAAGCCTCAAGAGCCCTACACCAAGGAGCCCGATGTGGGAAGATCCATGGGACCGCCGCCGGGCCCAGAGAGAACACTCTCTGCTACACCCGGCCTGGTGACGTCCAATGCGTAAAAACGCGCGAAGGTGTTGCCTGAGGCCCACGAAGCGCTCAAACAGATATCCTTCATAGGGACGCCTTTCCAGAAGGCCCAAGAAGCCGCCACTCCACGGGTGGAGTGTGCCCTGACATGAGCAGGCGGAGGAACACCTGCCGCCTCATACGCCAGACGTATGGCTTCAATAAGCCAATGCGACATGCATTGGGTAGACAAGGCCTGACCCTTGGCACGCTCGCCATGGCAGACGAACAACTGGTTCGTCTTCCTGATGCGTCTTTCTCTGCGTACGCGTCAAATAGGCACGAAGCGCTCTGACCAGGCACAGAGTGACGGGCACAGAACTGCCCGTCTCAGGAAGGGCTGCGAGCTCAATGACCCTCGAACGAGGGTCAGTAGACAGCACTTTCGGGCGAGAAAAGGGATTTGGTCGCAGCGTTACCCGCGCGTCACCTTGCGTGAACTCAAGACAGTCAGGACTGACCGACAAGGCAGTCAGATCGCTGACACGCTTCACCGAGACCAGAGCGAGCAGAAGCGCAGTCTTAAGGGAAAGCATCTTTAGACTGGCACTCGACAGAGGGTCAAAGGGCATAAGGGCCAGTCCGCATAGGACAGTGGCCAGGTCCCAAGTAGGGGCCGAAGGAGAGGAAGAGGGGCGAAGCCGCCTGACACCCTTCATGAAGCGCGATGCAAGGGGGTGAGCGCCTGGGGAAACGCCAGCATAGCCAACATGGCATGCTGAAATAGCTGCGAGGTACACCTTCAAAGTAGAGGGTGTATGACCCTGATCAAACAGGTGTTGCAAAAAAGCAAGCACCTCGCCAATAGGGCAGACTAGAGGATCACAGCCTCTGTCTCTGCACCACGTGCTGAAAACATGCCACTTCAGTGTATACAACGACCTAGTGGATGTAGCTCTAGCAGCCTGAACGGTCTCTATCACTGCGTCTGACAGGCCACTCTCTAGGAGACGCGCCCGTTCAGGGGCCAAGCTGTCAGTCTCCACGCTTCCGGCTTGGGGTGCCACAGCGACCCGTGAGCCTGCGATAGGAGGTCCCTCCTCAGAGGGAGGGTCCACGGCTGGCCGTCCAACAGTGAGACCAGATCGGAGAACCAGCTCTGAGATGGCCAATTGGGGGCGATCAGAATCACCCTGTGAGCCACGCTGGGCAGTGAGCGTTCTCTCTCGAGGCGAAAAGATCGACTCGTGCCCGCCCGAAGCGGGACCAGAGGCTGTGCACCACGGCTGGGCAGAGGCGCCAGTCGGTTGCACGCGGAACACCCCTGGAGTGGAGGTCCGCGCCTGTGTTGCGAACACCTGGCAAGTGCGCCGCCCTGATCGACAGGAAGTGGCGGGAGGCCCAGGTGAGCAGCTTGTACGCCAGGCGAAACAGGTCCGGAGAGCGCGTGCCGCCCTGGCGATTGATATACGCCACAACAGTGGTGTTGTCTGTACGCACAAGAAGGGGTTCTCCTCTGAGAAGAGGGAGAAACTCCTTCAGAGTGCAGAAGACAGCAAGGAGTTCTAACACATTGATGTGTAGTCTCCTGGAGGCTGTGCCCCATGTCCCCCTGGCGGGGCGACCGCAGCAAACAGCGCCCCAGCCGCTCTTGGACGCATCGGTGGTCACCGTCATGCGTCTGGCTATAGCGCCCAAAGCGCCGCCTTTGGTGAAGGACGACGGCCTCACGCCCAATGAGTTCAGCCTCACGCCCAAGAACTCGACCTCCTGAGAGGGAGAGAGCATGCACTTGCTTAGGTTTACTAAGAAGCCCAGATTGTGCAAGTGACGCAAAACAGTGTGAGCCTGTGACGTTAGGAGCTGTCTGGAACCCGCCAGCAGCATCCAGTCGTCCAAGTAGTTGAGGAGTCTGATCCCCTGAGCGCGTAGAGGAGCGATCGCCGCCTCCACGCACTTGGTGAAGCACCGATTTGCTAGAGATAGACCGAAGGGAAGGGCTGCGTTCTCGTAAGCACTGCCCTCGAAGGCGAAGCGTAGAAAACGCCTGTGCCTTGGGACTATACCTATGTGAAAATAGGCGTCCTGAAGGTCTATGGTGACCATGTAATCCCCCTGGCGGACTGACTCCGCCACCATGCGCCCCGTGAGCATGCGAAAGGTGAGAGGTTTGAGCGAAGCATTGAGCGCTCTGAGGTCTAGAATAGGGCGAAAAGCGCCCGACTTCTTGGGCACCAGGAAGTACGTACTGTAGCGACCTGCGCGCGCAAGCGTCGGATCTACGCGCTGAATAGTGCCCTTTCTCAGGAGATCGCAAAGCTCTTGTCTGAGAGCAGGGGCCCTGGAGGGGGGCATCACTGACTCCATGACACCTCTGAAGGGCGGGGGTGGCCACCTGAACTGCAGTTGATAGCCCTTCAACACTGTTGACAGGACCCAACGTGACGTGCACATCGCCCAATTCTGCCGGAGCAGAGCGGCGGAATGAGGAGGCAGCAAGGACAAACGAAGTGCTATGCTGCCTCTGGGTGGCACTAGGGGGGCCGAGGTCAAAGACTGAGGCTGTCCGCGAAGCTGAAGAGCGTCCGACTGACAGATCAGAGACCCGACGTAGTGCGGGGGCTGAGGGCAGGTTAGCCGTGTGTGAGACCGCTGGGCGCTCACGCGTGGATGATGAGCCGTGCGCATCACTCGCGACGCCCCGTGGGGCGGCCGACTCAGCGTGCACATCAGCAAAATCCGATGTCGGCCGAGGACGGGGAGGACTTCTCGACCGTGAACGACATCGAAGCGTCGCATGCCCACTGCTCGGAGGCGAGAGGGACAGAGGACGCGGAGATCGTGACACTAGCAGAGGCCTCGGCGCCACCTGGGCGCCGTTGAGGCATGCTATCGCGCGAGCCGCATAGCGCGGGGCGTGTGTCAGCTGAACGCGCGCCGGAGACCGCATCAGTGCCCCAGTGCACGATAGCGCTGACAGAACAGAGAGCGTCCTCCGGCCTGGGCCGGGGCTCATTGTGAAACATTGCCCCAGAGGGGCGATAGTGTGTGTGCGGAGTGCTTGTGAACAAGGCAAACTCAGCGCCCCGTAAGGGGGTGAGATCAGAGAGGACCACAGAAGCGGGGGGGAACGCTCCGAGCTGGGGACTGCAGAGCGAAGACCCGTGCCTTTGAGAGCACACAGAGGCATAGCAGTCAATGGATGGAGATCGCATGACATGCTCTGCCGCACACACGCGATCGCATCAGGATCGCTGTGGCCTCTTACGCCGCTCCTGGCTAGCTGGACGGTTGGAGAGCGGGAGCGCTGCCAAGTAGATTGCGACCCAGTAGCCGGCTGTGGCGCGGCTTTGGGCGCGTCCGCCTTCTTTTTCTGTTGCGTTCGTTGAGGCGTACGAGCGCGCGTCTGAGGAGCAGCAGGAGCGGCTGACTGAGGCGGAGCACGCTTAGGAAGCACGGGTTGCAGGGCCTGAGCCGCCGACTTCGTCTTCTCTAAGCGGTCGCGCTGTAGTTCCAGCGCCTGGCCAAACAGAGCATCAGCGGAGATGGGAGCATTCAGGAGATGCTTCTTCTCCTTCTCCGGCATGGAGGAGAGGTTCAGCCAGAGATGCCTGTCAAGGACGACCAAGGAGCCAAGGGAGCGCCCGTCGGCTTTAATGGCCGACCGGATAGCCAGTGAAGTGAGAGCGGTGATTCTGCACAGCTGAAGGATGGTTAAGTCCGAGTGCTGCGCAGTCAGATCTGCCACCAGCTTCTCAGCCAAGGAGGAGAGGAGAAAGGCGGTATTCATCGCCCTTATCGCCTGGCCTGTGCAGATGAAGGCCTTGGAAGCGAGCTTCTCCGTGCGCTGACACGGCTTGGAGGGGAGCTCGGGAGGCGATGTCCAGGTGGTGGCAGAGGCTGGTGCTAAACAGCCAGCGACCGCATCTTCAACGCGAGGAAGCTGCTAGAGGCCGATGGCGCCCACTCCGTCCATCGCGTAAAACGCCGCGTGCCCCTGGATAGGGGCAATGGCGGCGTAGGGAGCCTCCCAGGAGCCCTGCGCGTTGGCCACAACCGTGGGGTGAGCAGGGAGAGGGAGAGCGTCCGGAGACGGTAGCGCACCGGAGAAGGGGTCGAAACGCCCTTCCGGATAGCGCTGAGGCGGAGGCAGGCCTAGCCTGCTAGCCGCCTGTGTAGCCAACGAAGCTAGCTCAGAAGCTAACTGGGCGGCGTGGGTCTTCAAGATAGGTGGCAGGTCTTCGACAGTAGCGCAGCCTTTAGCGGAGAGGAAGGAAGCAAGCTCCTCCTCATCCACAGCTTCGATAACTGGGTCGTCATCGTCGCCCTGAGGCGGCGTGGTAGCCGCGCGGGCAAAGGCAGCGTCGATGGAGCTAGCAGGGCTAGCGTGGTGGGTCGCGGTTAGCTGGCTAGCTGGTAGCAAGCTAGCCGCTGAGAAGCTAACCGACGGCCGAGTAGCCACTGAAGACCGATCGATTAGCCCAACCGGGTGTGGGGACGCCGGGGGAAAATCGATAGACTGGCGGGTAGCAAGAGCACTAGTGCCAGCGGGGGCAGAGCCCGCCCCTGAAACACCAGTGGAACCCACAAAGAATGCCGCTCTGTTGGCGATAGCCGTAGGGGAGAGGCGTTCGCAAGCCGAGCAAAGATCTGGCCGCGAAAAAGCGAGCATAGCATGCTCGCTCCCCATACAGATAAACCAGATAGCATGGCGGTCGGATATTGCCATGGGACGATCACAGTCGGTGCAACGACGAGTAGCCATCTTGCGTCTCGGGGTACCAGAAGTTAGGGACCGGCGTGAGCACTTGGAGCAAGACGGAAATCCCTCGGAGAGCTTTGAAAAATGCTTTTGTGGTGGGCTTTCAAAAAAGCCGTTGGTTTTAGAATATTTGCGAAGGCAAACGAAAAGGCGACTCAGAAACACACGCAGTAGGCGAGGTGAAAGAGGCAAAGAGGACCTGAAGCGTAGGCGCAGTCTTTATATAGACTTTCTGACGTCACGCAGGGCTGTCTAAGTAGTTGCCTGCGCGCGTCAGTGCGCTTACTGCCCTAGGGTTGGTTAAAAATGACTTCAGAAAAGCAGGAGATGATAGGCATCATCCACTCGTACGTTTCGGCTTCGAAACGAAAGAGAATGGACATTTCATTCAAAATATTACCTTTAATATAAACACAGACCAATAAGTAGCCCCATTTATTTCTTTATTTATTTGTGTGAAATTGCCAATAAAAATAGGTAGGCCAAATAAAAAAAGATTATGATGTGGAGGTGAATTGGTTTAGTCTTGACTTAGGGTCGTGAGTGACGGCATTAGCGGATGGGAAATCAGTTGATTGTCGATTAGGTGTAAACACAGCAATGGAGAAAAAGGCCAAAGCTATCAGGTGCCCAATTTAAGAAAAAAAAATTAAAGATGAGATGAAACGGGCAAAAGATAAAGGTATGCAACAATGTTCTCTCTGTAGAATTCACGGTACCCATACTAGCAGCAGGTCACCGCCATGTGTGTGGGGGGGGGGGAAGTCTCACCCGGGCGCAATTCAGTGTAGAACCGCCATTGGGTGTGGTTTATCCACTGAACACAGATACAGTAGGCCTATAAGCAGTGCCGGTTGTGGTGCAACCACTGAGTCTGACACAGCAGGCCTACGGACATTGCTGTGGTATGAGGCCTGAACCAACAGGAGGCTGTCAAAAGGAGCAACAGATTGAAAGGTTTTTCTCACCAGCTTATTCAAGACAGTCTATGCTAATTTCAAATAAATTACTGACCTGCTGAACAGTTTTTTTATTCAGCTGACATAACAATAGGCTTCACACAAGGCCTTAACACAAAGTGCAAACAACTGATATGTATATAAGGTGCATGCAGCTCTACTGGGTAAACAGATTATAGCCATATACCAGCAAAGACACTGTGGGAGTCCATTGCTTTTCTCGGGTATTCACAGAATAATTGGTAGAGAAAGAGGCGAATCTTCTTGGATACATCTCTGTGTTTTAGTGTTTCTACACACCATCAAAACTTGTTTGTTTGCCGCGCCCATTAGAAGACCATAATAGTCTTTATTGTTTTCTTTCAGTTTTTCTATTAGTGATAGGTGTCAGAGTGTGACAGACTGATGGCTTGCACCTAAACAGTCTTGTTAAAGTTGGAATAACCTCACTCTATTCTTGAGAGACCAATGTACACGCTGACAGAGTGTCACAGGAAATAAGATTGTTGTTTTTTCCTGTTTTCAACCACCCCCAATTATTTGAAAATCCCAAATGGAAAAAGCTATGTCACCAAAGCTTTTAGGATGCAATTCTGGGGCTTCAGCTTCCATTTGATGTTGAAAATGGCAAGCATCAAGGCAAGCGCAGGATTATGATTTTCCTCAAAGTCACCCACATGTCAGCTCTATTGATTCCGCTGGCTGCCAGAGTCAATGACCATGTGATTATCATCAAGCATGTCAACAGCTCACACAGTGCAGTCGGCTCAGATGCCAGCACAGTGGCAGCCACAATAATGACTCATCTCCCATTGAGATCAGCGAATACCAAGAGTCTCCATCTGCCACCAAAATCATAAACAGCAAGGGGCACTGTTGTATTTTTCCGCTGCAACAGCTATCAATGAACCCATAGCATTCCAAAAATGCAAATTTTAACCTCATGAAGGTTCCTGGAAATATCAAATGGAAGAATCATCATCTCGCATGCAAAAAACAACCAGTTGGTTTTTGTAAATGTTTGACCAGCACGACTAGTTTCCTGCTTAAGCTTCCACCACGGGTTCATCACACAGTCATACCCTGATCCCATTTTAAACACATTATTGAAAAGATATTTTGTGCTGAGACTTTGTGCTAGTGACAGCTGCAATCTTGCCATCTCATCAGGATGATCAAAGTGAGCAGGGCAAAAGCTTTTTATGATGCATGCTCATTAAAGTTGAGACACAAAATGTGCTCATCAAACAACTCAACAACAGGGAAGATGCTCTAATGAATACTTTTATCAGTAACCCTGCTTTACCTTTAGCAGATGTGATGGGTTATTTTCTTTTTGTTTTGTCCAATTCTGCAATGTGAAAAACCTTTTTGTAGAGAGCAAAAATCAATAATAGAGTCAATAGAAATTACAACATGGCATCAGATTTAACAAGATTTAAGTGTTTTACAGATTCACTGATGAGACTCAATTAAAACAGTATGACATAAGACAGAATTGCAATCAATAGTATGGAATTTGTTGTATTCTCCAGCTGAGGTATAATTTTCACCTCATCTAACCATCTATCCATATGTCTAAAAACGCCCTTTATCTTCTCCCAGCAGTGTGCTTTTAATCCTATCATAAAAGTTCCACTGTCAGAGTTGGCACAGCCGTAGTCAGACGTTTCTGAAGGAAGCAAAGGGAAAGGAAGTCTTTCAGAAAGGTATCGCTGAAATCTCCAGCTGCTTGCTTTCCCTTTACACTGAATGTTAGTCTGTGCAACTCTGGAAGATAGCTGAAAGGCTCCGTTTTCCCACACAGATTCAGTAGAACTTTACCTTGGCTCCAAAAAAAGGCAAAAGAGTGCTCATATCAATCTACGCTTCCACATGACAGCTATGCTCCTCAAAGGACCTCCCTAGGCATCACTAAGGCAGCACATGGTTAACTGTACTTATCTTCTCCTCCCCACCCCTTGCCACAGGAGACAGCTCACCATTTTGAAAGAATGATGGGCACATGGTAACTGTCTCGCTGAGTCTAGGTTTCCACTATTCACAAGTGCGAAAGACCTGTTATTAGAATACATTGGGCTAGGACACTGCCCATGTTTGCACAGTGTTTGCATTTGAGCTATTTTAATATTCAATAAGTTTTATTTCCAAAGTGAAAGCAACTATATTTGCTTTATAGTGGGGAAAACTGATGTTGCTGCATAGCATAGCCTCCAGGGAAGTCCTTCATCGCTCTGTGTACTCAGTTCAATTGAGTACTGACTTTCTGCTTGCACTAGGATGTAACATGCACTCCAGACTGCTGTCTAGTGCGCTTTGATTAACGTTAGTTGCCTGGCTCTGACGCCAAGCAGAGGTGACCCTGGTCAATGTCACTTGACTGCTGTCCATCTCAGCTATCTTGCCAATGACAATGAAGTGGAGGCAGGTGTCAATGCAAATAGGCCATTGTGGTTCACAAGAGTTCACCTCATGACAACTGACAGTTGGGTTCTTGAGATGAGGATTTCATTTATCTCTTTGTGAAGAAGCATTAAAACCCTCTTCTCTCTTGTTTTAGACAAAAAAAGCATTCTTCAAATACTGGTCATAGTGTCTGTGAGTTCTGAGTGGATAAAACTCAGACAGCAATGTACAGGCCTTTAGATCTATTTTTATTTGTTTTTGCATAATTGTGAGCTCTACTCTATTTGCATAGTCTAATCTATGTATAGCTCTTGATGCAACACATCCTCATGGACATATTTTTTATTGTTTCCTTTAAGCCTAACTTCTTCTTTGGATCAATGAAGAGTGTGTAACAGCTCTGTTAGAGGGAAACATGGTCTGTGTACACAGTGCCCTCCCTATAATGTCCATCGTTATGCCTTTCTTATAATGTCCATAGTTGTTAATGTCCATAGTAGGTAATGTGCAGTGCCCTCCTTATAATGCCCATAGTAATGTAAAAAAAAACTTTAAGTAATTGAAACTGATGCTAAACCATGTTTTGACATCCTTAAAATATGACCAAGTGATCATTTGACTGGACCACACATATTGGACACACCTGTAAGAGCACAAGTTCATTCCCTATTTAGACATCAGGAAAAGTGTTAATGGTGATGAAAGGTTGCATCATCAGAAAAAACAGGGGCAAGTGGGAGCTCAGTTTATGTTAGTTGGTAAGCCACACACAGAGTACTTTGCCCTTCTGGGAAAGCTGTAACTGTGAATCACAGCTGTGGACCCCTACATTGTTCAAATCTAGAGGAAAATGTTATTTCTTTTGCCTTTGTTTCACTGAAAGAAGATTTCAAATAATTCTGATCTCATCCCTCAGAACACCAGGCCCCTGAAAGAATGAGTAACAGAAGTGTTTTAATGTTAAGTGTTTGGTATTACTGTTAATCTAAATTGGACTTAACTGGGTGTAGACAGTTATATAGGGTAATGGGTTATTTAAGAGTTTTAAGAAAAAAAGTGAGACCTTGGCCAGATCCTACTGAATTATGATTTGCTTTTTCTAAAGACTCCCTACCCAAGGGAATAGGGCTTCTTATCTTACAGCCTTTTACTCAGAAACAAATCAGAGCTTACACAGAATTTCAGTGTGTCTCTAACTTATCTTTTCCTCCTATTAGGGTTTTAGGGAAAAGCCAGTGAACATGCGTGCATTAAAAAGTAACAAACAAAAAGTATCCCCCACCTACATTTATTCTGTACTGAGGAAGAGCTGCTGTTGCAGCTTTTTGACACATCACACATTGCATTCTTATATATTCTGTTGAAGTCTGAATTATCACATAGAGTAGGCGATCTTCCCTGTAGCAATATGGAGGAAATTATCTACCCCAGACTTTTTAGTGTGAAGCCCTTGGGCTGTTTCACCTGACACCGTTCTCCTTACACCTGAGACTTTTCCTCCGAGACCTGACCCTGCAATTGCAAGAAGCTGACAGAGGGAGGTTTTCCAGATATCCGATGCCTTTTCATCTTTTGAAAATGTCCTTATACACTGTAGTGCCCTTTGCTTCAAGGTCAGGGGAGAAAGGAGAGAAAAGATGAGAGAAATTCAGAATCTTTCAATCATGACTCCATGAATTCTGAGGATGTTCACCAGAATGAACTGTTTCAACAGCGTGAATTAAAATTTTGGGATCAAAGGCCAAAATGCACATAGACGCACACAAATGTATTTGCCCCCAGTTCCCGGAGGACACTGAGACCTCAAAGTGTTCACCCTACTGTGCACTAAAATTGACGGGGTCCATGTTCAGGGCACGTGAGAAAAGGAATAGACCTGAAGTCTTCAGTCAGCCACTGACAGCTATGCCCTTCATTAGACTTGCCTAAAGGGATCTGGTGGCATGACAGACAAACTAATAAGCTGGCCTAAGACCAGAAACAGGCAATATTAGTGTCCCCATAAACAGTGAGACAAAGTATACAACAACACAGTCTTAACAGTAATGCAGCATATTTCACACTGTATTAATTTACTTTCATGCAATCTAGTACATTTAGAATGAATAAAAATACAAAGATGTCAAAAAATGAATACTTATAGGCAATTACCCACAGATTTTACCCATGACAGTGCTCCATCTGCCGGCTACTACTGCAAAAACTTCTTGAAATGTATGGTACATTATGGAGCTTTCTACAAACAAGGATACAAGTTTAATTTGTCACATGCAGATTGTTACTGACATACAGTGAAACTGTGTGTTTGTGCATAAATTGGATAGGGAAGGGGCTGGATAAAGTGCATAGAGAGAAGAGTGTAGGTGTGGGTAGTAACAGGAAATGGTAGGAAAAAAAACTAAATGGGAACTAAACTCAGTTCAGTTACACACACACACATGTATATATACACTCAATAGTTATTGTTACAGTTATTTATATCTGAGTTGTACTGAATTGTTTGTGTCAACAGCATCTAAGAGCATCCAACAGCTAAGTGGGCAAGGAAAAACTAGCTTGCAGTAGTTATTTAAAGAAAGACGCTTTGGACTGATCCAGGGCTCAAGGGTACAACCCAACTGCCAGGGGTCAAACATTGTGTACAGGCTGCTTTTCAGATAGGCATCGATCTTATTCAGGGCAGGGTGGCTACACTATCCTGTAGAGTGGCAACTTGATCTCGGTTTACTTTTTGTTCTATTTGTTTATGTTTATTCATTATGGTGTGACTGTCTACACAGAAAAATGATGACAATATGAAATAATGTGATAATTTTGTAATAGCCTATACAAATAAAAAAGTTTTAAAAAGTCACATTTCTAAGGGCAGAGGCATAGGTCAAATTGACCAACAAAATATTAACTTAAATGTTCCGTAACATAATAGGCTATACCAGGGGTCTTCAACCGGGGGTCCGCGACCCCTAGGGGGTCCGCGGAGGTACTGCAGGGGGTCCGCGAAAATATTTCATCTGAAGCATTTTTTTTTTTCGCTTCCAAAAACTAAAATGTGTCATAGTTAACATGATGTTCAAAAGAAAATTGCTTCATATTCGTTTTTACACATTGTAGGCTACCCATTAATCATGCATGTGATCATGTGATCCCTGCATAACATTTTGCTAACCTATGCCAAAACACATTAGCATTTCATGTACAAATACAGGTCACCACTTCAGCCTGAGCCTGATGTGACATTGCCTCGCAAATTCCATTAGTCCTAGAATAGAGAAGCTCTGTTCCACTCACCAGGTTTAGTGCTCTCACTAGGACCTGGTAGCTGATCAGTTATCTTTAATTCTTCGTCCCACTATAATAAAAAATGTGACCCTTTGAATCCTTTTTTTAATTTGAGTTGGATCATCGCGATTAAAGAACACTCCCCCCCCCCCGTGCGTTTTAGTTAAATAGCTTCGTATTCAGCAAACTCGTTCTTTTCATTCCGGGAGATAAATTACGTTTGATTCGTCTGTTCAGTGTCGGGACTGATGGACCCTGAACTTTGCAGGATATTTGTTCTGTGTGATGTTTTGCTTTGTTTTTTTATGAGAGTCTGCGGTCTTTGCGCTTCAAGGCGTTCTGCGCGAATTCATTCATCCAACGTTCCATCACAAACGATAACGATAATCTCATGTGTTTGTGTTTCCTTCTGAAAGACGAAGGTATATTTACACAAGAGGAAGAGGCTTTCTGTCTGTATCAGTTTGAGCAAATGAAGCTTTGCCTGAATTTAGCTGAATATATCCAGCTAGTTAACCTTGTGACATTCATTCTGTTATAGGGCGAGTTTATGCAACTATAAAGAAACGAGTTGTTACCCCGTTCATGTGTGTGCGTGCGTGCATGTAGGCACTCATGACTGACGGTCCAAATGACGGAAGGATTTGAGGTGGGCCAGGTGTGTATGGAGTAAGATAGCTGTCAAAACGTTTCTTTTCTCAACAAGTAATGCCATGGGGCGATGACGTATTTAGACAGTTGAGTAACGTGTGCGAAGTCGTATCCATAATATTGAGAGGCGTATTTAAATTTTGTACTTGTAATTTTTGAATTCGTATTTTTTATGCATGACTGAACTCATTTGAGAACTCACAAATGTTTATTTTATGCACAACTAAATACGCACATGTATCAAATAGGCCTATATGGACACAAATACTTTGACAGCAATCTTACTCCATAGGTGTGGGGGTCCGTGCTCAGTCTCTCACAGCCAAGGGGTCCTTGAGCTGAAAAAGGTTGAAGACCCCTGGGCTATACAACTAAAAAAAGAGATCAAATTCAAATTTCTGAAGCAAAGACAAATGGGTAAAATTGACCACCATCTTTCATAATACACAAATAAAGAACAAATTCACATACTGTATATCTACTCACTATTCTGAGGCAAAGTCCAAGGTGAAACTGACCAACAACTTAAAATCTTTCATAATATTCAAATAAAAGAGAAAACAAACTGAATATGAATTCACATTTGGGTCTTTCAACCAGCCTATGTATTCTTACTCAGAAAGATTACCATATTTGCTTTCTCTGGCAAAATATGGCACCTTTCCTCACTGACTGTATTGCCAGCACAAGAGAAGACCCTCTCAGAAGGGGTTGATGAAGCTTGTACACACAGGTATACATCGGATAGCTTAGATAATATAGGGAGGCTATCCCTCTTACCCCACCACCAGGCTATAGGGTCTTGTCCAGATGGGATTGAGGGAAGGTCTTGGTATATCTGAAGCTCTGCACCTGCTCTGTGATGGAGAGGGCACTGCTTTTCATCTGAGTTGACTGGAGGAGCTCTCTGTCTTCTTCCTATAATAAAACAGAGCTTATAATAGTGACAATGGTGTGTTTTGCCAGTTCTTTATAAATACAGAAACCAGTTGTAGTGGAGAATACCTGATACCTGAACCTCTCCACCATTAGGAAAAAAGAATTCCAGCGTGTTCGTACCTCAAGAATCATCATATGCTGTGGCAAATCTAAAATAGAGAAAACACTGAATAACATTTCATGTTGCTGTATCTTGGCCTTCTTTGCCAAGGTGAAAGGTGTCACAGCAGTACCTTGAAGCCCACAAAATAAATAACATAATGTTTAATGCATTTTTAACAGGTCATGTTACATGTAATGCATTCATTTCTCATATACATCGCATTTAGGCATCTATTGTTACTTTTTTGGCAACATGCTAAACAACAACCACATACTAAGTTTAGCCAGAGAGTTTAATGTTGATACTCAATGCCGTCTTACAGTGTAAAAATACGTTTTACCGATTGATCTTAACCGGTCATGCCATGGAATGCATGCATTTCTCATCAACTTCGCAATCTATTGTTAGGCTACCAGTTAAACAGCAACACACGGATGATCCCCTTCTGACGTTTAATCGTGTATCACTACACTTCTAGGCTATGTAAATATATATATATATTTATTTATATATACAGTAAATATACCGTTGACTTTTACCTGACCAGTCTGCCTAAGAAACACAATTTTTTTTTGGGAATAGCATAGCATGACATTTCACTATCTGAGAAATTAGCATGCAGTTGACTGCTTAGCTAGATCTAAAATTACTCACCTAACTGCTGCTGGCATCATCGTCCTGTATCTCACGAGCTGCTTGACTTGGTGCTTCATCACTTGGGTTAGCACTGGCTGGGACTCCCACGCTGGTACTTGGCATAGGGTCATTGCTGAGGCTGTCGAAAACGGTGCAAGCTTCGGCCTTCAGATTTATGCCATGCGTCACCAAATGTTTAATTAAATTCGACGTATTTGGTAATATCGAAATGAGGCACCGAAATTCACATTGTATTTCGGAATGGTTAATACCGTTGATGTTCGCCCTGATTACGTACTTGTAGGCCTACCGAGTGTCGGTACCCAACCCTAGAGATAAGTTCAGTGATCATTTGATGCAATGATATGCCTGTACTTATTTGATATGGAACAAGAATTGTAGCTTATGTTCACATGTAAACAGGATGCTTGTCAAGATAGACCCCTACAGTTGGCCCAATACAACATAGGCCAGCCTTCCCACTGTGCCTTGCACCATTTCATACGTGTTTCTGGTCAGTTCAACCCTCCATTTATCTCTCCTGACACTCAATCTATACCTATAAATCATTTTAAGTGCTTGCTCTGCCCACAGTACCTAAACTGTTTTGAGCCATTAAAGACAGAACAGAGGCTGCTGAAAGAAAATATATTGCAGCAAACTTTTTCATGCTTTGGCTATAAATAAGGAATCTTGGCTTTCTTTTCCTGTTTTCTCTCTTTCACTGTTGAGGTGTAAACTACAATATGCTTTTTTTAAAAAAGAGTTTGTGTGTGATGCAGTCCTATTCATCTTATAGCCACAACGCTACACACAGAAATACTGCCTCACCCAGGTATATAGGAGAACCAATTTGACTGAGACTAGTAAAACAAGATGTATTGAAATATGTATTGAAAATATATTTATCCATCCTTTGTTCTGTGTTGCTGCTGGTTTTTCATAGTTACAGGGCAGGCTTGAGCATTGATAGATATGAATTGCTGGCCATTGCTTGTCTACATAACAGTGAAGAAAAACTTCACTGTCAACTACAGTCAAAGTCATTCTAGGCAAATCCCTTCACTCGGCAGCCATCTTGGTGACGCCGTCGGGCAGTTATTTTGGGATTAAGAAGACTAGGGCCCTATCTAAATGAATTGTATCTCCACTTTACTACGTTTATAGGACATAAAAACCGCATGGTTGGAATCAAGATAAAAATCAGAGTAAAATCGCTGAAAAGGTTTCATGGTATAACATGAAATAAAGGATTTAAAAGACTTTTTTCTTGCAGGTTATCTAGGACTGCGCATGCGCCCGCTTCACAACACCGTTGTAATTTACGGCATAACACTGGCCAACTATCCCAAATCATATTATAGGTTTTGGATAATGCCAGAGATCAACAACTATTAAGCTTGTCTGCATTTAAGCGACTTTAACCTTTACGATTATCCTAAGGTTATGCATAGCACAAGTTTATATTTTAATAATTTCCAATGATAAATAACAGTGAAAGGCTTAGTCTGAACGTTAGCTTTTGCTGCTAAGCTAACAAACGGTAAAATGTAGCATACAGTGAACTATAAGCTCAACATAAAAAAAAAAACATAAATAAAATCATACAGGTACATAACTTAATGTAAAATACTAATCATATGTTTGCTGTTGTAATAAGCAGGTGCACACCATGAACAGAATGTCATGTTTAAAACCGTTAAGGAATGCTGCCCTTTACTCTGCAGTAACGATAAACGGTATAGCATAAATGTCATGTTTGTATGCTTTTTCTAGCTCTGGCATCTAAATGGGGTACGGTAACTTCATATTTGCCAATTGTTAATTTCCAGTTGTCAGTGCTTTTGCAGCTTCTTTTCTTCTGACTGCAAACAAGTTGCAGGTGCCGCAAAAACTATGATGATAAGCTTACGTTGAATCAACAAAATGATTGGAGCAACAGCGCGAGAGTAGGCGGGACATATGCGTTACAAAGTTTCCCAATGCATTTCTATGGGCGATTTTTTAAGTGATGTGTCTCCTCCTATTAAAACGTCTCTGCTACAGTACACTACATTTGTATTAAATGGGGGGTTCAGAATTTGCGATGCTAAACCTCATTTCCAAGCAAGCCTGAGTGTTATCTATCATTGGAGACCTCATTTCATCTATCAGCTGACTTTGCTGGTGCTAGGCTAAAGCAAGTGAATGGACACCCCTAGCCTGGCAATAAAAGACAGTCTTTCGCGATCTCGGACTGGAAACTTATGAAAACTTTTAGTTTCTCATCAGCGGCATTTACCTGGTCGGCATATTATTCCTAAACATCCAATGACACAATCTCTAGCGTTAGGTTTAGCCTCATCCCACTAGCTAGGCTGGCTATAGTCACTTTGGTCAAACAACTAACCTGAGCAACGTAATATTCCGCTGCTGCTGAGAAAGTAGTCCCTCAAAATGTAATGTTATCATGGCGATTCAAGGGTATTTTTTCTTCTACAATGTTTTTTTTTATCAACACAGATGATCTGACATATTAATGTATTTACCTAAAGGAGACTGCAGAGTGGGTAAGACTGTTTTTATTGCCAGGCTAGGGGTGTCCATTCACTTGCGTTAGCGTAGCACCAGCGAACTCAGCTGATAGAACGACTGGATAAAATGAGTTGAAAACGGTCTCCAATGATAGATATCACTCAGGCTTACTTGGAACCCCCCCTTTAAGGCCAATTTAAAATGGTAACGTTAAGTAACAAAACCCTGAGAGCAACAAAAATCCTGGACAACTTTTTCTGTTCTGTTGTGTTGGATTTCACCATTTTTCACCATTTCATAATTTTATTGATTTCAGGTGTTCGGTTTGGTAGGGTTGAGTTGGGCAGGACTAAAACACAATGTATTTGCTTCACGAGGAGCATAGTCAGAGATACATTCCATTTTTGGCTGTCTTAAGCATTAGTCCACCAACACTACATTGTAGATTTACTATCGCTACCAGTGGCAGTGGACAACCTTTACTGTCCCTCCGATGGTGAGAGGCATGCTATCAGCAGACACATCTACAACTTCTGAGGATATATATTTGGACATGAGGATTGGTCATTTACTGTATTTACAGTTTTATTTACTATTTATATTTACTATTTATTTATCTACACATAATTGTGAAACAGTCTAATTTTAATAAGGTTTTAGGCTAATAGGCTTTTGGATATAAAAGTAAAACATCTTTTTGTAAGACCTCAGCAAATGTCCTGGGGTCACTAACCATTACTGATATATGTAAGTGATTGTTGACCAATTACTGTAGTGCCCATAATGTTATTGTTAGTTCTCATGCTTCTCATCCCGTTGAAGTAAAACAGAGAGTGGGTCCTGTATTTTTTATTATTATGAAACTCTTTAAACAATGTGCATTCCACCAGATTTCAGGCCTTCTAAGGCTTGCGTCTAGGCTTGTAGGCTTTTGGATTTGAATGGAAGGGCACTCTCCTAACTCATCCCTCAACCATAACTTCAGTAAATGAACAGTCACTCTCTCCACTATAATTGATGTAACACACAAATGCGTGATCAATTTGTACACATGACTTTATAAGGTTGTCATGCTGCCTTTAAAAAGATACTGCCCTGGGTGCCTGTCCATCCTGTGAAGAAAATATATAAATGTGGGAAGTAGATTATGATTTACAGGCATGGTGGAGCAGAGGGAATGTCAAGTCTGTCAGTTGCATGGGTTTGATTCCTGAAGGGCACGTCTGTGTCACTTCAGACTGTAGGTTGACTAATTTGCCAGTGATTAATTTCACCCCCCCCCCCCCCCCCCCCCCCCCCCCCCCCCC
>JAGFZM010000024.1:1008583-1075471 GCA_017657215.1 Limnothrissa miodon
CTCAAAATAATCGTGATAATAATTTTGGCCATTATCGTGCAGCCCTAAGTAGAAGCCTCTTAGGTTCTCTATTATGATTAAATCAAGAATATAGGCCTGACAATATGATCATAATCAATTTGGGAATAAATGCTAAAAAAAGTGTTGATATTCCTTAACCCATGCCTTAGTCACTTTAATTAGGAACTGTTTGTATTATTGGCTAACATGTGAACCTTAAAATAAAGTATTTCCTTTGATGCTGAGCATGGTAAATTCTGTGATGAAATGTGTATAGATTTTATAATATTACTTGTAATTTAGTCCATGTTTACATTTAGGCATCTAAAGAATATCACATTCGGTCTGTGGCATACCCACCTTTGTCTCAGACAGAGCGATCCCCCAGATTAAGATATAGTTTCCCTGCATTAGAAAATAATTCAATTTACACAATGCTTAAAAAACACATCAAACAAACAGAAGGCCAACCATAGATCTGCAGAGAAAAAGAGAGTGAGGCTACCATTACAATACTATCTCCCCTCTCTAGAGTTTTCCTTTTACTTTTACTTATCCATTTTCAGTTTATGTGTAACTGCTAGGTGCAAGTACATAAATAAATGTTTTTCTACATATCCAGCGATGTGTAAATAGGGTCTAACACTTCACTACTTCAAACCTGACTGATAAAACATTAAACATATCTCAAGTAAAGCTTGGAGCAAAAGTTGTAATTTAAAACTTTTTGTTTTGCTGTTTAATCAAATCAATTTTAGGTTGATTGCATGTGTCTTTTGTTTGTGCAATAGAACATTTCTTTCTCCCTTGGCACACTGGCTTTTTAAAAGAAAGAAAGTGTTTGCTTTGCTTCTTTCTGAATAAGTACCAATCTAATCTAGAGCCTGGTGATGGTGGGCCACCGTTGCTTCTAATGACCCATAACAGTCTCTCAGATGAAGATGTCTCATTTACTGCCTTTTGTTGCGGAAATGCCTTTGTTGCAATAGCCAGAGCTGTCACATTTAGTGAGCTGAATTGTCTGACTATTTCAGTGACTGCCATACAAGTGTGAGACACTGCCCTTGTATGCAGGCCACAGATTCTGCATTCTGTATCTCAGTTGTCATTTCTTACCTTATAAACATCCTCTCTACTAGCCTCTCTACTGAGAGCCAAACATGCAAAATGCAAAGTGTGTGTTTCTGAGATGGTCCAAATGAGGATTCATCGTATTCAGGGCAGTGGGACAACTTGTTTGTTAAGCTGCTTACACACTGAACACAATATGCATAGTAATAATATGGGCTGGTCACTAGTTTCTATTGGAAGAGCTGATTGGTGCTCTCCTGAACTGGCATGAGAGCAGTATTTAATTTGGCAGCATTGAGACCCATAATATTCCCCATTTACCATTTCTACTGCTTGGCAAACTTTTCCAAAGAAATCAGACATTTTGGCAGCAGGCTCAGAAAGCTTTGGCCAGGCAGGCAAGGTGTCTTAATGGCTCAGGTTCAGCCTACTTTCTGGCAAATAATTAGTCTCCCCCACCAGGCAGCCCCACGGAGATGGATGATGTTGACCCTGGGCCAGCCTGGGCAGCCTGTACGGCAGGAGCTAAAAGACTCGACGCATGGGAAGAGATAGTGTGGAAATGAGAGCACAGGCCTATTGAGCTCAAGGTCAGCCGTCTCCTGCCCCCATCCCAGAATGCTTTAGCACCAGCCAGATTTGAGATCCCAGTTTAAAAAAGTGACTCCGGATGAAGGAAGGCATCTGAGCATGTGCAAAAAGACGCTTCTTTAAGTCACAAGGGCATCGTTTCTTTGTTGCGTGCTTCCTCCTGCACCTCACACCTGGGCTCCTGTGAGGGCAGATTCAAGCACGTCCTGTTAAAGGCCCACTATGCAACATTTTTCATGTAATTAATCCGTTTCATACTGTTTAGGATGCTAAAATGAGTCATTACACGGCGAACGAACGGTGTAGAATGCGCCACTGTGGCCTATAGCGGTAGTTACAGCACTTGCAATGCTCAGCAGCGTGGACTGCCTTCAATAGAATGCAGTGCAATACAATGCAATACAGCGGTCTTTAGAGGGAGCTCGTGAGAGAAAAAAACAGAATGTTGCTTAGCCTTGCTTTAAAATGACTGAACCCACTCTTACCAAAGCTCAAATTGAAGAAACTACAGAAGGGATCAGAGCTAATTGCCACATTGCTTTATGGGTTATTTTGTTATTTGGAGGAAACACAAAAAGCAACGTGGGGTGTCACGATTTGGTTTCTCCTGAAAGCGGCATGGAGTCATGGCAAGAGGTGAAGAAATGAAGTGTAAACATACAAGGATTTCACTCCCGCATGCGCACAAGGCAAGTTTGTGCCATGAATGCAAAAGGGACTTTTTAATATGCATGAAAAATTAATGCACTTCTAACTGGCAGGACATCAAACACACTTTTCCCCTTTGCTTTTGCTGTGTTTCATATATTAATGAAAACCACATGCACTGCTTCTGTTTACATTCCCCCTTCTTAGACGTATTCCTCCTCTGCATGCATGACATTGCTTGGGTCTTGAGGGAAGAAGACACTGGCAGAGAGACTGAATGAGGGGAGCTTGGTTACCAAGACAACTGTATACCCACCCCAAATGAAATTTTATGGAACACACTTGGCAGGCCTGAACCAACAGTTGGTTCATACTGGTGAAGTAAACGCATTACTTCTGGAAATGGAAAATTGTGTAAATGTGCTGTCATTGAGAACCTTCCCCAGAGACCCACCTATGCTATCTAGGTAGCTCTGGGTTTGCTTGGATGTAATAGGTAATGTCATGAAATATAGATATGCAAGAAACTACATGACAAACAATCACGCGAACAAAGCAACACAAGTGCATCTCTTTGTCTATGCAAAAACTAAGATAAAGAAGGCTGAGCCTATACTGAGAAAATGAATGAGAAAATGAACTATCCATTGTCATTTAGGTTTGTCAAAGCAGACCACTGGTAGTCTAGGCTATCTTGACAAATATGCTGAGACATCAGCAACAGCCATCTTTATATTAAACATCCAATGTACATCTAGTGAACCCCTTTATATGTTAGTGCAGCATCTTTTTGACATGCATTCTATTCTAATTGGATTCTGGGTGACTGGATCGTGCTCTGAGTCCTCTTCGTGACACTCACAGGAAAAAGCAAAAATAAATAAAAAAAATAGACCAGCAAAATCCTTAAACTGGGTTTCTGGTGATATGTGGGTTGCTGTCAAGGAGGTGTTGCCATATGCTTCTAAACAGTGGAACCAGTCAGGCTAAATTTGCCTGGGAGCTGAATGGGAGAGTTTCGGCTGCACCCACGTGCCAATCAGCAATGTAACTGAGCCAAAAACGAACAAATGAATTAATTAAGCAAGTGAGGCCCTTTGCTCAGGAAGCATCTGGTAAAAAAGTGTCAGTGTCAGTGGGTTAACCCAGCCGTGTAATAGTCCTATCCATCTGACAGCCACCTCTGTGGTCTCATGTCCCCTTTCTTACAGAAGCAGCATGCCTCATAATTTCACAGTACTCCGAGATAAATTGCACAGTAGATCAGTCTACCTGACGAACTAACACTTCACTTTAACATGACACCTTTTGTGGACCAACAATTAACCAGGCATATATTAACAATTATTTACTACTATTTCTGGGCGTCGTTGAAACTGAATCGATTTTATGCGTGTTAAGGTGCAGCTAGTCTCAGCAATGTAATGTAACAATTTCCTATCTACTTGGTGTGTGTGTGTGTGTGTGTGTGTGTTCCCGCATCACGTGGCAGCCATGCTGGGCTGCCAGCTCTATGGCAGTAGAGGGGGAAGAGGCTGTGCTGTCAGAGTAATGAATGAGGAGTGTTTGTGGCAGGAGCTGATATCTGTTGAACAAAACAGACTCATAACTTGCCCTGTCAGGATGCTGCTTGGGCACCATTTGATTGATCCAGGTTGGGAACCAGGGAGAAACAGAATGGTAAAAAAATTCCAGCGTTTGTAGTTGGCCCAATTATACAAGCACTCCATTCATTGGTGCTGCTTATAGGGGTTCTCGCTCCTGATTTCCAGAGGGGAGAATGGTGCTTACTGAGATAATGGAGCTTTTTGGGCTGTTTTTTTAACTGCTTCAGTTGCCACTGAAATATTTAACGTACATAAAAGGGGGTAAATAGTGTGCTTGACTGTACGACTTCATATTTGTGTGTGTTTTATCCGACTGAAATACAGATGATGGACTGTCTCCCCTGAGAGGCTGGCATTATCTACCACAGAAGACCTAGTGACAATGCATCACTCTGGTGCATCTTCTCTCTGCTGCCCCCTTTTTTTTGCTGATTGCAAGGAGGAGCTTTTGATTCATGGATGTGTCAACAGCGCAGACCACACAACCCCCCCCATTACTGTTTTATTGCAGTGCTACACCCCCTCGTCCCAGTTTTAATGGCTGCCAAATGTGTTTACGGAAGACCTCTTTGAAGCTCTAATCACATGACCCACTCGTGAATCAATTTGTCATTTGCCTGCTACTCAGCCTCTCACCAGTCCTAAGACACAATATGTCAGCTATCATAATGTTATACTGGTAATGTGCTTCTCCCTTCTACATAGATGTGTCACACCAAACACTCTGGAGAGTTACAGGCTTAACTGCAGACCGACAAACCCACAACGCCACTACACATCCTGGCTATGGATCACTTTCGCGGCGATGGAATCACTAACAAGCCCCTTATTATCACTGAGCTCCCAAGCAGCAGGAGGAAGCAGCAGGGTGCATGTATACACTGTAGCTCAAGCAAGGCAATGCATTTTCTGAGCAATTTATTAACACATAAATAACACAATTACGCCTCATTATGAAAATACTAGTGAGCAAGAAACTTGCACCAGATGAGACTCAATTAAAAGAGAGAGTGATGCATTCAGATGTTTCTTTTCAGTGAAATGATATGGAAACAAGCAATGTCACAAGAAACTTAAGGGAAGGAGATGAAATGCATCTGTGTTGATTTCCGGAAGCACTTATGCCACGTTCAACCACTTTGCTGTTACCCTTAAAAATGTGTTTTCATCTTCTCTTCTGCATCATTTGATTTCATTTTAGAGCGCTAGCTTTTCAAATGAGCCTTTATGATGCCCTTTGTCTTTAGTGGAATGAATGACCCAGGCAGCATAAACAACATCAATTAGATGCCATGACCCTCAGCACCTCTGCGAACTGCTAGAGGCGGATGTCACGTGGAAGTGAGTTTGAAGAGGTTCGCTGGACCTCTGACACATTGACATAAGAGAGTCCGTGCCTAATGAGTTCCACTAATCAACCTCCACCCGACGCAGCTCCTCCACACCCCCCCCCCCTTCCACCCCACCACCCGAGGAGGAAAAAAAAAGTGAAATAAAACTGACACTTCAAGGGCCGCTTGCTTTTTTCCATTCTCCACACGTCATGCCTGTGCATGTTTCTGCGGCACAATAGCCCAAGCACTGTGAGAACAGAACTCAATCAAAATGATGTGTGGCTCTCTCGGCCAGGCAGGCTTTCTCTTGCTCTATCCTTCTCTCCCTCCCTCTCTTGCTCCCTCTCTCACCGCTTCCCTTTCCTGACTACACATTGTGCTGCGGCTCTGAATTCTGACAACAGGAGCCCCTTTGAAGTCTTGTGCTGCGGCCCTCTCCACTCGGAGCCGTGGTGGGGGTGAGGACGTGGACAGAGATTTTCACCTAGCAGGGGCTCAGACCCCTCACAGGGGGGAGCAGAGCAGCCGGCTGCAGATAAAGTGCTGCACGAGGGGGCTCTCCGTCCTCACACCACGCGTCTGTCTAACTCGACCTCCATGTTTTAACATGTCATAGAGACTTGAGGTTTTTGTTTTTTTTTGGATGTACAGGAAGCTTACAGTCTGCCAGTTCTTTCTCATCAGTTTGTAGCACACAACACACTGGAAACACACAACAGTCTGTGTGTTTCATATTTGTATTCTGTTTAGCTACATGTTATCGACTATTTTGAAAATCAAAGTTATATGGGCAGCATTTTTGCGCCAACTAATAAAAAAGTAAGCCAATTACAGTGAAGGTGGTAGGAGAACAGTGCACCTAACTGGTCTGGAATGCACGCTGGAGCTCAACAGCTGATTATAATGGTGATCACATGCATTGCTATTTTAATGAACCGACAAAAACAGTGACGTGTGTGATCCTTAATATTGTCCCTATTAACATAACAATGTCATGTATCATGTATTTAGCCTGAGTACTAGAAAAAAAGGCTTTATGACAGCAGTCGTTGGCCTGTGTTGTGCTTGGCATCCCCTAAATTCCATTTCAAGTTTACACTATTTGAAACCTAATGGAAAATATGTCACTTTGAGTTACTGGCGTCCATATATTAGCGTTATTAGATCTTGCAGTAACTGCCAAAGTAATAAGACATTCCATTTTTTTTATGATGGATGCATGGAAGTGTGGATCTGTTGTTAAAAGGACAAGTGATATGGTCTTTTTGAAAACACATCTCATTGAAATGTATGGAATTTCATGCTTGTACTATTTGCTAAATTAAAATCACCAGGAGTAAAATTGTCTGTTTTTAAACAAGAGGGGAATGAGACGGTAAAACAACTGTTTGGTATCAAGTTTCATCTAATTTATGTGGACGATGTCACAAGGAACAAATAATGTGTATAAATTGTCCGAGAAAGAAGAAAAACGCGAAGTTCGTCTTCAGAAAGGGCATATGGCTCTTCTTTGAAGCTCCTTTGGGACTTGCATATTTGATGTTTTACCCTCCTCTTTGAAATATTACATCACAGGTAACATTGGTCTGGCCCCTCTGTTTGTGCGTCTCTGGCATGCTTGTATATTATTTAATGGCTTCTGTAAAGAGAGTACATTACTTTGCTTTTAAAAGAGTGACAAGGCCAGGTCTTTGCAGATGAAAACCTACAGTGTGTCTGTGTATTGGGCTGGAGTGGACTTGAACAACTTGCGTCACATCTGTTAATTGAGACCTTCATTCAGGTGAAAAAGGAAAATTGTGGAAGAGGTGAGAGTCCATTATTCCGTCAGAACAATTCAGTGGAAAGTGCCGACTCAGGAATATGTTTTGTGCCTAAGATTAAAAAAGTGGTTTGGACTCGATTTAGTCTTACATTGAAACAGTTACTGGAGGCCAACTGATGAACAAACTTTTATTTATCCTTCATTACATTTACATTTACATTACATTTATGCATTTAGCAGACGCTTTTATCCAAAGCGACTTACAGAACGAGGATAACAATCAAGCTACATAGCAGAAACCTTCAGGAGCATAGTGCTAGGGGATAGTGCTTCAGTTCATTTTAGTGCTAGGATAGAAGATGTTCTCTGAATAGCTGGGTCTTTAAGAGCTTTTTGAAGGCCTCCAGAGATGGCCCTGTTCTGATTGTTTTTGGTAGGTCATTCCACCAGCGTGGGACGACACATGAGAAGAGTCTGGATTACCTTGGGCGAGGTGCCGGGACTGCCAGTCGACAGTCATTGGAGGACCGGAGTTGTCGGGGGGTAGCCTGAGCTTTTATGAGAGCGCTTAGATAAAAAGATTGTGATGTTTAGAATTAAGACTACCATTCATGTTTATGGAAGATAACTGAATGAAGAATTGTTTTCTGCTCATTTATGAGAACGCTGTAGTGGTGCTGTGTTCTCTAGCTTTACATTATGGTCCAACTGCTCTAAGGATATAGTGCCCTCACCAGGGATGCTGAAACATTACAATATTTACTGTAAGTCAGCCTGTAGCACCATCTGCTGACTAATACCTGCATCTGTCCAACAGAATAACAAAACATCTGAGATCGACGTAATTAGATGCGCAGTGGTTTGGGAAGGGCTTTGCTGCTCCTTTTTGTGTGAATGCTTACCAACTGTGAAAGCTAAAATATCAAATAATTCCCTGAAATGAATAAAACGAGTTGGCATTAGACGACGGGGCAAAATTAAAAGGCACAGGATAAAAACAAATATCAAGTGGGTGATTTTTTTCATGGCAAAGGTTTTCCCAGCATAAAATGTCATTGTTACGGTTTTAAGAAGCACGGTAGTTCAAACAGTGTGTGCGTTTAAATAGGTTAAACAAAATATCAAAATGGCAAGCTTATATCAGGACATTTGCTTGTGATAGCGCATATTTTGTCCAGGCCCTCCGGGGAGGCACTGCAGAATGACCGTCGGAGTCTTTGGCCACCACAGGCCCAGCCTACCTCTCATCTCATCACAATGTTGGAACGGATCCTCGGATGTGAGCAAGAGGGTAGCAAATATCAAATGATACTTCATCTTTCAGCAATTTAATGAGACACAAAACGCTTAGAGCAAAGACAGCGCAAGGTTAAAGGAAGCTGCGCTTCTCCCATCGCAGAGATGAAGTTATTGGCGCTTAAAACATGCCGCGTGTCCTTCCGATTTACAAGGTCCATGCAAAGAAGTATTAAAATCTAACAAGGTTAGGCTACAATGCGATCATTACCAATGCATACTAAAAAACTTTAGCTGCTTAAGTCAAAAGGCTGCAGGAGGAGTAAGCTTCAACGACCACCATACCAAAACAGTGAATGGGGTGGGGGCTCCAGGGAGACGTACGAATAATAAGTTAGACTACATCTGCTGTGCCTATAATGCAGCCTAATGCAAATTGTTTGTCAAAGGAAAACAATGCTTGGGTAACCCATGTTTTTTTTCTAGTTTTGTTTTACCAACAACATGATGGGAAATCCTGATGTTATATGCATCTTCTTCAAGAAGTAAGTGAAGTGCATTTGCCTAGAGCTGAAAAACTGCATTGAGCTTCTCAGCATCTGAACTGAGAAAGGATATGACCCTGCTGTTATTTTTAATTAGCGGAAACAGTCTCAGGCAATGACACAGCGCTGCATATTTGATTATCAGCGTGCCTAATCGCTCCATGGATAGCCTAGTTTGATCAGAGCGGTGACAACACCATTAAACTAACGCGGCAAGCGAGATGATTCAGTCGTTAATTCAACCAAATCAGTCTAATGGGGAATTAAGTGTGAAGGGTGATCATGGCTTGCTTTCTGTCTTTGCTTGTGCTCACGGCATTTGCAAAGTGGCCTAAGCTATAAATAGAACCTCTTCACTCAATTAGATCATGTGCACAAAATGTTTACATTGTTATTTCGTGTTTTTTTTTTAAGGCACGCCTCTCATTGCAATGACTGGATATGTCGGTGCCATACGGGCTAGGCCTACTCGTCTGCGTGTTCTGTGTTAGCTGGTCACATTACACTGTGGTGGTTGGTTAATCTCTGTTGAATAAGGCGGTATATCTAGTGTTTTCTTACCTTTAGCCTATTTGTGACGGGGCCCTTTTGGAGACTGTGGTAGCCTAATGTGCCTTCAACTCAAACACATTCATTCTCAGTCAGCACTTTTGCAATGTAAATTTACCGCTGAGCTTTACCAAAGCAAGAGCCTTGAAAACAAATAGTGCGCTGTCCTTGAAACGCTACTGTAGGCCTACCAACCAAATCTTTTTAAAGCGGACTATACTTTAATACTCTTACAGCAGTTCTACAGGCGTGTTCAGCCTTGTCAAGCAACCCAAATGCCATATAGAAAAAAAAACTGGGAAAGGACATACAGGCGCTGGCCATACAGAATATCTCCAAAAAGTTGATTTCTTAAACTAAATCAATTCGAGAACTGAAACTTGTAGAATGTATCCCGGTATATTCATTGCACAAGACTGTTATATTTCAAGTGTTTTTTTTTTTTTTTTTTAATTCTTAAGATATTCTAACTATATGACCAGCACCTGTATAGCTTGACTGTAAAAAGAACAATGCACACACGTTGTGTAACATGGACGTCTTTATTATATTTGCACCTTACTCATCAAAACAGTGCTGTTCCCGCACAAACATCTGGATGTTAAGCTTCTTTTACCTCCGAAGAGAGAAAGCTGGGTAAGAGTTGACAGTGAAGTGGAAATGATTGATACCCATAGGCTAAAGGAAAGAGGTACTTGAATGCCCCTCCACCCCCACTGAGAAACATTATTTGTTCCCAAACTCAAGAATAGATGCTATGGGCTTCATCACTCCCCCTTTAGTACAGATGTCAGCTCACCACTCTCTTTAAGTTCCTGAAACACACAAATACACACCAAAATAAATTTGGACCCCATTCACACACCAAATTGTGTAGTAGGGGACTAATGATAAGAATTCAAAACAAAATACCACATCTCCATCTACAGGCAACCATTGGTACTACAAACTTTTGGACTAATTCAAATGCTTCAAATGTGTGCAGTACCTTTACAATGTCCAGTCCACCAATGAGTTCACCTTTCACGTATAGCTGAGGGTATGTTGGCCAGTTTGAATATGTTTTGAGTCCTTGTCTAACCTGTTAGTGTGAGACACCAAAGTTTAGATGTTTTATGTTCTTTGATAACCTTGAAAATCTGCCCTAGTACAGAAATATATTCAGTTGATTTTGAGTTGACTTTCTACTAGCCTTGCTTCTGGAGTCACCTTGTCTTGTAATCAAAGAATGTTCAAGTTGGAGATCTCTTAACATAACCTGCTGAAAGAGACAGAAATTGACAGCTTCTTACCTCCTCATCCCCCAGGATATCAAATGTATCATAGTCCACCCTGTTCACAAAGGCAAAAAAGTAAAGGCAATCATGTACATCATCTGCCAGACAATCTCCCTTCCCCCAGCATGTGTGCCCCAGCATGGAGATATACAGCTGACCTACCCAGCGCCGTTCATAATCTCCAGTATCTGCCGACTGAAGCCGCATTTGGCCGCCTGTGAACATGCACAAACACACACACACACACACATCACAATAGAAACAACACTGCATGTTGCACCCTGGAGTGGCGTCTAATACCCGAGTGAGTCATCTGGCCTATGAAGGAGAAGGGGTGTCGGCCGTCTTGTGCTAAATGATCACAAGACGGGGGACCCCAGCAAAGACTGTTGCTGTAGGCGTGGGAAGCCTTTTATTATCCAACACACAAAATGGGTCCATTTAGGCACTCACTGAGACTAGAGAGAATTCAAATAAAACGTTAATCTGGTCAGCCCATTTTGCCCAGTACAGTCAGACAAACTCATTTAAAAGACTGGCTGGCTTCAAAGAGACATACTTATGACCTGTCAGCCAGTCCGCACAAAGGCAAAAGAAAATTTGCAGGAGGGGAGTATATGTGCGTCTGTGTGTGTGTGTGTGTGTGTGTGTGTGGTGGGGAGCATATGTGTGAGAGGGAGGATGAGGGAGTAGAGAGGAGAAAGATGGTGAGAAGAACACGAGAGAGGGAGAGAAGTGGGAGCTGATCTCGGGGGGCCAGCTTTAAACTACTCCACAGAAGTCCTTTCATGTGTGAGCAGGGGAAATCAATAGCCCTATGAGAGGGAGGTGAGGAGGCTCCATTAGAGGGGCAGACAGAAAGAGAAAGAGAGAGGGAGAGAGAGAGAGAAAGAAAGAGAGAGAGACAGTGAGAGAGGAAGTGATAGTGAGAGAGAGAGACACTAAGTGAGTGAGTGAGAGAGAATGAGCGACAATGAGAGTGAGAGATTGAGACAGTAAGAGTGAGAGAAAGAAAGTAAAGGGTGAGACTCCTGTAGAGCAGGTACAGGGCTTCTCATTCCACACAACCACACACACACACACCATATTTGTATACCAGAATACACTTAATACTAGGTCAGCTTTTGCACACATCTTTCCATTCTTTTCCCATTTAGAATTGGATAGGATTATAGATTCCTTCCTCTTGCTCTATGCCAATGCACATCTCTCTCTACCTTCAAGTGAAGCTTTCCCGCCCTACTCTTGACTGCTCCCTGCAACCTCATTCTCTCCCTAGCCTCATCACTCCACACAAAAAGGGAGTCACTTCTGCTCTAGACACTTTTTGGTGCTCATGGTGCAATAATTTAGCTCATGTACTAAGCCCAGGGAAGACCGGGACACTAAATGCTTTTAAACCTTTTCAATTTTGGCACACTCAAAAGAACTGGCGTTTTGAAGCTGAGAGTGCTTTTCATTCCATGTTTGATTTTTGTGTATATCACTTAGTGTTGTTAGAATGTTCAGTTAAGGCAACTGGAATCCTTTTTGAGCTCACTGAGTGTTACCTTTTAATACACAAATAATTCTGAGTGAAATGCTTTGTGTGGCTATTATCGATAATATGGGGTTAATAAAATAAGTTGGTTGTACAACCTTGTCAATCAGCTGGGCTTTAATAAGGTTTGTTCGTAAAGCACTACAATAGCATTGCCTCAGGCATCAAAACAGCCCTAGGAACATTTAACACTCGATTATTCTTTTAAGTGAACATGTCATCTCTGTAGAATTGTGTTTTCATGTACAGTGACCTTAAGTAACATGAAATGGGCTTTGCATAAATGTATTATTATTATTATTATTATGCATCACAATGTATCGGTCTATGAGTCTAGGAATGTGACACTTACCTCTTTACTGCCCTTCATAAAAAGCATGACTGAATGTTTGTTGATCAGGGACTTTAATCTGTGGGTAAAAAATAAATAAATAAATAAACACAAATAAATACATAAATAAATAAACAAAAAAGAATCCCTGTTTGCGTGTGTGTGTGTGTGTGTGTGTGTGTGTGTGTATGTGTTTTTACCTATGCTCCAATGTCACAGCCTTAGGTAAGGTGTTGTCAAGTTCACCAGATTCAATGAGTTCCTACAACAGCACACACAAATAACTTAACAAGAAAGGTCTTAAATCTTGTTTCAGAATCCCATTCCACCAATTAGCTCTTCTTACACTCAACACCTCACACACAAAGTGTAAAGGAAGAATTGCGTTACAAAGACATCACAGGGTCTCCTCTCTCTCCATACAATTCTGTGTAACAGGTATAATGACTGTATGAATGAACTGTACCACACTGACAAACTGGGTAATATCAGAAGAAAGGAGAGAGTGTAAGACTAAAAGAAATAGAGGTAGATGAAAGAAGGAAAAGATTGGTTGGATAAATAAAACAGAAGCAGAAATGGAGAAATGAAGAGAGAGAGAGAGAGAGAGAGAGAGAGAGAGAGAGAGAGAGAGCAAGTGAAAAAGTAAAAGACTGATGGGGGCGTGCAGATTTGCAGGATGAACTCTGGGAAGGCCCTGGGCTAATCCAGGCCTCCTCCCTCCACGGCAGGAGGTCTGTGGTGAGCCTAAGTGGAAATCACCTCAGTGGGAATGTAACACGGCACAGGAAGACTTCCAATGATGAGGAGAACAAACATCATACCAGAGGAGGGAGCATGTGTGCCATTCTGTGTGTGTGTGTTTGTGTGTGAGTGTACTTATGTGTACTGTACCTCAACCATCACATATACTAACTATATCAGTTAAAAAAAAAAAAAAAAAGTTCTATCAGCCTTAACATCACATGATGATGAGAGGCCGCAGTGAATAAGATTTATATTTTGTGTGAAGCAATGTAGAGACAAACAGTTTTTGGGATTACATTTTAAAACCCATGCTCTCATTACAACTGTAAAGGCCTCACCTTAATGATGTCCAGCCCCCCCACTAACTCGCCGTTCGCGTACACCTGGGGGTAGGTAGGCCAGTTGGAGTACGTCTTCAGTCCCTGCCTCACCTCCTCATCAGACAGGATGTCAAAGCTGCTGTACTGGACGTTGTGGTCTTTCAATATCTGGACTATCTGCCGGCTGAAGCCTGCTCAAACAAACAAATAAACCGTTAAAACACATGGCAACTGCACGCAACTCATTGTGTATGCTTACGGGAGATTTCAATAAATGTACATTGGCAGGGCGATACGAATAGTTAGTCTGGAAATCTTCTTTACGTGTTTTCCAAATCTTTGGACAATAGCTTGTTGTAGAGCTGGAAGGGCTTGGGGTGGAGTTGCTCATCAAATAAACAACAGCAACATTATTCTGATGGGAATGAACCAGGAACTTCAAAAGCCAAGCAAACATTTATTTTCCTTAAGACATTCCGCAATATGGCGCAACGCTGATGAAACTCTCCTTGTGGGAGCCTTTTGCTATTCTTTAGCTAATGGATGATGTTAAACTGGCACAGAATGAAGCGTGGGACTTTAAATTGCTCAGCAGCACATCCCATTTATTTACAACACGCTGCGCTTTTTTACTATTTTAATAAGGACAGCATTAAAATACATGTAGGATGCGAAGACAGAGCTGCAATTAGACACACACACACAAACACAGAACACGAAGTAAAAGCAAGATACACATGATGGACAGCAACCACAGAGACTGATCGAAAAAATCATTGTGAGCTCTAGTGCATGTGCACACAAGGAAAGAGATCGAGAGAGAGAGAGAGAGAGAGAGAGAGAGAGAGAGAGGTGTTGTGTGACCATGTAGGGCCTGCAGTGAAATAGCCATTCTGATACTGCCCCTCTCCTCTCCCCACTCATCCGGGAATTCATTATAAAACAGCTAGAGGCTGCTAACTAATGGTTATTCAGCTGGCAGTATATTAACTTGTTTCTATTACAGCAGGCAAACATGCGGCCCAGCTGCCTGCTCTGGCTTTAGGCAACTTCTCCTAGACAAGCAGGATTGATTGGTGGTGGGGGCCTCGTTCCCGCCCGCCCGTCTCCCGCTCACTTCGCTCGTCTCCTGCAGGGGCCAGGGGCTCGGCGGGCCAAACTCCATGCTCCAGGACAGGCAACATTAAACTCTTACTGACATGTTTCAAGGGAAGACGTCTTATTATGCAAACACAGCCAAATGTGAGTGTGTGGGCACTGAGCTTGTTTTAGGCATGTAGTATCCACCCCCAACCCCCCCAACGCTCCTCACAGACACCCCCTTTGCTTTGTAACCTTTTAATTCGAGGTGAAGAGCTGCCGTCTCTGTAGCAGGGTCCTGATCAGACATTAAAACCCAGGGTTGGAAAGATTAAGCAGTGCCATGGAGAGAGCTGGCCTCGCTGCCTGTGATAAGGACTCATGGGTTACACACCAACATCACACAAAACGTCCAGCTGAATGTTTTTGTCAAAACTCCACCTTCAGAAAGCCGACAAAAGAATTATCGATGAATAACATTTAAGACATCTTGAGACGGCAATCGGTATTTTCGCAAGTACTCGCGTTAGACAGCAGTGATCTCACAGCGCAGCGGACTGCCAAAACGTGTGCGTGAGCTTGCTTATGCGAGGCTGATGTCAACACCTCATCTAAAACATTTAGAAAACAACAAAGATTCGGATGGTCACCTCATGCTCGTGTGTGTTTTCTCCAACGGCAGAGACTGGAGGCCAAAGTCTCAGTGACAGACAAGGTTGTGAGACCGGTGGCGACGGAGAGCAGAGCGCAGGTGTGCGATTCCCTCCTTTCCCCTAGGCCTACCTTCTCACCTCTTTTGCCCTGGAGGCGAAGGGCCACTGGTAGGTCTAATCAGCATCCTATGGTGCTTGGATTGAGCTTATTGACTACCGCCCCCTCCCCGCTCACGGCTAGCCAGGGGCTAGGGCAGGGTTAGCCACCGAGCGTGCAGCCACGCTGACAAAACCATTAGCATCCTGCTGCGCTGGAACCCGCTGCTGACCTGTGAGGCCTTCCCTACCGACTAGCCCCTACATGTCTCTCAGAGGTGCGGACAGTCACACTTCCAGGAGCACGCAGGCTAGTGATGAG
Source organism: Limnothrissa miodon (assembly GCA_017657215.1). Taxonomy (NCBI): domain Eukaryota; kingdom Metazoa; phylum Chordata; class Actinopteri; order Clupeiformes; family Clupeidae; genus Limnothrissa; species Limnothrissa miodon. The sequence continues at coordinate 1,024,296 of JAGFZM010000024.1, forward strand.
CGGGTCGTCTCCCAACCCGTGGACCCTGCGAGTTGGGTTGGGGCGGGTAAAGAAATTGTCACTTTATCTGCGGGGTGGGTTGGGGCGGGTCATTAAAAACAAAATTAAATAAAAAATCCATGTATGTTGCATGCAATTCCCAATATTTGGCAATATCTATTGTCATATTTTATTAAGTTCTTTGATAAGTTTACGTCACGTGACAAATCACGAAAGCACCACGCAGCTACTGCCAGTCACAACAAAAACAAAGAAATAAAAGAAAAGATGGAGGACGAGGTGCGGGAGAAATTGAAATTGAATTAAAAGAAAAAAGGTCAGGCTGTAATGTAAATGTAATGTTTGGGACCGGTTATCAGAAATAGTTGCAGCAGGCAACAAGGTATCAGCGAGCGCATATTCAGCTCTGCTGGCCGGGCGCTGGAGTCCAGGCAGGCGAAATAGATTAAACGGTACAGTACGGTGATAAATAAAAAAAAGTCAGGCTGTAAACTGTAGGCCTGCCCTTTACAAATCTAAAATAAAAAAAAATGTAAATGTGTAGGCCTATCATTGTTATTAATATCACCTGATTTATCGTTGATAGTCATAATCATATGTTGTTTCCAAGCACTTTCAGGCTGAAATAAAGGCTGTTTTCATTTGAATTACAATTCCTAGTATGTCTATTTAATGGTCGCGGGTGCGGGGTGGGTTGTAAAAATAGATACAGTGATGCGGGGAGGGCTGGGGCAGGCCAAATAATTTCATATAAGTGGGACCCGCAGGTTGGAAAAATACCCGACCCACGCATCACTAACGCACGCAGACACAAACACATGAACGAACAGAATGGACGAGCAGGGGATCACTCACAAATTACATAAGCACCTGAAAAATGCACTGCTGACCAGAAAAAACATGGCTACACAGGTAACCTACCCACACCAACAGACACAGAACCCATAGAGACGAACAAACACAGCTCACACCTGTAAACAAACAAACCACACACGAACGGTGGACTCAAACACACACACACACACACACACACACACACACTGAGGTAGAGTGCGGGTAATTGCAGTGAGTTTACCGCAGCGTGGCTCCTGTGGGGAGCCCTTCATGAAGAGCATGCAGGGTGCAGCATTGATCAGCTTCTTCAGACGCTCGTTAAGGTCCTCTTTGGGGGAGTCCCCCGTCCCCACGGGGCCCACTGTGCTCAACGCCAGCTTCTGCACCTTCTTGCTGAGCTCGGGGGCATGCGCGCCATCTAGCCTGTCAATCACCTCGCCACACTGAGGTCCAGCAGTACACACACGCACACACACACACAAACACACACACACACACAAACAAACAGGAACAGAAATAAAGGGGCATCATTAAATTTTTACAATGTTTGCCTGCTGTTTTTTGGAGAAGGTTTTCCACCAAACAAGGTGAGACAGCACATTGTGCGCACAAGTAGGAATGCACATGACGGTGCATGTCTGTGTACCAAAAGGATAGGGAGGTCTGTTTGTTTTTGTCTGTTTGTTTGTGTCTGGGTGTCTGTGTTATTTTCAAAAAAGTGTCAAGGCCCCACTCTAAGGTCAAAGTAGGGGTTCCTTAGGATTTGCCCCAGGGCCGGTTCTAGCAGTTGTTCTAATCTGTGCAAGTGTAGGGAAAACATCCATGGTCTAGATGAGTGGCTACAGGTTACACAAGCGATCCCACCCCAGAGACCAGAGGGATGAGGCAGCAGGCAGGGGAGACACACCTTGAAAAAGAGGAAGGTCGGTACGGAGCTTATCTCATATTTCTCGGACACCTCAGGCACTGCCTCAGCTTCCAGCTGTGAGGAGGGGAACAGATGAGGACAGAAACAGACACAGTCAAGTGAGACGGCTGGAGAGAGAGACAGAGAGACAAAGTGAGAGCTATAAAAAGGGACCGACTTCTGAACTGACTGGGGGTACCTGTGTCCCTGAAACGTACTCTACGTGTAGCATTTAGTATATTCTCCATTCAACACATTAGTTTGGACGAGAGCACCCTGCAAGGGAGCTAATGAGGTATTTGGACATCACTCATCTGAGGAGCACGACAGATCTTGTGGGAGGCGCAGGCATGAATGGATAGTCAAGCTGTTTTTGGCTTTCTTGGCTCAAAGACAAATCGACTGGATGCAGAGTTTTCTAATCCTTCAATTTTCATGGACGTAAAAGAGTCTAATTATACATGAAATATTAGAGTAAAAATACACAAGTCAAATGCGAAAGGCCACAGAAAATGCTTCAGTGACGATCTGTGAGAGATCATTTCTGAACCCTGACAACTCAGAGCATTAGCCTATAGCCTCTAAACTCTCGACTTTGCAAACAGGGCAGTGTCAGATGGGCCCAGACGTTTTTATTCTATACTGGCCTCTGCTGACAGCCCCAGGGTGGGTGGGTGTTGGGGGGGGGGGGGGGGGGGGGGGGGGGGGGGTGGGAGGGGGAAGTGTAATGCATCAGTGACGTGGCAAATTATCTATCATATTTAGCTAGCAGATATTGAAACCCATAAATCACAGACCATACTTAGGTTGTGATTACAGTGTTTATTGCCATGCCTCAAGCCAGTCAGTAGTCAGATGATTTTAGCGTCTGAAAAAGATCCATGAACCTCGACACTTATAATGACAGCAACCGCCACAGCCCTTGCTCAGAAAAAGTGTTAGAGTGAGGATACCAGGAGAGAAATTAATGTGTCTCTTCTACTCTGGGTTGTGTCTGCAGATATAAAGACACTCAAATAGCAATATTGGAAACATATTTTATGTTCAGAATAACAACCAAAATGTTTTGAAAATAACTCTGCTGTAGAGTCCATACCACAGTTTACATACAATAACAATAACAGTTTACATAGAATAACAATAACAAAATTAGAAAGCAGTATGAAACATGAGACATTTGTTTTAGTGTTCAAGCAAAGAAAAAAAAGGATATTTCTTGCACATCATTGTAAACAGTAAAGGGGTTAAAGATAACTAACTTAAGATGGCATAAATGAGACATTTATTCCAAATTCCACTTATTTTATACAATGTTTTCCTTAATTAACATTATAATGTGAGGTTAATAGACACTGGCTTTTAATGTACATTTATATACAAACATAAACATATGTCACACTAACATGTGTTTTGTGGTTTCTTCACGGTGCACCTAATTTAGGAGAAACCTAATGACTACATTTTTTAACCTAAACTTAGACTAGGATAACTATAACTAGGCGTCATTACATAACGTTACTACAACTAAATTGCTTCAGTCACTATGGAGAAAGTTAACAGTAAAATTCAGTATCCATCATGCTGATGTTTAACTTGCCTGGAATAACTATTTAATTTTGATATTATATTTTGTTTTAATATCCATCAATTTCCAACTACTTAAATCTATTTTAATTCTTTAATAAAAGTTTAAAAATTATTACATATGCAAGTCATATCATATTTATTTATGGAAGGTGGTGATGCATTTAGGCCAAAAGCATCTCAGAAAATTACCACCATTGAGACTGACAGTTAAGTTGGGGACACTGTCAGTTAAGTGAGGGACCATAGAGTTAAACAGAATACCTCTGATGAAAAACAAAACACTGCATGGTTAGGTCCTCCTTTATGTGGAAATCTTAAACTTAAAACAGACACAAAAATATGGGTGGATTAGTTGAATAGGTTTTAACACCAAATAACAATAGAAAGGAATCCATTTAACCATCCTATGTTCTTTTTCAAAGGCAATGCTACGAGATAATTAACTATTCACTTACTTGATCTGACCTTAATCCTGATTTTGTTATTGTCAAGAGAACCAACTTCTGTAACCCATCAATAAATAGTTGCATGATGAACCAAAATTATCCATATGGCTAACGCTAAAGGTGTGTAAAATGACTCTCAGTAAAGCAAATGGCCTACTATCATCATCGCAGCCCTGAGTGAATTATTTGAGGTCATAACAAGGCCGCCAGGATGCAAGCAACTTTACATTTACTGAAACCCTACAATTAAAAAAATTGCATTCCTGAAATTACGGATGCGTAATTAATTGAGTTTAAAGTTCTAAGTGCTCATCTTGATGTTCACATGATTGTAGCACCACCAGTGACACGAGTCATGTTGCAAACGCTTTTTATCAAATTTTTTTTTTTTTGTTCCCATGCTTCTGTCATGTTACACATCACTATAATCATTTCAGCAATTCCAACCTTAGCAAAGCTGGCATGCTATATAGACTTTAGGAGGTCTCAGGGCATAAATTTGCATGTAAAGTATTGAACAAAGAGATAATCTGCCTCCTCAGAAATGGTCAGACACCAGTTTAAAAGTATTTTTTTTTTTCTAAATTAAGTATATCACTACATGACATATGTTGGATGTCACAAAGTGAGCGGAGTACTTAACAGCATTTTCAGAGGTCTATACTTACTGTTCTTAGTATTATTAATACTTAGTAGTATTATCCTCAACTACTGTCAACACCCCAAAATTTACTTTTAATGCTTTAAATACATGTCAAACGCTACTACTTCTACTTCTGTGCAAAGGACAAATAAACACATACAATAAGCTGACTTATGTATTTGGAGAATAACTCAAATACTGCAAACATTTAGATATGCTTTCTATAATATGATTGGTGACTGTATTGCCATTATGTTAAGAGGCAGTAGCTATTTTTTATGCCTATAGAGTAGCTAGCTATCTAGCTTTAGTCTGAAAGTCTGTAATGTTGCTCTTTAACCAACTGAACGCTTTTGAAAAACACAATTTACACTCTTGAGAAATGGTCTGTGAAATAGTGTGCCAGTGCTGGTCATGTTTCCTTAACCCCTCCTAATAACACTCCAGAATGATTACCTTTACAAATGTTACTTGAGAGTGCTCCTTAGCCAGCTCGGCCAGGACATCATTCATCTGGGTGCACTGGGGCGCCCATGGTGCAAAAAAGTGTACAACTGTTAGAGACCTAGGTACAAATTAAAGATAAAATCAATAATCAGTATTCGTTAGACATTTAGGATTTGTTGACAGTTGAACTTATCTTAAAGGCGCTCTAAGCGATGCTGTTTCACGTCACTTCTTGTTGACGTTCAAAGTATTGTCAAACAAAACGGAGGATAGCTCCAGAGAGGGTTCAAGCGTTATAAGTTATAGCTCACTCCTCCCCCTCCCTCCCATGCCTCCCGAAAGACTCTTGAAAGACCCGAAAGACCTTGTCGTTTATTGGCTGGAACACTGTTATGTTTTGTTTTCGTTTGTTATGCTAGGTTTGCCCACTGTGTTTTGTTGCCGTTTGTGGAGCCAGGGCTGTCTACAGAGACCGCGTTTTTTTACAGTGTGTTCAGGGGACAGGCAGCTAGCAGATTGTGAGGAGATGTTTGCTGTATGTAACAACACATGTTTTAGTCCTAAAAACGTGTCACATCGCTTAGAGCACCTTTAACTCCTTCAATGGAAATGAAAGTCACCCAAATATAACAACTGAAGATAATTAGGCAACAAACTATTATCAGCTATCTTATGATACTTTACACCCAACCATAGATTTAGAAGTCTAGGTTCTGCCAATGACATACAGTATTTTTGGCTTATCGATCAAACACATTATGCAGTGGAATAGCACTGTGTAGTCCACTAGGGGTGGGCAATATAGACGATATATATGGCCAATGATAGAGATTTTGGGTCATATCGGCATACCGTGATAGGCTCATTGCGTCTCCACAACCATGTGAAAAAATGCTGACCTGTAGCTTCACCTTATTGATAGCACCTTCTCATTCTTACAACGAAACTGTGTAAGAGCCTATAAATTGAACAGCTACTGCCTGACACAAATGCAGCTAACCAGTTTACTTCTGTGTGAATTTGAGAGTCCAATATAAACACCCCCGAACGATGACTAAACAACTGTTGTACATATTGACTTTATGCTATGGTAACCATTAAGAAACTGTTATGCTGTAAGTTGCATACCAAAGTATACCGTGATATATATCATCTACCGTCTATGGTTCAAAATATATCGTAATATAAATTTTAGACTATATCGCCTAAGGTCCACACGATATTGTTCTGTCCTAACATAAATATCCTGCAGTGTCAGAAATGCAGTTACTGTTGTACACTATAGTATAACGCAATATTTTGTGCACGATTCAATAACTTGGACACACAAGACACGTTATAACGTTAAGAAGTCTACCTGATTTTTCCCCCCATTTTAAAGTTTCCAGTTTTTGGAAGAACTGAATAAACAAACATAGGAAGGAATGGATACCGCTTGCATTATGAATTCACTAATCATTGCAAGTTAAACGTTAACGTCAGCTGTTACATTATAACTCGTAACATGATCAATCACTTTGATAACACTGCACATCAGAAGTCTAGATCTACCAGTTTACCACCCCATTCAATGAAACAGACTTTGCGTTTTCAACTTTGAGTAACTAACATTAGCAGTTAAGACTAACGTTAGCTAAAGCTGTCGCTCTTAGGGCTAACGTTATCTTAAAATTTCACTAGACGTCCTGTGATAACGTTACAAATCCCTGGACCAACCACAGGCCGACCCAGTTTACAGTTTTTATTTAATCCTTATTTTACGGAATCCTATGCACATACTTACTTTCCTGTCTTATTAAGCAAGTCTTGAAATTGCAGTGAAGCTGTTACGTCCAGTAAATTCGCCATGTTTTCAGGCATAAACAGAAGATTGTGAAGTGACTGAGAAGTCGAGTAACACGAGATTTGCGTTTGAGGCCAGACATTACTAGTTGCACATGAACAGTACAGTTCCCATGCCATAATCAGACCAAATCAGACCCATAAAGCTTTTCTGAGACTAAGTATAGTAGGCTATAGCTGAGAGGCAACTTCCCCCGACAGGTAAACGACGACAGACGACAGGTAAACAACAGCAAACTTTTTAGCATGATCCATTTGAAATAAAAAGGCTTTTCAAGTGTCTTTTGTGGCTGTATTGAAATAAAATGTGCACACTGCACAGGAAATGTGCAGAAAAAAATTAACGTTCATTTATATTTCCTAGGCCTATGTGTGTTCTCACATCAGGTAAACAAATATTTGTAATCCTAAATAAAATAGACTCATATGGTAAACCTGATAGCCCCTGCTCTTACAGTATTTGGTGGATGCAAAAGTAGCAAAGGTGAATTATATTTTTTTCATTATTTCAAATGTTGATAGGCCTAATAGACACAGTGTTGTCTACACTAACGTTAATTTTGGTAGCAAACAATATGGACAGTGCTAGACAACATGAAAAACCAACTGCTATCCATATTCTGCTCTATCTCACTTTCACTTTCATTTTAACACAATAGGCTATCAGGCCTGTGTTGGTATCCTCAGTTAATGACGAGAGAAAATAGTAAGTGTCCTTTCAATTCATTGGCAGATTTTTAAGAGAGTGAGAGAGAAAGAAGGAGAGAAAGGGAGATGCTGAGGAGGTCTGCGTGATTGAGGTCATAGGTCTACATAGAAAACAGGGACAAGTTCAATCTATGCATTTTGCTACAATTTAGCCTATTAATTGAAATTGATTGAATGAGGTTTTTGGCTGCAAAATAGGCTACTTTGAGTTAGCTTCATATGTAAAAACAGTGAGACATTTGTGAACACTTCAGGAGTTGTTTATTACCTAGCCTACTAAATAAGAAATAACTTAAAGCGGTAGTTCGGTTTATTACACTTTGAGCCCCTTTCACAGATTGTCTAAAATGCAATAGAATGGTTGACACCAAAATGTTGACGATTGCTCCTGTCTCGGCTATTCAGGAAATGTAGATTCGCCTCTGCCTGCTTCAAAATGGCTTGCAATGTGCATTTGTTGTATCTATCCTTAAAACAATAATTTTTAAAAAGGTGCTACTCACCGAGTGGTTATTGGTGTTCACTGATGTTCCAAGCCAAATATCGTAGCGAAAGACCGTTTCCTTCATGTTTTCTTTGCATTTTGTAAGTCCCTATAGATTTGTATTAGAAGACTCACGCCGCCAGTGGAAACGGAAAGGGGAGCTGTTTACATGGAATTGTAGTCTTTTTGCTTGCCGCAGCAGTAGTCTTACCTGAAGATCTGTCGTGCACTCTTACTGCCGAGTAGGTTATAGATATTTTAACAAGTCTTCTAATACAAATCTATAGGGACTTACAAAATGGCAAATAAAACATGAAGGAAACGGTCTTTCGCTACAAAACTTGGGTTGGAACATCAGTGAACACCAATAACCACTCGGTGAGTAGCACCTTTTTAAAACTATTATTTTAAAGGGATAGTTCAGTTTTTAACACATTAAGCCTCTTTCACAGGTTGTCTAAAATGAAATAAAGTGGTTGACACCAAAATCTTGATGATTGCTCCTGTCTCGGCTATTTGGGAAATATAGAATCACCTCTGTCTGCCACAACACATGCCCATTGCTAGCCATTTTGAAGGCAGGCAGAGGTGATTCTACATTTCCCAAATAGCCGAGACAGAAGCAATCATCAAAATTTCGATGTCAACCACTTTTTTGCATTTTAGACAACCTGTGAAAGGGGCTTAATGTGTTAAAAACCGAACTATCACTTTAAGGATAGATACAACAAATGCACATTGCTAGCCATTTTGAAGCAGGCAGAGGCGATTCTACATTTCCCAAATAGCTGAAACAGGAGCAATCGTCAACATTTTGGTGTCAACCATTCTATTGCATTAGAAAATCTGTCAAAGGGGCCAAAGTGTAAAAAACTGAACTAACCCTTTAAGCTTCTAAAAAAATGTGTGGATCCAGTCCTATTGTTTGATGTCACTGTGCTGTATGAAGAAGCAGAAGATTTGAGCCTCGTTTAGTGTAAGCTAGAATGCCCCAGAAAATGGAGGAGACATTCAGGAGATATGGGCCAAGTGATGCCTCCTCCTTATTAACCCTCAAAGCATATCCGACTCCAAACGGGGAAAGCCTCGGGAAAGTCATGTGAATCCGGAGATTGAGCCAGATAATAGACCATTTATTTATTTCTGCTTTTCTTGTATCTCCCTTTTTTTCTTTTGTTGAGCTAAATTCATCATTTAATTTTACAAAAGGCCTACGTCTTTCAGTGTATGAGATCAGAGGGGAGAGACTTTTTAAATAAGTGCACTGAAATTATAATGCATTTAATTACAGAATTGCTCTAATAATTTTAATGAATGCTAGGACAGCAAAGATGGTGTGGGTAGACAATTGCTACCCACAATAGCTTCATCGACCATCTCTAGTAGCGGTTGGGAAAACTGTTGGTAGGCAGGCATGGAATGGGATGTTCTTTTCTTGTGTGGACCCCCATTGGCTGGATAGAGGTAATCACAGTCCGATCCTGAAAGTACAAATGGTACGACCCACATCAGGAAGGACGTCCTTAGTTTTGCGATGTCTTAGCAGCACTATGGCTGCTAACACTTTGTTTTTCATCTACTTTTTTTCCTGAATGTTATCGCCAATTAAAGTATAATGATTTGACAATGGTGAAGGTTAATGTTACCGTTTTAGGAAACGAGACATTTTACTTCTGTGCATTGTGAATAAATCTCGAGGTCAACACGTTAGCCACGTTTGTAAGTTAGACTAGTAGATCTAGTCAACAGGACAACGCATTTTGGACAGCTAGCAAATAACCTTTTTACTAAATCATGTCAATGGATTATGTGACTAATGTTACACTCCACAGTAAACGGCGTCATGAGGACGAGCATGGAAGCTGGGGATGTAAATCGGTAAATCTAACTTTGTTTAACAGCAAGCTAACATTAATGTCAAAGGGCTCGTTGGCCTTGTTAGAAGAGGAATTGCTAACATGAAGTGCAGAAAATGCTAGACATATGTGTTACAAAGCAGTGTTTGATGCTAGAGAACACTGCATGGATTAAAAGCCATGTGTGTGTTTGAAACGGTTGAGTTGTTGCAAGCAGGAAACATTACCTTGAACGATAAGTGGGTTAGCAGTAGCGACTAGCATTGCAGTTTGAACACCATTGAAGCACTTTATCGAACTACTATCTCATTATTCATCTAACGTTACAAATTAAAACGCTACACGAATATAGTGCATCAGAAGTAGTTAGTTTACTAAGGTTCAAGGTCATTTATGAGGCTGCCCAGTCATGGTGAATGAACGTCATCTTTGTTTACGTTAACGACTTTATTTAGAAAAGACTCTGCACTGGCGTGGTTGGTTGTAGCAACCTTGAATATGGCGCGGTCGGCGAAATTCCCATGGATACATGGGAGCTCCAGCAGCACGTCCTGCCGAATGGGAACAGGGGCAACGAAGTCGTTCCTGCTATGGTAACACTGACTAAACTTACTTTTTCTGTTGTTGTTTGTAATCTTGTCGTGAATGTGTAACATGATCCTATCAAATGTGCCAATTTTGATAAGGTTTGCAAAGTTTATGGGCCCTCGGGCAAAGTTCTGACATTATGAAAGCTAGCCTACTCATAAACCAGCAAGGACACCATTCACATTGTCTTAAATGCATCAGTTATGCTTGATTATGCTGATATTCACAAGGTTTGTTAACAAGGCTTTGTTAAATCTGACCAGTTTCTTTCTTATGTCAATTGTGCCCATGTGTAAAGATTCCTCTTCAACACAGAGCAACTGGACAGTGCTGCCCAAGATGTATGGCTGGAGAGTCTGTAAGTGTTAGTGTTAGAGCAAGTCACATAACGTAATTGTTAATGTATGATCCCCTTTACTGGAACTTTTAAGAGCTTGGGTTTAGTTTACATAACTTGACTTATAGTTCATATAGTTCATTTGAAACATCTCACCCTTTTAGACAAATCAATGCATTAGTAATAAAAACGCATATTTTTCCCTGTCTGCCTGTAGACCAAGGTATTTTCCTGTTAATTTCACTCGTTGCTTCACTTCTTATAAAAATATTACTCAATTAGAACATAAATTATCCATATAAACACCATAAATAAAATAGAATTTTTGATTACATTAATACATTTAATCTGAAGGAAATGTGGATTATTTTTCAATTGAATAGTCTGTGTGTGTGTTTTGTAAAATATTGTTTACTACTTTTTAATAGACTTTGGGATTGAATTGGCACACAAATCTCTGCTCACTATAGATGACAATGATAATAGATGCTACTATATTAAATAAAAATATATTTTTAGAAACCTTGCAAATCAATTTGTTTTTCATTTCCTGCTGCTTTCCATGCAGGGACACATTAACCACATCATGGGATGCTGATAATGATTAATTTTTTGGAAGAAAAGCCTTCAGCAGACACAAGAGGATGCTCTGTCACTCCTGTTTTGTAGATGCCAACTTGTTCCCCTGCACTGTGCAAAACAATGCATATCAAGAGTGCCTTGCACATTTTCATTATCTCTGCCAAGTACTGTACAAGTCTACTTCAGCACTCTTTGTATTTCTAAGTATTTGTAATGATTAAGAAGCTAGTCATTGCATACACTTTTCCTCACATTCTAGATGAATGAGTTAAATGCACTACTACAGTGTAGTTGGTAAAAAAACAAACAAACATGTAATCTGGACAAACCCGGACAGTTTAATGTATGTGAATATGCAATGGTAAACTGTAACCCAGGATATTGGTACTAGTATTGGCCAACAAATGCACACTCTTTTGGAGATAGTTGCTATGATCATCCATAAATTGTTAGAAATAGACATGCTGTTTGGTATTCAAACTGTCGCTCCTTTTGCATATAGTAGGGCTGGGCAATTATGACTTAAAATCTGGATCATGATTAATTGAACACTTTTTCCCAATTGCAATTCATGAGTGATTACCTAGATTTTACACATAGTTCAAAATTAAGATCTAGAATTTTACAGGTGGAAGCACTTCAAAGAACCCAAGTAGCTTCTTTTTTTCTGCAGCACCCCGAACAAAAATTAAGTTTTTTGTCTGTTTTTTTTTTTTGTAAGAAAATGAAATGATTTAAGATTATACTAGTTAATCATATATAATTTCTAGGGTTTTTTTTTTTTTTTTTGGTAAATTGCCCAGTCCTACCACATGGTAATTTAGTTCGGAAACATGCATCGCGTGATGCATTAAAATTTGTAAAGAACTGATACAATAATTAAAAGCATTTCCAATTTTTAAAATGAAATTATTTGTTTATGGAATTGTTATAGAAGGTGTATCTCATAGATACTAAACCTAATGATTTTATAATTGCAAGATGACCCTTTTCTAGTGTCCAAATTGGTTAATATTGTGTTCCATTAGGTTCTAAAAAAATGTTGCAAATGTTGTCCATGTAGCTGAATCCTTTTTGCTGTTTTTAGTTTCGGTAGATTTTGTTCCATGTAATCTTTGTATTAATCTTAATGTTAATAATAGCAGAATGTTGTCACTTATGCAGTTGTGCGTCAGTGTGGTCATTTATATGTTGGTTATAAGTTCATATTGCATCACCAAATCACAAAAGCCCCGTTTCCCATCCTGTGCCTAATGCACACAAGATGGTGCTGTGCCTTATCTTTTGTCATCCTTAGCACGCAGGTCCTTGCACTGACTCAATTACTTTGAGCAATACAGCAACTTGTATTTTCTCTGGTGCCAATCTGCAACACTAGTAGTTATTCTTTTCTTTAAAAACATCATCATACTATACACTTATGTGTATATGGCATAGTAGCTACAAAGACATTCGTAAAAACCAAATGTGTAGTTTTGGTACGTGTTGCAGAATCCATTGTCAATTTCTCACATTGTCCTTTTCACTTTTTCCCTAAAAATATAGAAATAATACATTTATTTTCACATAAAAATTAGTGTATAAATAAATATACACCCATACTGAATGTGTGTACATATCGGTTTGAAGGACCTCAAGGTTTTAGGTTGAATATAAGACTAAAACCGACATTCTACTGTAGTCTTATACCTGTCCTAAAATCTTGATGTTATTCATATAGAGGTCTAGTCATATATATGGGCCAGTGTTGGTATTCATGAGTCATTGTCTCTGCACAGGTTCTAAAGGAATTACTTCAGCTCAAAAGAAGCCATCAGGAAAGGCTGAAGTTTGTCGTAAGTCAGCCAAGATGGATTTAAGTGTATTACCAGCACAATCTCCGCTGTCCTCCCCCAGTGCAGCCTGGTGTACAAGGAGAAATGAGAGTATGTTCTCAGACAAAGCTTGACCTCGGGGACGTGGCTCTGAGGGCCTAGATTTTCAATAATGTAAGACAATAAAGCTTAGGCTCGTAACCTGCTGCAATATGCTACAAGTGTAAGGAGCTTAGCGCCTAATAAAGCAAGGGGAAAGAACTCATCTTCAGGCTCATATTTGGAGATCAAGACTGCCCCCAAACACTTCATAAAGGCAGTAATGAGGTAGCCAGTTGTTATGGATGAGAGGATCTAAAGCTTTTCTTGCTGGTCAAGCCCGACACCTGCCATCTGATGTTGAAGATATGAATGAGGGATGGAGCGATTTCCACTGGGCTTTTATGACAGGTGCACATCTGTTTGTTTTGAGGTTAACCCTTTGCCACACCGCCTCCTCTCCCCACCTCCACTGTTGCTGACCTGCTGCTAGTGTAGTCTGAAACTTGACATTTTCATAAGTGGCCCAAGTTGTTGGTTTTGTCCTCAGGGGCACTGGGGCTATTAGAGTTTTATTGTAGAGAACAGCAGGTCATGGTGCAGTGGCGAGGAAAAAAAGCCCACCTGCGTTTTTGTCGTTATTAACCTCAGTGATGAAACATGTGGTGTCTGGACGTTTCAACAGCTCAGTGAATTCATATTAGAGAAATGCAGATTTGAATGTACACTAGCCTATACTTTCAAGTACTGCCTTAGAAATGGCAAACTTAATAAATAAATAAATGTAATCCATAGACAAATGTTGGCAGTGAGTTTGAGGGCACCGCCGGGAGGTAAACGGTGGCAAGTTATTTCTCCGTGCTCTGCTTCCTAAACCTGGGTCCTTTCTTTTTCATGAATGTGTCCTTCACATATACTCTTACAGCATTTCCACCTACTTTGTTTATGGGGCTTTGATCCACAATATTCCAGTTAAAGTTACACCCATGTACTGCAAGGTGAACCTTTCGTTATTGTTCCCTATGGGAACTCAATACCCGTGGAGCCTCTGGCTTTTTCACCGCAAAATCGAGTCCCTTTAGTAACAGAAATCTCTAAAGATGCTGAACAAAAGGTCAAACACAAAGACACATTTTTAATGCTCTCTTTAATGATACAGATTTGCTCCTGTTGCAGAATGTCACTAATTTGGCTTGTGGTTTGAAGGGGAGTAAATAGATCAGTGATTTACTGTGTGCAGGTAATGTTAGTAATACGGAAGGTATAAATGAAAACAAGGCGCCAAGGGGAGTGCATGATAAATCAGGTGGAGGCACAAGCTAAAATCTTGACCTCTGCACTAAAAGCCTACCCAAGCAGTCTTTGTTATGACATTGTGTTCTGGACAATCATAACACAAAAAGACTAATCTGCAAGCACAATTTCTTTTTCCTTTGATGTATGCTTCAGCAGCCTTTGTGAATGTTGTGCTCATACAATGAGGTTGGGAAACTATGAACATTGAACATGTCTTTGTGTGTGTGTAGCTAGAGAGGAAATGGCTGAATAATAGCTTGATAAACCTGTCTGCTCTTTGTGTCAGAAGATATGCTGCCTTATGCATGTGGTTCAGCTAATGTGTTTTCCATTATTTTCAATGATTTTCCAGAGTCTTCCTCAGAGATCCTTGGAGAGTTTTCTAAAACTTGGTGAGTCAGAAATTCACAATCTTACAGAATTAGAATTATGTTTAGTCCTTTGCTTCTGAAAGCAACAATACCTATACACAAATTATGATGCAATCAATATATTTTATTTAGCGAACTAATTCAACTGAAGATCTAACCAGTCCACTGAAAATCAAAGCTTATTTACCAAAAAGCCCATAGTTATGTTACATGCTTCATTCGTTTTATTTGTAGACTATATAGGATACTGGAGAGTAAACTGCAAACCTATTGCAAATTGATTTGCTTTTGACATTTTTGCAATCTTGCTATTGGCAAGTTCTGCAATCTTATAAAGCCTATTTAATTCAGATATAAATACTAAAATTTACAATAGGAGGAATTGCTTTGTAATAAGCCAACATTAACATCAGTGTTCTTTTGTTATTGTTGTTATTGGAGGCAGTTGCCATTATCAGGAAACAAAAGACATGCAATAAACAAGACACATTATTTGCATATTTTTTTATTTTTGCAATTTTCACACATTTTTTAGGATTGCTTGTCATACTTGATAAATGGTCCAGAGATGTTTTTTCTGTCCTGAATGGAATTAGTTTAACATAGCTGTAAAGTTTGAAGGTCAGTTATCATAAAAAGGACATAAACAAATAGCAAGCCTATCTGACCTATACCCTATATTGCACACTAGCAATAGAAGCTCAAGAACACCAAGAATCAAGGCATTGGAGAATGGGCTCAAAGGTCATATTCTACATGCTAAAAGGGAGTGCTTAAAGGAAGCTTTTTTCTGGCCTTTGAGCTTAAATGTATGCTGATGCTGAAAATGCTCAGTAAAATGATGCAAAAACATACAAATGCTTTTTCTAGCTTAACCCTATATGCTTCTATTAGTCTCTCCCCAGGGAAAAGAGACCTGCGTAAAGCCCCTTTCCTCAGGAAAACAATGGCAAAAAGGTTTCTAGTATATTTTAAGGGTTATTTACTTAGCTGAAATCACCTTTGAGCCTTATGCCTCGTGTCTTGACAGCGCTCCCAGCACTCAGTGTGCTCAAAGCAGTCCCTGAAGACGCCTGCAACATACATGCTATGCAGAGTGCCATGCTTGTGTCGACCTGCCAGTCAGCAGTCAGATGCAGCCCATGGTGGAGGCACAGCTAACGTTTAACCAAACACATGAAAGCAGAGGACTCTCAAAGACAGCTCATGTCAGGCAGCGTGTCAGAGAAAGCAGGTAGTTTTGAAGCGAACAAAGCATCTTCAAGAGGTGCAGAAATTGTGGAGGAGGGGAGAAATGACTCCTAATGCCCCGTGCTTTAGCACATCTCCGAGTGCCCATAAAGAAGAAGAAGACGCATGTGAATTGGCAATGTGTTTTCACTGTCACTGGCAGTGCCATTGCCTTGTTTGACTCGGGAGTCTCTCGGGAGATGAATTTGGAAATGTTTATGGCTGGTGTTTATCTACGCACCTATAGTGAAGGTTAAAATAAAATCCATGTAAAAGATGTTGTGAACCTACTGCAGGTCCCTTAGGGAGAGGTGTAAAGGTAAAAAGGAATTAAGACATGTTCACAGAGGTTAACATCTTAACTCACATACCCGGGCAGACCCTTATTGGCTTCTCTCAGGTCCACTAACTAAGTTTGACTTGATCCTCTTCTAGTGCTTCATTTATTTACTTCTAGTCCAAATCAGCACATCACTGGGCAATTTGCTAATTAGGGCAAAATCTAAATGAAGACGGCATAAACACTAAAAAGTGATAACCCAGTACAAGTGCTGTAGCTGGGCAAACATTCAGATTCCTCAGAAATAATTGCTGTGTTAACAGTCTGTAATGATTGTGGGTCTGCAAAACTGTTTACACCGCAAAACAGGAACCTCCAGGAAATCCATCCACACAACATGTGCCAATGGGGGTGATGAACACTCATTTTGCAAATCAGTGCTTCTTTAATATTTTGTGATCAGTCAAAAATAAGTTAAAATATGCTGATGTTTTCTTATAGAATTTATAGCCCTACATTTTGTTATATTTCAGATATTTGCCTTTGAAAAATTATAGTCATTCAAAGTAGGGAATTGATTTACTAAAATAATGTAAATATATAAATAAAAATACTACTTTTTGTATACTGGTATAATAGTACTTGACCTTTCTAATGTCAACAAGTAAGAAAAACAATTGATTAATTTCTTACATCAAAATCTTTAATGAATGCATAAATGAAATTTTATACTCCCTTAAACGTAAAAACTGACGACCAATTTTCTACAAAAATAGATTGCCAGTGTGGTTTGTCACACTCACAATCAGTGCTAATAGTATGCTGAGAAAGTGGAAGACTACATAGTACTTCTCTTCACATTCTGAAAGTAACACATTGATGAGTGAGGTATAATCCGAACTATAGCTGCTTCTCACACAAACCTCTCACAGGCATATTCTTTCTTGCTTTCTCTCTCTCTCTCACACACACACAGACACAAAGTGAAAAAGACTTCCTTGTGAAAAATGAATAGATGTTGTTAACCCCACAAACACATATGCATCTGCTGCTTTAAATTTAAAATGTGTTTACCATTTTTCCACCTCTGTGCCACCTCCAAAGGTCTGGAGCCATTCACCTTTTCTGTGAACAATAGCGACCTGCCATTATTTTGGTGTTTTCACAGCACAAAGCCCTCCCTCTCACCTTTCTGATAATGAAGGAGCTTCATACAGCTGCACAAATTGTCACTACTCACACCCTTTGCTGCCGCAAACCATTTTCTCCGACAGGCTCACTCCCTGAGTTATCTACGCACAGAGTGCATATCCTGCTGTGCTATTGGATGTGGCCACTTCCGCAAACACAAATAATTGCTTGAGCAAAACACTGTATATTTCACTCTCGCAAAACCACCACCCACGCCACAGAGTTCTGTGCTTGTGTGTGAACGTGCATGCACACATAAACACCACATTCAGGTCATGGGCAAAATACACTGGTTGTCAGCTGTCTGTGGACAGGCTGCTTTAGGTTTTGATGCACAATGCAGTGCAATGTCAGCACCCAAATAACGCTGTCTTTGCTCCTAGCAAGTGCTCAGTGATAAGGCTCAGTCTTTTGCTGATGTTTTTACAGGGCTCGTGTCCTACTTGGGTGGGCCAGCACTACAGGTATGGGCATCTGAGGGAGGCCTATGGGCGGTCTCCTCACTGCCGCTTGGCTCCTGCCCAGCCCCAGTGGTCCTTCCATCAGCACCCCCATGTCTTCACTGCCAAGTGGAGTTATGGAGATTTGTTGTAGGGAACTTTTTAATGCACACAAGGCTGTCTGACACAATCCCATATGTTTGTTTGAGGTGGGGGTGGGGGTATAGAATTGCAGTCAGCTCATTGTTCCCACAATGCACAGATTGGTGACTGAGAAAGTATTTTATATTGCCCAGGTATAATCTTATGAACACATGCGGTGTATGGGAAAAAGAATTTGAATGTGCACACTATTAGTCTCTTTTTTTGCCATTGCAGTAATTGCAGTCTCTTAAGTGATTTCATTATCAGACCCATAGGAACTCAAACACCTGCAAAACTGTGTCTGTATGTGAGGGGGTGGAGGGGGGTGGTGCCTAACCTATGACCATTTGACCTCTGACAGGGCCGCAGGCTTAGAAATGTAATTTTGTTGCAGGGGGACAACAACTGAAAAGATGTCATCGCTTCAGATTTGCTTTTCAGTAGCTCTCACAAGGTGAACGACCATGTTCCAGCGTGTTTTCAGACTTCTAAAATATATGTATACACAAATAATATTTTAGATTTTTTTTACACTACGGTATTATTACGGTATTATCCATAACTCAATAACACAGTTCAGAAGGATTTAGTAGAAAATTGTAGCATTCTAGCTGAATGGTGCAAGCAAAACTTTCAGACACAACATTTTTTGCTTGATGTCATCCAAATTAATTTGGGGTGCAACTTGCCGATTTACTTGACAATATATTTAGCTAAATATAATTCACTTTTAATTATGATCATGCCATGTTGGAAAGTTAAATAAAGGTCTTTCTTTCCATAGCTCTCAACCTACAATCATCCAACTGTATAATCATCTAACAATGTACACTTGCATTTAAAGAAATTATAACTAATTATCTGTACTTTAACAGTCATTTACATCGCATTAGTCAGGTTTACAGCAAACAAACTGTAATAAGATTAACAAGGTCAATCCAACTTTTCAAATGTCTTTGCATTAGATTCCTCTTTCATTACTCTGGTCTCTTTCAGAAATAACATGTTTATCAGGTAATTGAGACATGATATTTATTTATTTATTTAATTCCATGAATGCATGCGCTTAAAATTCACTTTCACCTGCAGACGTTGTGTGTATACAGCGCACTTCAACAGGGGTTTTACTCCAGTTGCCTGTAGGTGGGGCACTATCACCACAAAATGGAGTTTCAAGACAGCAAATCCGCCTTAACCCACGTGCAAGTTACTGTTGCACTGAATCTGTACAGAGAAATATGTTTTGTTTTGTTTTTTTTCTCTGTCCCTGTTGGCGGATGCTCCTAATTTTATCATTTAAATTCATAGCACTGTTGTTAATATACAGAGGTAGAATGTCTTCATAATACATTCAGACATTTTTGTTGGTTTTAACATAACTGGCTTTACGCACACTATGCGCTTTCAAGATGTTCCCGCACAACCTCAAACCTTTAATTGAGGTAAACTTTTTAACCGTTGGACCTCATTTATCACGTAGGCTGCGTGAGGTGGAGCTGATCCTACTACATTTATTTTCAGTCTCGATTTACACTGGATATTTTACATGTTAATTGTCTAGAATAGGTCTCGGGTTCTTTATCCATTTTTTCCCTCCTTCTTTATATCGGCAATGCCTCGGGCAATGCTGAAGGCGCTCAAAACCGCACAGCTTCTCACTCTTCATTTTGGGATCAGAATGAAAATGCTAATTATATGGCAACTGAGCCCTCGCCATAATTTACCATTTTCACGTGTTATACAATTCTCTAACAGAAAAAAAAAATGCAAAGAGTAGGCGCAAGGCTCAAAATCACGGAACATAGTAGGTTATTTGTAGTAGTAGTAGCCTAATAATAATAATAATAACAAAAATAATAACAATAATAATAGCCTAATAATAATATTTTTTTGATGCGCAATGACATTTAAAAACTCACAGAAGAAGAACTGGGTAAGCACTGGGAACATAGGATATTTAACATGCATTCAAATCTTTCCCAATTTTTCAAGTTTGATAAATTTAAACTTTTAATTGAAGACTGGGATGTATTAGGACATCTGGACTGACGGTATCAAAGCTGACACCGGCGTCCCAGAGGTTGCTGAAATTTCAGAGTTAATTAGAACGATACATGTTTAATTAAAGCCAATTACAATATCTGAAATGACCTAACCGAAGACTGTTTCCTCGGTGAAGGTGCCCTCAGTTCTTTTATTTGTTTGTTTGTTTGTTTGTTCATTCATCCTGCCCACGTTGAATTTTAGCAGGATAGTACTTTTTTTAAAAAAAAAAAAAAAAAAAAAAGGGCTAAATGTGTCCCTTTATCGCATGTGTCAGAGCTAATTTTGCACATACCTACAGTTTGAAAGCTATTATAAAACGATGTTATTCAAATGCAATAAACACATCGTCTCTTTTAGATCCGATTGTTTAGCTGACTTTTTCTTTTATATTGTGACTGATAAGAGTAAAATATTTAGGCAAAGGGCAGTATTTTATTGAAATACTAATATAACCTCATCCTCAACTGTGAACAACCAAATCTATTCTTTACAAATGCTTAACTGCTTCCATATATGAGAAATATGAATAAAGTATACAGTAGGTTGCTTTATTTGATGCCATGATGTTTCGGTGAGAGACTGATCTTGGATTCATATGCTGCTTTACCAAAAGGAGGCGCTCTTTATCAAATTTCAGTAGGCATGTTTAGAGTGAGCCAGGCTTTGTTGTCTTCAAAACCAAGTCACTCTATTTTATAGGTCTTTTAGGCATTTGAATACGTTCTCTTTCTCGTTATGTGTAAAGCTACATAAACTTGCGCATTCTTGAATTATTTTATAATTAGGACTATGGTTATTATTCACTGCAATTAAAATAAACATAGTTGCGTTAAAACTTAAGAAACTGTCTTTTGGGTTGCATCTTAATCGAGGCCTAATTCATTGAACATTGTGCACAGTGCAAATAAGTAACCAAAGTATTCTTTTTTTGTATTGCATACACTCAAGCAAGCCAACTTTCGCCGTCATTGTCTACAAAACATTTTCGAAGATTTTGGTCTGTCCGTTATCACAGTTAATAACAACAGAACAAGGCCACTTAAAACCCTGACATGAGTTGGAAATAGCCTAAGGGCCTAATAACACAACAAAAAGTATATCTGTCGTGGAATAACTTCACCGCCCCATTCATTTGGCGAATCGAATTTGATTCCTGATGTCCATTATGGTATAGGCTGCTTTCCAGCCCCCAACACAAATACACACACGCACACACAAACACACGCGCGCAATACATACACACTCACACAGGCCTATGGTGACCAGTGAGGTGTGGAAAAGTCACAGAAATTATTGCCGTTTCTAAAAATATATATATATTCAGAAACTAAAAAGTTTGTTGATACATTGTTAGACTGTGTGAATTTAATGTTTTGTCTTTAGATAACCCTAGATAACCCTCAATAGACTTTCTGATTGTCCGCAAACAGTTGCCTGCGGTTACACTTATGGACATATGCATAATGCCAGAACACTGCATCAAAGGCTAGCGCTCTGTGTTCTTAACTCACACATGCCGGCATTTTAAACTTGAATTGGAGTGGAGTCAATAGAGTGGATGTATCCTGGTTATGAATAATGCATATTGCTATTAATTAATGCATTGCAGAAAGCAATAAGCATTAAGCTATTTTAGCCTAATGTTTTAAGGAACTTTACAAGTTTCTTTCAACTTTACTTTCGATAACGCGTTCAGTTTGTTTGAGAAAATGATCAGAAATGTTTCCGTTTTCAAAGGTTTTCTGTTAGTGTAGCTACACCCTGTCTACACCCATGTCGGCTCAGAGCGGGTCGCGCCTTGTCTTGTCCTTTGTAGGCTGCGGCCGCGTCTTGGGCTTGCATACAGACCTGCCGCTTTGGCCGAGAGGAGCCAAATAGGAAATCGGTGTATATTTAAGCTTGCTCTATGCGCTGGTATGATGTGCAGAGGACAGCTGGGCAATGGCCATCTGACTGACTTTGCCTTGACATCTGGGAAACCCACTGGTGTGTGGCACGCGAATCGGTTGATGTCGCTATTTAAATGCAAATTTGTGGGGGATCATTGAAGCCTCACCCCGTAAATTCACACAAAAGGAACACTTCACACACAATAAGGAGGAGGGTCGTTTCTTCGGGAGGTCTTGGCAACACCAAGCAAATCTTATTCAAAGCCACACACCTTCTGCATGAGTAACTTTCCTTTTGTCCAGCGTCCACTATTAGCACACTTCTCAAAATAAGATCTAACATTGGGTACATAACATTTACATTTCTACTACTGGGTTATGCAATTATAGACAGCACACACGTGGCTTTGGGCTATGATGTCTTGGCAACATTATTATTATTATTATTGTTATTGTCATAATTATAATAATAGTCTAATAATAATTATAATTATTAATATTATTATTGTTGTTGTTGTTGTTATTGACAATAATTCAGGGGTGGTGTGTTTGTTTATCTCTTCTCCTTAAGCATTTTCTTATGTCCATTAGAAACATTGTTTTTTATTAAGGTAACACTGTAAGCTGCTAGTCTAGAATTGTCCTTTTATGATGCGACCACATCTGTGTATATGTGCAGTGTGCAATGTTGTCACTATGTGACAGCCTATCCTGTAACATCAACTTAAATATCACATGAAAATTGCCTAACCTGGCATTATGAGAAAGACAAAGTTTCTCTACGTTTGTAATTTATTTCGCCTATGCGGAAGCCTTTAAGAAGAGTCAAAAGTAAAAGTTGGTGAATTAAAGAGCGCATTTTCCACGCTTTGGATCCAGGACCAGATGATCCTAGAAAATGAGCTGAAATAGATTCAGGCTCAGCGCCTGTTGTGAAGAGCAGCTGATTCCCCTATTTCTGTCCAGATGGCTTCTGAACACAGATTTGCATTCATTTTCGCCTAATATCTTCCAAAATAGAGGGGCAGCTGCATTTGTTGTCAAATAAGGTTTAAAACTCCTTTTTAGGATAGGATCGTTACCTACGTGATGGGGTTGTCGAACTTTTCCTCTGCTTCTCCAGTCAACAGTATCAGCTTTGAAAAGATTTGTCCTAAAACGCTAATTTAGTAATCAGATTGAGATCACTTAAATCTATAATCTTTAGTATAGATATATAGGCTAAGATATAACTTTTCAGTCGTTGGAAAAATACATAGCCTACATTTACGCACGATTAAATTCCTTTTGAAACAACAAATAAACACGCGTGTTTGTTTCTTACAAATTACGTGAATTGCTCTTTTACCGTTTTTATGCTACAGATAACATGCCATATGAAAAAAGACGCCCGGCAACATTGCCCACACCCTTCAACATCCGATCACAACCAGTTTACACGTGCTTAAAGTCAAATTTCAAAGTTCAAAATATATTGTGTTTTCACTCTTTAGATTTTACTAATCATTTTTGAACATGTAATCCTATTTACTAAAAAATCATAAAAATAATTGTATTATACTTACGTACTTAATTAGACGACCAGGCATTGTAATGGATTTTGAGACGAGGCAAGAGCAACAGCTTTGATAATTCACTTATCTTTGGCAATAGTCATTAACCCCCAACACCAGCAAAATAGATTGCTCTCTAAAACACATCTCTCTTCCTTTCTACGTCCCCCATCCCACCCCTTTAGTGCACAGGGCTGTGAGTCCCTTGATAACCCAAGTCGGACTTCGATTTTTGTCGATTAATTAAAATATGAACATACACACCATGACAACTGGCAACAAGACTCTCCTGCATAACATCCCTTAAAAGACTGCACATCAAAATATGTAGCTGTTACTACATGCACATATTGTATGTATTATAATAAAAAAAAACATCCACGGTCCGCACCACAGGCGGGGAGGTTGGCCAGTTTATCCCCTAGGTAACTTTGCTCCCACTGCTGTAAAGGAAGTGCACCGAAATTAACAAGAATTATCGCCTACTGTAAAATAATGCTTCAGACGATCAGCGCATGGTATCGTCTATGTCAAGAACACATAGTTTGGTCTTAATAGGGGATTGCATAGCTCTCATAGTGGCGTGGGCACTGAGTTTCATCTATTCTTCTTCGCTTTTCTGTGTATCAAATGGGTGCATTTTCATATAATGTTTCTTGGTAATAAATATCAGTCCATACAAAAGAATTTTGACGTGTGTTTAAGGCTGAGTCACGCAAATTGCTACGTGTTGCTGAGTAGTCTATTATAAATCCATTGGTTGTCAGTGGTCAAAACACTTGTTTCACATCAGTGTCTAATAAGGGTCTTCCGAACCGTGACTGTCATCTGCATGTCACACTCACTGGGCGTCTGACATAAGCAGTAATGTTTTTGTTGAGATTCCTAAATCACAGCACGCGAAACGCATCTTCGCAGTGGCTATATTCCATTTTCATCTGCATAAGCAGAGTGACTTTTGTCTCGTACTTTCCTGGCTCTTCTCCGTTTATTATACATGAAGTATTAACAAGAGTAACACAACGTACCTGCACTAAGTCATTGATTGTATTCCTAACAACCTTTAGCAATATCTTGCCATGGTCTGTGCGCTTTGTAGAGGGAGTATTGTGACCCAAAAACCTACAACTTAATAAAATGTTCATTCCGAAGGAGAACTCTGTCAATAAAAGGTTGAGTGGCGATTTGGTTCTCAGGTTGCTGGAATAGTAGTAGTATGTAGCGCACTCACAGATTCAAGCACCGCCAGCGACAGGAATTGTCAGCCTTCCATATTTGGTCAAAGCCCCGCCCAGTGCGCGTCACATTCTGACAGTGTGGATCCCGTGGGCTTAGAGTTTTGGCTCCCGGGAAAGGTTCCATTCCTAGGGGATAGAGGGCTGAGTTTTGTATGCTTCCATCCATTCTGCAAGACGCTAAAGGCCCCTCATCAACCTCTCCTGTGTCCGGGAACACCTCCATGGTAATCATTTTTTCGTTTATTTGTCTTTTGGAGCTGCAGCGCCTTGCCAGAAGTGGTCGATTCAGCAGTGTCCTGAAGCTTTTTTGATGCTGTTGTAGGATGACACTAGCCTGAGAGCATCCACACATCACAAAGTTACAAGAAATGTTTTAGTGAATTGAAAAGAAACACCAACAATATCCTGATATTTGAGCGACTTCTTCGGCAAAAGGATCACGGTCCAACAAGCAAAGAGTGGCATCAGTTTCCTACTCTGTAAATTCTTCATGTCGTGCCAACGCAGGACGGGTTGAAGACGGAAACAAGACTTGTGAACTGGGTTTTCTTGCTACAAATCAAGAAGGAACTCTTCTTCGTGTCTTCGAGACTCTCGGAGAAAAGCGCGTTTCTATTTTCACTTCTTTGGCTGGAGCTGGTTTGTACGAAACTGTTTTAATGTTTGGGATTCAGGAAAATATACCAAGAGGAGGGACGACTATGAAAGAGGAACCGCTGGGCAGTGGAATGAATCCGGTCCGATCGTGGATGCACACAGCTGGGGTAGTAGATGCTCAAACTGCCGCCCAAAGGTACGTTTGCCAAAACATCCGATTTTTAATGCATTTCTCAGATCGACCCTAAATCCCCACAATGCCATGTATCAATTACAATCTCCCAGTGCACCTCTTCAGCCCCTTTCCCTCCGTTCATTACATCATATTACTGTTAAAGTGACAAATCAAGAAATCTCCTGTCTCTAAAACGTGCTTTCGCCATCTCCAATGTTTTCATTAGCTGCATCTATCTCAAGTGTATCTCCCTATTTAACCGAGATGGTTTCTTGTTTTTTCCCCGCAGCGGTGTGGGTTTGGCTCGGGCACATTATGAAAAGCAACCGCCATCCAACCTCAGAAAATCCAATTTTTTCCACTTCGTCCTGGCTTTGTATGATAGACAGGGACAACCAGTGGAAATCGAAAGGACCGCTTTTGTGGACTTTGTGGAGAAGGAGAAAGTAAGCGTTTATCGTGTTAATTTAACTTTTGCACTTAACACTATAAAACTAGGTCGTGGAGTACACGTGCACTTACTGTTGATGGGGCTCCTGTAGACGTTAAAGAAACCATGCACTTTCCCATTAAGAAAAAACAACAACAAGCAAAAAAATCTTTACAAATAGTGACTATATGAATAAGAGACATTTTTCCCAGACAAATCACACAACAATAAACACATTTATCTTTGGGCTATTAATATAACAAGGCATTGTTAAATTTATTGTAGCCTAATATAGGAGTAAACGCGCATGAACATGTTAGTAACAGTAAAAAATAAGTACACCTCTGATTGAGACGTTGCTTATTTTCAGGAGCCAAACAGTGAAAAAACTAACAATGGGATACATTACAAACTGCAGTTATTGTACAGCAACGGTAAGTGACAGTTATACATTGTTTAAAAGAGTAGTGAAAAAAGAAAAGACCAAACTGACATTCACCTCATTATTCGCTTATTGCCCATGTGTTTTTATAGCCTATGAATTTTACTTTTTTTGGCATATCCATACATAGGCCTATTTACACTAGCCTGTATCCAATCCCTTCATAGTGTTTATTATTGTTCTTGTTAAAGTTTTTTTTTCTTTTCATTAACTCATTAAGACGCATTTTAATTTCATAGTTTATTGTTATTTGTGCAACATTGACCATGTAGAAAAGCAAGCGATTGGAATGAACTGTGATATAGGATATTTATAATTATTGTTTGGTAATTAAAGCAATGTGCGATTTCTTTTTACAGGCGTCAGAACAGAGCAGGACCTTTACATACGATTAATTGATTCTATGACAAAACAGGTAAGTCACTATATTACACTATTTCCCATCGCATTATAAAGAATTGCGCGCTGTATTACTTTGACACTCTCTCTAAATAATTATTCATGTTCAGAAAATTAGGTAGTCTAAAAACAAATCATGAGAGAAATGATTAATATAGTACGATACCGGATCAAGTACTTTATGTTCCAAAAAATAATAATTCAGTTATATTTTTTTTTAATTGAGGATTCGCTAATTACTATTAGTGACGCCTTTACATCTAGATTTTTAAAATAATGTGGCTTTGTGGACCGTACCGGACAGAAAACAACTAGATGCCCCATTATTCAAGTTCTAAGCTCCAGGGGTCTCCCGAACCCGTATGTTTCTGATGCGTTTAATAGTGGACACGTTTCTGTAATTTGGGTGATGTGAATGAAAGTACCTTTTTTCAAAAGGCAACTTGGATTTTTGTAACAGCTGGCCCGCATAATACAGTCAGTAGCCTACAATGTACTGTAATATGTCATTATTGTTCATTTTTAAATAATAGTGTGTTATAATGAAAAATAAACATGGTTGTTCATAAACATGCGCAGCTTGTTTAACCTACATTGCTTTATTAATTGTTTTAAGAATAGATTTGCGCACTTTTGCGCAACACAAAACTTTGTTTTAGCAGCTACTATTTTAACAGAGTATATTTATCTTACAAGCCCCTTAGTTGACATGAAAAAATGTCAGCTTTGAAGTATAGTCTATTCTATTATCAGTGTGCGTTATGAGAGGGCTAGCTGGTTTCAACATCTTACTTTCTTTTGAGGAGTTTTTTTCCCCTGAATATAATCGCTGTTGGCGGAAATCACAGGGGTTAACTCTTCTGTTAAGAGTACCCTTTAAATACGTACAGCTGGATATTATCTTGTGTCTTTCTCTGTGTTGGCAGCTCTAATGCAACAGAAAAAATGAACGTTTAATCTCACATCTCAGTGATGCGTCTGTATATGATCAAAGAGTCAATGGCGCTGAACAGTCAGTTTATGGATTTCCGTATCTTCAGGAGAGGGAAGGAAAATAAATCACAGCAATACACATAACTATCACGTTGTCCATGTAACACGTGTAGATACACTCACAATACAACTCAAGTAGCCTAATCTATAGAATAGATATTTCCAAATTAACTACATATTTCCATAACACGGAAAAATTAACCTTACTTTTGGCTATGTTAGAATGTATTGTGAGTGACTTTCATGAGTGACAGTATAAAGTGTTTTTTTCTAGGGTGCTGGTTAGTATCTAACGCTTCGCCCGCGTCTCTTATTTAAGTATTTCTATTTTTCTTGTTTTATCTCTGCTCTGTCGACGGCCAGAGCAAGTGGAATAGCCTTCCGTTAATGAAGTGCTATTTTTTTTCTTCTGTCGCGGCTTTGCTTTTGTGCTGAAGCTGAGTCCGCGCGGCAGTCACAGGCGGGCGCGTTGGAGTGTGCTCTACCACAGTACATCATAGACACAGAGAGGGAGGGAGAGGGAGACGGAGCAAAAAAGAACTGAAGGCGAGCGCACCTACAGCTTTACGCCATCTGTTAAAGCCAATGCTCAAAAATTACTCAACCATACCCCCGACACCGCTTTTTATCCAAAGAAAAATCATTGTTAGCGCTCAAAATAAACAACAGATTGCCCATTAGCACTTTCCCCCCAAATATCTGCAGATTATAACCACGCTGATGTATACGGTTATGGGTATTATTTACCGTGCCCATCTGCATCTGAAAAGCATTATGTGTGTGATTTCCACTACCGCTATAAGATAAAAATCTTTTAGGTCTTAAAGTCCGAGTATGTGGCATTATTGTTTTCATATTGTGTTACTCTCCAATGTGTGGAGTCTGAGACAATATTCTCCAACAGTGATATTGAAAAGCGTCTCTGTCTTATTTACATATACAAATAAATAAGAAATTGTTGAGTTAACTATGCTCGTAGGACTAGGCTATAGGCTACAACATGCACCAGTTAATGTATTTTGTTTATTTATTCAGTAAATTATTATTTTTTTCACGTAGTTTAGCCACGTTAAATCATAAAAATAGCGTAGTTGGCTGGTAAATTTTATTGATAATAATTTAGTTTTTATTTAAATATGCTGATTTTTTTTTTAATAAGTAGATTTTTTACTCTGTACCATTTCATACATCTGTCTTTCCAGTGCTGTGTGTATCCTAACTCTTTACGTTGAAAATATAACCAAGCATGATCTAAAATATATGTCTTTTCCGTTTCAAGGCTATTATTTATGAAGGCCAAGACAAAAACCCAGAAATGTGCCGTGTTCTTCTTACACATGAAATCATGTGCAGGTAAGAAATATTATTTGACGCGTGTCATATATTAACCTTAGCATGAAACCCCTGTAATGAACAGCATGAAACCCCTGTAATGTTTAACGTTTGAATTTAGTTATCTTTACATAATAGTCGGTGAAAATGTTGACGTGGTCGTTGTTGCATCCCCGTTGTCAGTTTCGTGTCCCGCTTTTAGTAGTTAGCGAAGGCCATATCAAGTCTTGTGGTGTGATTTTATTATGAAGGATGTTCTCGACAGTTGCTTCAGTTTTCAATTGAGTGGGCCTACAGTAGCCCTTCATGACGGTGAAAGCCTGTGCTCGTATTATTGTGGTGAGCCTGAGGAAAATGAAAACAGGTCATTGATGACAACGCTCCACAACGCATTTGACTGGACCCACGAATACGGAAGCATTTAAATGCATGGACATGCACTCTTCTGCAATCGCTAAAAACGGAAACAGTCTGGTTAGTCACTCAACTCTCGCGCATGAGAAAGCTGAAGGGCTGATGCGCACGAGGCTAACTTGTCTCAGTATCAGTCTGCATTGTTGTGAATGTAGGTTACCTGAGCTATTGCAGCATTTTTAAAATCCGCACCTCAGACCATGGCGTTTTATGGGAATACGCTGAGCTACTCTCAAGGTGTTGTAACATTAGGAATATTAGGAACGTTTCATCCGTTTGGGTCATTGTGGACTGTAACATGCGCCACATTCAGGGAGGCAAAGACCCTTACCTTGCATATCATCATATACTGTTGTCGAGTTCAGTGTTTTTTTTTTCGTAGTCACTAAATAGTTTGCTGTAGAACAAAACATTGTTTTTGCACTTTTCCAGAGCTGTTATGTTGAATATGTACAGTTAAAGGCAGATATGTAAAAGGGAGTCATACGAGGAGGACTATAGACTTCCTTGAATCACTTTAGCTATCAGCTTTGGAGCATTACATACTCTCCATGCCATATGGTGTTAATTTAGCTCATTTGGACATGTAACCATTATACAAATACGCCTTTAACAATAAAAAGTAGCATACCATTTTTTTTTGTGTGATATCAACATTAAACCATTATGCAATCTCTAGTACACTTCTACAAAATGTAAGCATTGTCACCACTTTATGTAAGATTGATGCAGGCTTTTGAGCTTGTAATTAATAAATGCCCCACAGAAATACTGGTTGAAGGTGGCATCTTGCATCCTCTCCAGAAATAACAGCTTGACAATTAGAGGTAAACAAAAGCTGAAGCTGTGAAAAGTTATTCCCTTGCCTCCTGGCATCGCCTCTTCTCAGTTCACTGCTAAGGCAAACACCACAACATGTTGTTTTCCATCTTTTAGCAGCAGCGCACTGCTAGATGTTTATTCGGCGCGATTCTCTGAGAACCACACCAATCAACAGCGGCAAACATGGCCATGATCATCAACTAGCTCCATGACTGATTTGGAAAGGATGGGGTGACAGTGGAAAAGACACTGCCAACCAAGCATTGCACACAGCAGAGCTTAACCAAGATGTTAAAAGGCTTCACTTGAACCTGCTTTTGACTGTCATTTGTTTTCTTCCACTCCCACTAAAGCCGGTGTTGTGACAAGAAAAGTTGTGGGAACAGGAATGAGACCCCTTCAGATCCGGTCATCATCGACAGGTAAGGCCTCATTCTTTATTTTGTTCCCCATGCCTCTCCTTTCATGCCTGCAAGATATGTGCTTGTTGTCCGCCCTAAGACTGTGCCAGGTTGAGCTCTCGTCTGGTCTGGTGCTGTTTGTTGTTGTGTGCCGTTGTGATGCACAGGTGGGTTGACTTGGAAACCTGGTCGTCTCTGTGGGGATTCAGTAATTGCTCGCGAGTTGTCAGGGGAAGCAGTTTGGTCGGCCTCTCTTCGTGCTGTGAGGAGCAGTTTATTCCTAGTGAGCTGTTGGCTTTCAATACGGGGGTGGATCGTCTTCATCCTCATTTGTTAACAAGTGTTTTTATTCTGTTGCCGTCCATCTGATTGCCATTATTCTACAAGTTAGCACTGAAAATGCTTCATGGCCTTCTTCACATGAGTGTGAGGTTTATAGGATAGTGCAGCCTCGTAGAATAAGTCCTTTATAATGCTGTTGTATTTTAAAGTAGCTGTGTGTAGACTGGAATTAAAATGTAGATAGTAGACGGCTTCCGGATGGTTCTATTTCATTAGACAAGGATTGTATGAAGTTGATTGCTGTGGTTGCTGCATTGACTGTCACTGATGTTTTAGTTTTATTTTATATGCTGTACTGACTTTTTGACCATTGCTTAAAAAATCCCTGTAGCAATTTTAATTCAGATTAAACGTGAATAAATTAATAAATTAAAAAAGTAATTGTTATGATGATGATAAACAAGAATCACATACACACAGTGGATATAATAATGTGGATTTTAATTTAATCGTCATCACATTCAGTCTGTCTGGCATAAATGAGAGGACAAGACAGTATGCTGAGGGTCAGGCTCTTAAGTGTTAGTGAGGTAGAACTAGTCCACCTTGCTCCATAAATCCAGAATCCACGTTGCTCCCACATGCAGTAAATGACCATGAACCCTCCGTGTCTGATGCCAGCGCTGTGAGTGTGAGGGGCCTTGTGAGCTGCCAGAGGGGAAGGCAGCCTGGGTATTTGACAGACCTCACTGCTGCAAAAAAGTTCCTCTCAGAGGGAGAGCTGTGCTGTCTACATGCAGAAATGAAAACGGGATGAGAAAGATGACGAGTTAGGCCCGGGCAAAATATGCACCACCAGTGGATAGCAATGCTAATGTTTGACTAGCTGAAATAGCTGTTTGCTTAGTGGAGAATGTTTGGTATCTGACAGAGAGAACATCTCTCTTATTAGTAATCAAATAGGACCCACCAGTTGCTGCCGTCAGTCAGAGACTGTGTCTACCATCGGAAAATAGGTCTCACATTCTGGAGGGCTGATTTTATGGAAAGAGTCGTATGTTTTTTGGGCAGCATGTATTTTACATTGTTGCACATTCTAGTCTTATGATGTCTGTGTTTCCTTCGGTGTCTCATTACTGTCATGTATGAGAGGAAACACAAATAATAGTTGTGATTTCCTCTCCTCTGCCGTGTATAGAACAGGAAGTCACCGCTATGTAATTTCTACATCTTATCCTTTAAGTACTTTTTAAACAGAGTGCATTAAAGCATTAGCTTGCATGGTTAGATGTATGGGTAGTATATTCAGAAGCTACAAACAGATTTACAAGAAGCTCTTATTTTGCGTAAGTGTGTGTGTGTGTGCATGTGAGCATGCATGTGTTTGTTTGTGTGTGTGTGTGTGTGTGTGTGTGTGTGTGTGTGTGAATGGTAATAAGTAGGATGGCAGGGGTTAGATTTATGTGCTGCTTGCCTCCACTCTGTCCTCTGTAATAGGGGAGTAAAGGGGGTTTGTTTTGCTACGACACCCAGAAGATAAAACATGCATCACTTCCTCCCCCTGGTGCCTGGGAAGTCTCCGCTCCATGAAGTCTCTTTATAGTTGGAGAGAGCCAGTGATACAGTATAGAGTTGTCTTCAAAGTAATATAAGGTGAACACTTAACAACAGGCTGTCATTGATATTTAACACATTTGCTCTTCCTTCAAACTGCCTCTCTTTGCATTGGTGCTTAGAGTTGAAAGTATCGCGTGTCTCCGGGCTTTGTGCTTCAATCTGGTGGACAATGAGTGTAATAGAAGTAAAATAGGAAAAGTAGTACATTGGAGGAGAGGATTGGATCCCATGCAAAGGAGAAAAGAAAGCAAAAAAAGGAGGGATATTGTAAGTTCAAACAGTGGATAAAAAAGCTCACATTTTCATTGTGATGTGGTTGAATGGGAGCGGAGTATCGTTTTCATAGAGGAGCGATCCGTTCTGTGGAATCACAAAAGCAGATGTTCCTCATTAGGCTCTTCCATTGTCTGCATATCACAACCATGAGCAGATGATTTTTATCCCATTGCACCCCCAACACTCAGCCAGTGACTGCTGCTTTGCTACACAAGCCTTAAATGACTGTAGTGTAAATGCATGTGGGCGCGGATCAGAAACTCCAAAGCAGGAGGAGCGGGAAGAAAACACACACACACACACACACACACACACACACAGCTTTATCGTTTTACAGTGTGGCTCTGTTATTCCATTAGTCGTCTCTGTTTTTGTGTGGCATGTGCATCATTATGAATACCCCTATATGATCTTCAAGTTAGTCTTGGCATGTGTCGGAATTGATGTTATGGAAATCACAGTGCATCCATGTTTGCTGTTCTCTTTGGGGCAAGGGCCTGCATATCCATGGACTAACTGAGGCTGCCGGCTGAAAGGGCTGATTGTTGAGGCAGACAAGGGAGGTCCGATTACGTTACAATCAAAACATTTTACTGCGATCCTCTATAGAGAGGGAGAGAGTGGGAGGGAAAGAGAGGAAAGGAGTCAGTCAGAGAGAGAGAGAAAGAAACAGGAAGAGAGAGAGAGAGAGAGAGAGAGAGAGAGAGAGAGAGAGAGAGAGTGCTAGAGCATGCTGACCAGACTTGTGATCCATTATCGATAACGTTCTCAGCAACATTTTCCCAGATGGCACATGGGGCAGTCGTATTGCTAGTTGGCATCATGTTGGACAGTAACTGGCAACCCCACAGATCTGGCATTTTCAATGGAGTTTAGGAGACTTATCATTCCAAATGTGTCCTATTTTCCTGTAGTCAAGCCAGACATCTGTTTATCCCATTTTCTCTTGGACTTTGTTACAGCTTTAGGTTTTTGAAAAAAAAAAGAAAGAAAAAAAAGTTTGTCAGATTTAACAGCTGTTACAGAATTTCAACCCCAGTAGATCTTTAAATATTTCAAACATTACCCCATGCTACAATAGATTATTCATATTCATCTTTTTAGAGGAAAGGGATCAAGTCAATATATGGTAAAATTCACTACAGTGTCAGTCTTGTATAGAGAGCACAGAGAACATGCTAGATTTGCCATGTCACAAGCAGATTGCAGGTTCATCTACAACTGTAGCCTCTGCCTTTGGAACTAATAATGGTGAAGTGTCTGAAGACTGATTGGGGTTTTCCTAGCTGGCGGTACCTTCTTTCACTTCCTGTCACAAAGGTCAAGATAAGCTGACCTTTGTAGACAGCCCACTGCCTGAATTATTCATGTGATTGACTTTTTTGTCAGTCCACCCAGTTGTGTGTGGGGACATTTTATTCATATGGCTCATTTAAAGTGCTTGCCTGCACCTGTTCAAGCATTAATATCATGTCATTTGGACCCTGATGCTGTTTTTGCTTAACATTCATTATATTTCTTATTAAAGGACACTTCCAGAGGATTATGCCTGATTATTACCAGACCTTGCCAGCAGCCATGTGGAGTACATTTCATAGGTATTCCACTCCAGGTTTATGGAGGGGAGGAAAAAAATGGAAAGCAGTCAGTCAGCATTTGACCGTTGCTGAAGCGTTATTATTTATTTCTTTTGGAAGGTGGGCGGCTGGGGTCAGTTGTGTTGCCTCTCCATGACCAAGCAGACAACTTAAAGCCCCCTTCTGTCCCTTATGGCTTGACAGAGGCCTGATTAAACCCCACTCAGAGAAAAGCTGTACAAATGCCAGCATTTATAAGGTCAGCGCTTTTGTTGGAAATGCTATGTAAATGAGGATCTGCAAAAAGGGACATTAAACAAAATTCAATTCATTGTCTCCCTTAATGTCATTTACATTTTGGCTAAGTCCCGGACTGTCAAGCAGGATTTTTGAAATGATTTTAATTACATATCAGCTGGAAAACAGAGAGGCTCGTTCACAGAGGTAGCATTTGGATAACCTGCGAAAGAGGCTCTGTTTATTAACTTGCCTGAATGGCATGTTTTCACGGCATCTGCATAGAGTAATTAAAAGAGTGTTAAGTGTTAATTCCAGCCCTCCCTCCTCCACGTCTCTTGTGAAAGCAAAACTAGGGGTGACATGAGCTTTTTCCTTTGCTCACATGTTAATAATGCGTGTACAAATGTTATATTATTTTGGGTGTGTTTTTAGTTGTGTGTTATTTAGTGCAGTATTATTGTTGGTTTTATTGCTGTTGGTTTTTTTTTATGTTTCGTTGTAACTTGAAAAGGCTGAGCTTTCAGTAATGGCTGTGTATGTTTGGGCCTGGTGCAGAGGCTGCATTGATTCCAGCCACGCTGAGAGTGAATCTGATTAATGAGTGTGCATGCAGGAAATACATCTCAGGCCAGGAAACAACCACCAGTGCTGCGCACACGTTCAAGTACACAGGTGTGAACATCTTTGAGTTATTTATGAGCGAGTCAGCAACCTCTGTGTTAGTGAGAGAGCCCAGTCGAAAGGCAGAAGAAAGAAAGAGAGCAAGAGAGAGCAGCAAGAAAGAGAGAGCGAAAGAGAGTGAGATAGAGAGAGAGAGAGAGAGAGAGAGAGAGAGAGAGAGAGAGGAAAAATCCTCTTTCTCCTTCAAATGAACATGTCCGGTCAAAGCTAGCCTCTTATGGCCCAAAAAATGGCGAGTGGGAAAAAATAGACTTCATGTCCAGTGACTACATTTTGATAAAGGAGGTCAGCCACACAGATTTATTTGATGTACATTTGTGGCTGAGCATAATTACAACATGGTCGGCTGTGTTTGCATAAGTATAACCTGTTCTTAAACCACTTATTTGCTCTGAAGGTATCTCAGAGAGCCTTTTGAACCTTCACTCACAGCTCTGTTTTGGCTTCCATCTCGTTTGTTTGCTTGAGTTCCCATTATAGCTGTCTCATTTTGCCTTTGGCATGTTAACCTACACTGGGAGATCCTTGAACACAGGAACAGGGTTTTTCAGTTTGTATGTTTAAAGGAGAAGTAGAGGGGGAAGTGGAGGAGTGAGAGAGAGAGAGAGAGAGAGAGGGAAGAAGACAGTGAGGGATGTCAAAACCCCACTCATCCGCTCAACGAAAAAACCTCCAGTTTGCTCACGAAAGAGATACTATAATGCTACCAATGATCTCACGTATGTAGCATTTTTAAGACAGCTAATGAGCCTTCGCATAAGTAGGTGTATATAAACAAAATGCAGTTATGGGTGCATATGTTGTGTTTGTTTAAGCATGTGTGGATGATTAAGAATGCGTTTGCGCATAATTCAACATTTGATAAATAGTTTTGAAAGATACCCTTCATTCTATGAATCACTGTGTAATCACTCTAGATTTCCACCGATTATAAATTGATTTTATGTGGTTTGATGGTTTTGCTACATTGGTTGTTTTGTGTGTGTGTGTGTGTGTGTGTGTTTGATCAAAGTGGAGGTTGAGCTAGGTTAGTTTGCCACAGCTGGCCACCCTTCGCGGAGTGTAACTGACAGTTGTCTGTAAGGGGTTTTAATGAAGATTGTCACCTTTTATGCCAGGAAGCGATGGGGCTGCCAGATCTACAGGAAGGAAAAACCCAGAGAGCTTAACCTGTGCTTGGCAGCCGACTCCCTGCTTGTGCTCGGAGAAAATGAAAACCAGCCCCACCGGACAAGAAGCCAAAATCCCACTGGCTGCTGCACAGCCCCATAGACAAGGAGTTTGATTTTGGAAGGAGTTGTCCAACATGGAAAAAAGTACATTTGTCAGTGTACTTGTAAGCACAGTGTGTCCTCTTTGCAGCTGGCTCCATAATATATATATATATATATATACATATATATATATATATATATATATATATATAATATTTTTTTTTTTTCTTTCTTTTTTTTTTTTTGTGAGCGGGGGCTTTGCATGAGGGAAAAATGGTGCCGGCATACAGTAAGTGCCTCTCTCTCCCGCTCCCTGGTGGGGCTGTTCTTCAGTTGGGGCATCAGTGAGGACTCGCTAATGGCAGTGAAGACGCCGGTGTGTGTTTTCCTGCCTCAGCGTCTCACAGGGAAATGAGTTTAGCATGTGTGTGGACAGGGGAAAGGGATCTGTGTGTGTGTATGTGTGTTTGTGTGTGTGTGTGTGTGTGTTTGTGTGGATGTGTGTGTGTGTGTGCACGCGTGCGTGCGTGCATAGCATGTCGCGCGGGTAGGGCCAGCGGAAGAGGCCGGCTCCAACGTGTCGCTGGTGAAAGCCGAAGCGTGGTCACACACACATCTGGTGAGAAAACCCCTCGCAGTCTAGAGAGAGAGAGGGAGAGAGAGAGAGGGAAGGAGAGAGAGAGAAGGGCTCACCGGAGACCCTGCTGCCCCTAGGCTTCAACTCTCCTGAGATAATACCTGCATAGTCCGGAATATTCCCTCGGCTTCAGCCGTGAATCTGGAATGGTGAAATAAAAGTTATTGCCGAATTAAATTGTGTTGTGCCTTTAAAGTCAGCAGTACAATCTTGACTGTGATTTTTGTTCCACAGTCTTTGTGCGCGACGCTGCCAAAGCCCAGTGGATACTGCCATGGTAGGGGGGAGAAAACACTCAACATGTCAGAAATCTGCTTTGAAAGTGGGTGCTTGGGCAGACGATAACTGCGAGTCTGTCCGACGCATTGAGAGGCAAATCAGGCGGCTCGGGCGAGCTTCGTCAGAGTGTGACATATGTGCGCTAAAAAGGCTCTTTATTTGATTGTGCGCACAAAGGAGGACACTCCCCTTTTGTATGGCTGTGTGAATGCCCCTGCTGGGGCTCTGTGTGCACACTGTCAACACTGCTTGTTGGACTCACGACCGCACAGAAGGCTGGACTTCGCAAAGGATGATGTGTGTGTGTGTATGTGTGTGTGTGTGAGTGTGTGCAGACACACAAACACACACGCAAACACATACACGCACATATACACACAGACACATATGCATGCACAAAATTGTCACAGGGACACACGCACACCCACACACACTTACGTGCACACAACACACTCACACATACACACACATACATTTGCACACATATAAACAAACCCAAACAGTTGGAGAGGGTCTGTTGTCACACAATAGGCAGGCACGGACGCATGTTCTCTTTGAATAACAACCGGGCAAATTGGATCAGTTTTGGTTGAGCGTGGATCGCCAGGAATGCATGTCCAAGTTTCATTTTCGCCCCTTGTGTGAATGTGTGACGTCTCTCTCTCTCTATCTCTCTCACTCTCTCTCTCTCTGAATTTTACAGTACACATGAGTCACCAGTTGGATTTTTGTCTGTTTGTGTTACTCATACACAAAAAGCTGACTTCTTCCCTACGAGCAGATTTAAAGAAAGTCTTTGGGCTGGTGTGGTTTAAATGGTCCCCAGCCTCATTTTCTGTCAATCTGCATTAGGCCTTCTATTTGATCCATCCAACCTCGATAATGAAGAAATGAAATGTTTGGTAAGCTCTAACCATGTCAGCCTGTAAAACAGCACATGACTACACACCGAGGCCTGCAAATGTGGTAATAAGTTAGAGCCTAGATCCACCAGAGGTTTTTCCCCTCTCTCCCTGTTTCCTTCTCTCTTTCTCTCTGTGTCTCTCTCTCTGTTTTGTACGGTTAAGTGCAAATTCACACCCACAGCATTTGTTTCGCATTAGGAGGGGTTTGTAAATCAGATCAATGTGCTCCGGGTGCTGAGGCTCCTCCAGAGGAATCTTCTCCGTCACCAGTCAACCCAGCACACGCGAGCACACACACACACACACACACACACACACATCTCCATCCATCCCCATTTTCTGAATGTTGCAATTTGTCGTGTGACACCGCAGAGATTAGGTTAGGAAACAGTGTGCGGATTGTATTGGACATGGTGCTGGTCCTGGCAATTTGAGGTCACAGGACAGCGATCTGGACATTGGGCACAAACCATCAGTTACCTCAGAGGGAGATGCACTGGGCCATGGCTGTGTCAGCCCCTGGGGTCCAGGGGGAAGGATCCGGAGAAAAACCTTCAAAAACAGCAGCAAATAAGTATCATTTATTAAAGCTGACAAGTTATCTCTAAATATAGGCCACCACTGTCAAAAGATTATCGCACCGTCTGCCCATCCATTCTCTTTCCCCTCAAAATGAAAAAAAATGGGATTTTGTTTTTCATAGAGAGAAAAAAATGTTCAAATGAGGAAAGTGTAGATTACATTCTCTTCCTTTGTGTAGTGTCCTCAGCACCAGTTTTAGCAGTCAGTAAGTAAGTCTGCAAGGTTCTTATGAGAAAAGCATGGAAGAGTGTTTTTTGTATGACTAGCCCGTGTGCAGTGTGTAAGTATGATGCAATGGTGAAAAATCCATAAGTAAAAACATGACCGAAATAACGCTTAAGAGAGGAGAGGTGGGGGCAAGAAAGGGAACAGTTCACATACAAAAGAAAAACACAAGAGCAAGAGCAGTGCAGTTGTGGGTTCAGCAAGCCACAGTGTGAAACGCATTCGCTTGCTCAAGGCTATTTGTCATTATAAGCGAACCACTGCTCATGTTTCTCAAGACCGACCTCATTATAATTATTCCCAGCAATTACAGCGTCCAGAACCCACTCCAAATCCAAGACATGTTAGTTACCATTTATTAGGCTCAAAGCATTGGCTAATTTACATTGTTTTAAATATTGGGTGCGATGTTGATTTATTGTGTGTGCTTCAGGTCAGGTGAAGTTGATAAGACATCATTAGATACAGTAAATATTTTTACTGGGGTCCGAAAGCTGTTTACATTCCGTCTGCACTCGCACACGGAGAAGTTCATGCATAATCACACCGCATAAAGTACTAAATAATGTAATGCCATTAATGTAGTTTCAACAGCTGTGCCTAAGGGCCACAAAGACCATAAACAGTGAAAAAAATGAAGCAGTCTGGAGTTAAATGCATAGATTTGTTTCTATATAGTCTCTCAAAAACATAAATTCATCTCTAAAATCCAATTGAATGCAAATTATGCTGTTGCCCACAAAAAAGGACTTTAAGCAACCAAAATGCGGTGAAAGCGAATAAAAGTGTCTTATCGATAGAGTTGTGCCAAGTCTCTCTGCGAGAGCCTCAAAACCTGCAGTCCCAGGGAAGGATGAGCGGTCTGATGCTGGGGTGTTGTAATTATCTTCTTGTGAAGAATGTACAATGGCGCCAGGATGATGAATTGATCGCAGATTGGAAGCATGGTTTAACTGTCATGTTCCCGAGATAAGGGGGAGCTGGGGGATTGCTCGCTCTCTCCCCTAGTTCCCAGCCAGCCAGTTTATTAGTGCAAATCCCAAATGTTTAGTAAACTCATTAGGTTCCATCTAATGCTAATTTATCATCATAGATGGCCGCCGAGCTCGGGAGGCCACAGGGGCTGCTGGCGAAAACCGTGGCGATTTATAGCACTGCTCTGATCAATCACCGACAGTGCAGCAGCCATATTTTATTATATGCCACGGACCACACTAAATGATGCAAAGGATTATGTCCAGGCAATCACTTTGGGCGTGCTACAAATGATCTCTCCTCAGATGCTGGTTATCTGAGGGCAAACAGAGTCTTTCTGAAAGGGTTCCGTGTACTAGACTAGACTAGGCTACATCTCCCCACCGCACCGTGCCGCACCACCACTGCTAGATCAGAGACGGCTGCCAGTTTCAAGAGCCCTCCACAAGCCTTGAGAGCCCTTTTGAAGAGATATGGTGAAATCACCATTGAGAAATGTTGAGTTACTGATGCTTATGGGTTTAGTGGGTAAGACGGTGAGAGAAGAGAGGCGGCAAGACTAGGTGCCATAGGTCTCTCAGTTCTTTTCTTGTTTCATTCTCCTTTAGTCTTTCCTTTCTGAAAGAGTACTGTATCCACCACTCCACTGTGAGTCAGATAATCTCCGATCTGTCAGCGCTCAGGCTAACTAATTCAGAAATAAGGTAACTCATATGATCTTTTGCCAGATATAATGTGCACTGCTGAAGGTGAGATACCCAATCGATTGGCTAAGTCTCTCGATATTAATCATTTAAAGCGGGGCACATAAAATGGGTGCACTGAAAGTATGTTTTTACTGGATCTGAATGTAGGACGGGTCCTGGAGTTAAGATTTTTTATCGCAGGATTTAAGAGGCGGCTTTTCTCCCTCCTTTCCAAGGCAGAGGTGAAGAGAGAGATAGAAAAAAATCGCTGCAAAAAGGCCTAGAATAAACGTGCCTTAGCGGTGCTAATGAAATATGACAGGTATTTCCTTGTGCTGGTTCAGTGGCAGGAGAGGTCCCATGCTCTCTGTATTAATTCACCTGACTTATGTTCCCATGCTTTGATTTACCTTCTGATTAAAACCCGCTGCTCTCCCGGCCAATTGAAATCAGATCCCATCCACAGCTTGGTGGTATTGATCCCTATTTAACATCAGGGCTCGGAATGGATTGCCATTGATTAACAATAAAAACACTCTCTAGCTTGTCCGGCAGCGAGTTCAATATTCTGAATGAAAAAGTATTGGGTGCCACCAGC
The DNA here is from genome assembly GCA_017657215.1 of Limnothrissa miodon. NCBI lineage: Eukaryota > Metazoa > Chordata > Actinopteri > Clupeiformes > Clupeidae > Limnothrissa > Limnothrissa miodon. Next base: position 1,065,867 of record JAGFZM010000024.1, read on the forward strand.
CTTCATTAAGCCGCGGAAAGAAACAGTGTGGCAGTGTAAAACAACAACAGGAATAGCCTGAGCGGCTAGCCAGTTTGAGACGCCTGGTGTCCGCTGTTTAAGCCTGACTCATGGAAATGGCATGTGGAGCATTTAGAATGTGTGGAGCAGGCAAAGTGGAGGGATCAGCCGTGCTCCCATCATTCAAATTACCAAATGTTTAAGTATGTGTCTTGGGTTCCCGATGGCTGTCCACCATTTCCCACTAAGTTTGCAGCGATGACCAGCACACACCTGCACATACATTCTGAAATTCCCTAACCTCCCCCTCCTCTTTACACACACACACACACACACACACACACACACTGATGAACCTCCTGTTGGGATCAAGTGACCTCATTCCCATAAGCTATCCAGCCTGACTCATGAACTACTACCATAGATCTGGCACTAGGCCCTTGGCAACAAGCACTCTCTGAAATACCTTGTTGCAGTTCAGTGGAAACAACAGGCATCTGAAAGGAATTATCCAATCTTTAGCATCCAGAAGTTTACAGTTATATAATGATGGAGAAAACTGCAAGTCCCAGTAGGGCATTGTGTGAAGGGAGATAAAAAAATGGAATTCTCTTGTCAGACCTACAGGATAAAACATACACACACACACACATTTGCAAATACACACATTCTCTCAGCACCTTCTTCTGTTCCTTCCTCACACACCTACTCACACAGCCTAGAGTGCATTTTTGTATGTGATAGGGAATCAAATTGAATCTGCCCTAACTGTTGATTAAGGCTGGAGCCACACAAAGGTGGCTCACCTCAAATGTTTGTTGATTATTTACCTCCTGACGGGATGTAATGAGAAGCAGCCTATCAGCGCCCCTCTCCCCCGTAAGCCCTCTGTTTGGACTAGGGCTCTGGTTTGCTTTTTTAGTGGGAGCTTGAGCCAACCTAATCACTGCTCTGCTCCTTGGGTGGGTAACGCTGGGGGTTGGGGTCCAGGGGGCATAAACATCCCTGACTCTCTGTGTGACAGGCCTTTTGTCCTTCTGTTGGGGCGGTGTTAAACTCACAAGCGTTTTGGATGTTTACCGGGTTTATAACATCACTGAAACTACCCCGGAGACCATCGCTGGGGGGATGTGTCCTTTAACTGCGTTTTGCTTTATTTCATTTTGATTGGCGTCTTAAAATTTCACACACGGTCTCCTCTTCCTACTGCCGCCTGTCACCACAACCACCACACACACATACACACACATATACACACTAGAGGAAGAAGTGTCTCGTAGGAACTTCCAGCCTGTTGGCTGTTTGTTTTACCTCCACGCCTTTGCGAAAATGGATCACAGCGTGATCTCCAAAGCTAAGGCAGAAAATCCAGGGAAGAGATCAGGACCAGCTGCATGGGATCAGCGCTGCAGACCGGCTGAGCGTAACCTCTGCAGTCAGCGGGGAGGGTTACGGGCAGAACCTGCCGAAAACGCCAGCCGTGCCAACCACAACAACAACATACAAAAGACTCGGCGGCAGCAGCTGCAGCGCAGGGGCTAAGATTACACGGCCAAAGGTGTGCGGTCAGAGAGCTAGTAATAGAAGGAAAAGAAACAACACTGCCGTCACCTCAGGCTGAAAAGTTGAGACGCTCCGCGGACAGGTCGGAAGAGTGGTGCGCTCTGAGAGAGAGAGAGAGAGAGAGAGAGAGAGAGAGAGAGAGACCTCTGAGGTGGAGGCAGGGTGGGGGGATGAGGAGTTTCCTCAAGTAAGTTAGGGCAAGAGGGGCGAGTTGGAATTGGCCCACAGGGCGCAGGAGGCACAGCGAGTTGGACATTATCTCCTCCGAATGTGGGGCCAGAGGGGTGTCACTCCACTCCAATCCCCTCACTTCCACCAGGCCCTGCCCTGCCTGCACCACTTCATCAGTCTGACGCAAGCCAGACGGGCCTTTAGCGGCCATTCCCAGTTTTACTGGACGCCACTCTGGCCTGGGCCCCCTGCAGCCATCCCTCAACAGGTTGGTTTTATGACCCGTGACCACACTTAATGGCATCTTGCTTTGGTTTCTCCCCCATTGATTCAGGAGTTTTTAATTGCTTGGAAAACAAGCCAGGTACTCAGCGTCAGGCAAATCTCCCAACGCTCAGGCTGCCGTTAATAGTTGGAATGGGAGACAATGAACACATTGACTTACACTTTCACACTCTCTGTTCCTCTCGTGGGATTGATAATGATGTTGGCCTCACACAACTGTGACCCCCCACTGTTTTGTAGTGTTGCTATTAACTTGACAATATAACGACTACCACTACTACTTGCAGAAAACGCGTGGTAGATATCCCATGGAAATGTGCAAATATTTATCTGCGCGTCTGTTTTTTTCCCCCTTTTAAAAACAGGTCAGTGTTTCTTGGGCGTGTTTTTGAATGTTGAATGTTTCTTTAAAGCGCACCTTAAAGTGTTGTCTCAGTTGAGCTTGTTTGTACTGCCGTTTCAGCGTATTACATCAGACACGTGCCGGCAGAGTAATTAAAAGCCGCACACTCCAAGCAAGCACAGTTGCTCTGTGGCTAAACATTATTCCTCCTCAAAGGCTGAGGAGGAAAAAATAACAATGAAATACTAAATCTCTGTAATTTGTTTCACTAAGGAAGCGATTACCTTGTCATCCCAGTCGGTAAACTAAGGTCAGCTGTCACATCCATTTAGACGCTTGCGTGTTAACGAAGGGCCAAACCCAACTGTCTTCTCAGTCAAACCTCATGCCATTGTTCTCTCTCTCTCTCTCTCTCTCTCTCTCTCTCTCTCTCTCTCTCTCTCTCCCTCTCTCCCTCTCTCTCTCCCAGAGATAGCAAATTAGTATAAGGCCTCTCCTGCCTCTCCTGCCTGGATCCTCTCTACTGATTGTAACAAAGGCTCATTTTGAAGAGGTCAGGATCTCTGCACGATGATTTGTTGTTCATGAATCTACTTTGTGCCAATTTGTGTGTGCATGTGCTATCACAACCAACTCGGGGGCAAGACTGATAATAATCACTTCACCCTGATAGTCCCATTCGCTATCACATGCATGTGTGTGTGTGGGGGTGGTGGTGGTGTTGTTCTGACGTTTTTGACCACAGTAAATCAGAGAGAACTCCTGCTGAATGATTTTAATCACCTACCAGCAGCTCCTACACAACCGGTCAGCCCCCAGCTCTATATTTATGATAATTCTTTTTTCTTTTTTTGGGTAGTGGGTGGGGTGGGTTTGGTATTTTTTTATTATTGAAATCAGTGTTGACTGAGTCGGGTAATCCTGATTAGCAATCTCACTGTATCCAGTCAAGAGTGAAACGCATCAGAGCAGTGTTGGTTCACCAGGACACAGCGAAATTGAAAAAGGGACGAGGGGCTGAATGCTCCACAGCCTCGCCACTCCACTGATAGAGCCCCCGGATATCGCGCACCGCCAAACCAATTCCTGCCCAGGCCGCTATTCAAGGAGGACCTCGTTGTTGTGAATTAAGCTATGTACACAAGAAGCAATGAGGTTGTCTGGTTTGGAAGTGTGTATTTGTGTGTGTTGCTGAGTGTGCCTCTGTGCGTGTGCGTGTGTGTGCATGGTTGGGAGGGGTTGTGTTCGCAGTGCATGGAATTAATAAAGCACTGTGTCATTCATTGGAGCATTGTTCTTGCCTGAGAGCGCGGCTTGTTTCAAGTTAAAGGGCCTCATGTCATGTTGTTTATATCTCTCTCCTCTCTATTCTCTCTCTCTCTCGCTCTCTCCCTCTGAAGAAAAGGTAAAGAGAAGCAACACACAAGCTGATGTTTTATTCATGTCTCTCTCTTTCTTTCTTTTTTTTTTGTCGTTGCATCTGAGGGCCGTGTGAGTGTGAGCTCGCTGAGGTGATGGCTGGCAGAGTGCGTGCGTACAGAGTGTGTGTGTATGTGTGTGTGTGGGTGGGTGTGTAGGGGGGGTTGGTGGTGATGGGTAGGTAAGGGCACAGGAGAGGGTGAGGGGCCCCTCCACCAGTGATCTCTCTTCAGGTTCACATGAGGAGGGGAGGGGAAGGGAAGGAAGAGGCACTGAGGGGGTCAAGGAGGAGGTGTGGCGGTAGCAGAGGTGATGTGTGTTTGTGTGTCTCAGTGTGTGTGTGTGTGTATGTGTTTGTGTGTGTTTTGTAGGTGAGGGAGGAGGAGGGGAGCTCGAGGGGGAAGGGCAATCTATCATTAGTGGCGGTATCAGACAGGGTGGCGGTCCAGGCAAGGCTAAAGAGGGAGGCCCACGCGTCAGCCTAGTGATGGCCAACACAGGGGGCAGAGGAGGTGGTGAGAGAGGACAGAGAGCTGTCACTCCTCAACGCCTGAGCTCCAGCTAACACTTCCCTGCTGGAGGGTGGCTACAGGAGCACCTCTCCCTGTCTCTCTCTCTCTATCTCCTCTTTTTCTCTCTCTTTCTCCTGAGCTCTCTTTCTGTCTCTCTATCTGTGGCAGGAATTGATTCCTTAGCTGAACCTAGTCCACAGGCTTTCTTTTTTTTCCAGATAAATCTTTCTTACACGCCATGAAATGAGCTTAACAAACGCTAGAGATATTTAAAGCGAATAAATAAATAAATTCAAACGAGAGACGGTGCAAGGGGTTATCGCTCATCATGTTTGTTCTGGCTGAACAGCCATCATGCAGCCATATTGATCTCTCAGCTAATGATGCATTTTATTAAACATGATCGCTGTTAGCAGATTCGGTGACATTTGTCTTTGTTTTGCTCAAGAGTGTTGCACAATGATGTCCCCATTAATGTGCGATATAAACAATCTCCAGCATGCAAATTAATAGCCGTCATTTCGACACAACTATTTTTTATTTGTCTTTTCTGTTTCCTGTCTTCCTCTCCCTCTAAGATTCAAATTAAGTGACTTTATTTACAACAGTGTGTTTTGAGTGACATCTGCGACACTCATAAATGTTAATGACAACGTTTCGTCGTCTTTATATTTTGTTTTCATACACTCGTTAGAATGCCGAAGCACAACATCTGAGACATAGTCTTAACAAGTTCCTTCTAATCAGCTTTAGATTTTTTTTTCTGTCAGGTATAAAGAAAACACACTCACACACAGACACACAGACACACACCACAAGTCGGGTGGTACCATTGTGATTTTATTGTCTCACTGTCACTGTCTCCTTCACAAGAGAAAGATTGGCCTGTCATTTTGTGAATCAACATTTCTAGCATCTTACTTAGCCTTCGTGCTCTCCCTACCTTCTCTTTATTTTCATGAAAAAAAAACAAGGCTAAAAACACAAACCTGCCATGAGCTGTTTGAGGGACACAAACTTCATCAGGTCAACTTGGAAGTGTGCCTCTGATGTCACTCAATCCAACCTGCCGATAATGAAATGCAGCATGCAGACATCTTCCTCATTGCTCCTGGGTATTAGAGCCAGAAGAGGAGAAATTGTATAGGCGTTACACTCTATCCTACACTGTGCGTTTGGAAAAAAAAAAAAAAAAAAAAACGCCTATTTATTCAAATATTGATATTTCTTCTTGTCAAGTGGAGTGCCTTGAAATTTCGGCGGTGCAACACTGTCAAGGAAGAAAGGGTGAAAGAACTGTGCCAGAAACGTGTGGGATAATTCATAAATGGAGTTCACTGCTGTGAAATCAGTTGGGAACCCTGTCGGGGAAGGCCAAAAGTGTTGTTGTTGATGCAGAATAGGGGCAGTACAACAGAAAAATAGCACTCACTTTTCCATCATGTCAGGCAAATGTTCAATTTAGTCCTGAATCTTTTTTTCCCCAACCACCCCCTCCATCTACCTCTTTCTCTCTTTCGTTTTCTCTCTCTGTCTTGTTCTATCTCTCGCTCTTCTTATAAGAGCTTGCTGCATCTACTAAAGGAGACACTGGAGAAGACAGGAGAAGAAGGGTTGGGTATTAGCAGACACAAGACTGTTTGTTGTTTTTTCCCCTCCGAGACCCACCATTTCCCATCCTTGGGCGGCCAATCAGAGTGCAGCTGTTTTACGAGCCTGAGTAATCAGCAGTGGTTCTGCATGTGGCTTGCATTAGGCCCCCCCCCCCCCCCCTCTTCCCCTTAAAAAGCTGTGAACGACATCTCTAATGACGTGACACCCGAGCACAAATTCCAATCTGTTGAATGACAGGCAGCGAGAGAGAGAAAGAGAGAGAGAGATCAACCAGAGAAAGCTGAACTAGGGGGCCGGGCTCATCTCGCTGTGCTGGGGTTGGAGGTTGCGGTGGTGGAGTTTCTGCTGGGGGACTCTTTCTCTCTCTCTCTCTCTCTCTCTCTCTCTCTCTCTCTCTTACTCAGGCAGGAAGCTCAGATGAAATTAATCATGGCATGTCCGGTGAAATGTCCTACTTTGGCACTGTCTCGCATTTTTTGAGTGTGTGAGCAAGTATGAGTATGCTTGTGTGTATGTAAGTGTGTGTTTGAGTGAGAGAGAGAGAGAGAGAATGTGTATGCTTTCCTATGTGTGTGTGTGTGTTTTGAGTTCTTATGTGTGAACACGTGTAAGAATTTTCGAATGTTTGGAGCCAAGTCCCCTGATTGTTTTATCAAAAGCGGGGGAATGCTGGCCCCATTCTGCCGGCGCAGCCTGGGTTCGGTGCGGCGTGCAACCGGCAGCGAGTGCTCAAGCATGTTGAACATCTCTCTGGGTCTCCGACGTGCGAGAAGCATTTCCTCCGCTATCGCCTTGACAGGAATATTTGCAGATGATGAATTGGACAGTCAAACAATGCCGGAGTACTAAAACAGAATTGATATAAAGACATATCTCTTGTCGCCATATGATCTCATAGTTCACAAGGCTGTTGACAAGAGGTATGCTGGCACAGCTTGCTGCCCATCTGGGAAGTGCTGATATAAAGTAGTGGGAGTATTTTACAGCTATGCATCTGCATAGTTAAATAACCATCTAGCGTATGGTGTTGTGTGAGAACTCAGGGGCCGAGAATTACAAACTACAGACTGGCCATTTTGTTTTGGGCAAACCACACAAGACCCAAGGGGTGGATGCATTAGGATGCTGTGTCACTGAACGTTGCGTGTGTTGTCAAATTAAAAACAAATCATTATTGTTGCCCAGGGATTTAGGGACCCCAGGCCAGAGAGAACAGGATAATATTTATTTCTCAAACCTTTTTTTTTCTTCTTCTTCCCCAAGCACAGGACAGCAAAATGTCAGATCCTTTAGTTGTGGCCACCCTTGCTGGTGGGGAGGAAGGAGGGAAAAAAAAAAAACGTAGTGCACTGGCAAGGCTGCCTCTAATCCTTGTTTCCAAGGCATCCTCCTCCTCTCCTCTTCTCCTCCACTCTTACACCTCTCATTCCATCTCTCTCCCTCTCTCTCTCTCTCTCTCTCTCTCTCCCTCTCTCTCCCTCTCTTCGTCTCTGTCTCACTCTTGAGTTGTTGGGTAGTGGACACCAGTGGCGGCTGACATCTTTGCCTCGTTAGAGCAGGCCTGCCTGCATGGGCTGACGTTTTCCACGCCTGCCTGCAGCCCATTTCTCTCTTCCAGCCAGTGCTCACTGTCTGCACGGTGTCGGGCCGAATCTGTCATCGGAGCCACAGGGCTGGCTGGCCGGCCTCTGACAGAGAGGAGGTAAACGTTTGCTGCCTGAATCCCCCATTAACTTTGTGAGGCGTATTGATTTCTTGTAAAAATAATGATATTGACAGGCTTTCCAGGAGTAATTGTTTCCAGAGCACAGAGGTCATTGCAAAGAATGAGGAGGTTTTTGAGATCGGAGTGGGGGGCTGGGAAGTAGATGTGCGAAAGAGAGTGTCTGTGTGTGTGTGCGTGCGTGTGTGTGTGTGGTGGGGGTTGTTTAATAGATGCTGGTCTTAAAGTGCTAGGTGGAGGAGCAGGTCATTTGGCCCCACTGCTGTGTCGGCCGGCTGATGTGAGCGTGTCAGTTACACTCCTGCAGCTCCACCGGTAAGAGGCTTCCATCGGAAACTGCAATCATTCCACTCACTGTTTGCACTGATGACAATCAGTATGAATTCCCGCTTCCCCAAACACTCGGGGTATCTGGGAAAAAAAAAAGAAAGCAGGAGTGGGTGGGGGGGGCATGTGACACCTGAATGGCGTACAACTCAATGCATTTTTCTGCCTCACATTTTTCCTTTTGTATTGTGTGCAATTGACACATGTGTATGACTACATTCAGAGAATGCCTACAGAGAAGAAAAGGAGGGAGAGGCAAGCAGGAGGAAAGGAAGGAGGGAGGGAGGAAGTGGAAAAAAGGAGATAGAGCCGCTTCTGGTGATGTGGAGTCTGACACCGCTGTTTCCAAACACACACAGCCGCTTGTCTCCATTCATTCCTCGCATGGGTGCAAGAGAGGCAGTGGCATGAAAGAAAATGTGTTTTGTTAACAGCGTGCCACAACAAGTAAAGGAACAAGCATAATCATTTGTAAGGTTAAGATGATATTCTTATTCTCTCTCTCTCTCTCTCTCTCTCTCTCTCTCTCTCTCTTCCTCTCTCACTCCCCCTCCCTCCCTCCCCAAGCTCTCTGTTCCACAGAAAGGTCTTGAAACATGTATCAATAGAGGGAACTTGTGAGCGCTGTCTTTTCCTTTCAGGTGTTGTGAGGCGGACCGCTGCTCAACAGAGCTCACCCCCCACCGTCACCCACCTCCCTACTTCTCCCACCCGCCACCGTCACCCCAAGAGGGTCGTGCACGGGGGAGATAGCAGCTTCGAGAGCTGCCCCCCCACCTCCCCCCAAGAGAGGAGTGTGTGAGCTCCCCGTCGTTAGTGCTTTGTCACGTAGACGAGCGTGTAACTCACCGAGAGCTGTTGAACAAACAAGCATTAGGGAGTCAATAGTGTTTCTGTAAACTAATTGCGCCTGTGAAATGAACTGCTTGTCTTCTGCCGGGCTCATGGCTTTGCTAGGGCTCTGCCTTGCTGCCATGGATGGTGCTGTTGCTTGTACTGCTGCTGCTGCTGCTCACAGGCACCTGGGCGATTAAAGACACGGCCTACTCCTGCTAGTGTAGGATCTAATGACACGCTACTTTAAAAAAAAAAACTCCTTTATCTTTTTCGTTTTCTGTGTCCTTCCTTTCCGCCCTTTTTTCTCTGTCTTCCTCTCTTCCGTTGCTCATAGCTGGGCCGTTTTTTCTTTTCCGCTGCGACAAGGGTGGGGGGTGGCAGTAGAACTTGTGCTTGTGCTGAGTTCGGCTACTTTGGATGCTGGGAGACACGTGAGGAGGTTGGGGTTGGGGTTGAGAAAGAGCGTGTGTGTGTGTGTGTCTGTGTGTGTGTGTGTGTGTGCGTGTGTGTGTGGGGGGGGGTGCTTTCAAAGCCCCCTTTCTTCCCAGCACCCCGATCAGAGCTGCACCCCTCAGCTGACCACTGGCTCATTAACTATACATGGGTGGGGTGTGGGGGGGTCACCACTGGAGGCCCAGGGTTGGGTGAGAGCAGGCCTGTACACTTAACTCAATTTGGGTGCCAAAGACCCTGCCAGCTGCAACGAGGCCATCTAGCACCTCAGGTAGAAGGTAATATCACTATACAGCAGCTTCTCATATGCTAACACCCCACCCAAACTCCCTGGAATGCCACAAAGGTACACACACAC
>JAGFZM010000024.1:1076138-1086138 GCA_017657215.1 Limnothrissa miodon
ACACACACACACACACACACACACACACACACACACACACAGAGTAACGCACATGCACACACTATCAAACAATTGGTGTGCATTGTGGTGTTCATTAGCATGGACCACATATCCCTGAGATATAGGCCTCAGGTCTTTGTTTGTGTGTGTGTGTGTGTGTGTGTGTGTGTGTGCATGTGTGTGTGCACACACAGATTTTTTTTTTTGAGTGATCACCCGGGCCCAGCAGCTGCTAATGTGGCTTTAACTCCATGTGGCCCGTCTATTAGAGGAGACAAGATGGCCTCGGCAAATAATAAAGAAATATTTATGCTCCTCTTAGCGATGCTAACAAGGCAACATATCAAGTGAACGCTCGGCAGGGTCCCCTGCTCCGCCACCATAAACTCCCAGGGACCCTGCACCATGTGTCTGTCCTCCCAACCCCCCGTGTGCGCTCTCTCTCTCTCTCTCCCTCTCTCTCCATCTCTCTCGGCTTCTCAATTGCCAACCCCCTTCACCCAATTCTATGTACATCTCTCTTTCATGCTCTCTCTCTCTCTCTCTCTCTCTCTCTCTCTCTCTCTCTCTCTCCTCTAGTCTGTCCTCTCCTTTTCCTTTTGTTTGTGAAATTAGATTGGTCATAAATTCGGCCATCTCATATATATTTGATCGCTGGTATTTGCCTCTGCCAGGAAAATGCACTTTACATGTGGCAACATGCGATTACCTGGGAGTCTTATTGCAAAGGAAAAGAAAAATCAATATCAATTTATAATTCACCATTGCTGCCTATCTGTTTTATGGCTCTCTATCCAGCCTCATTAATGTTTTATCATGATTGACTGGAACCAAAAGATTTTTAACATGTTTCACTGTTATTTATTCAACCTTAATAATTAAATAAAGGATAATTGGTTCTATTCTGAAGCACCTAGATGATAAAGTGAATCTCAGGGACCGGCATTATGAGATGAAGCCCATTATTTATTAATATAAATTTTTGCTCATTAATTTAATATGGGTAAACCACTAGGTCTGTGAAGAAAATGTTAAAATATCAAATTAAGCAAAAAGCAAGCCAGGGATGATTGAAAGACGTTTGTTTCCCTGCCTGAACAAACTTAATCATATCTTCCATTAGTGTTACAGAATAAAAATCCCAAAATGCCCTCTCATAACAGATTGCTATCCTTTACGGCCAGTCAAGAATGACCCATAATATTGGACCTTTTCCAATTGGTAGTATAGTTATACTCTTTTTTTCCATACGTTTGATTGACAGAAAATTACGTTTTCAAATTCATCTCCTGGGCAGTTGCTGCACATGTCAAAGCTCATGGCAGTGGGGAAACAGGCCCAGGCTGTCTACATTATCCTCCGGCTGGCGGCTGGACACGCGGGGAAGACCATCGTGAGGGCTGAAATCCTCTGAAAGAAAATCAATCATGTCATAAGTGTGGAGTATGGGTAAATTTGAACTCTGACAAGTTTCATCATTCCGTCTCTGTCCGAGGCACTGCAGTTTTCCGGGTTTGTTTTCCGGCAGAGCCTATCTCCTTTCTGTGAAGGGGAATGAAAGAGTGAAGACAGTGTTTTTCAGGTCCTTCTTTAAAAGGACTAGAGGACTAATACAGTATTGGGATTTGGTCTCTCCCACATCCTTTCCCCCTTTGTACTGTTGACTTTCCTCATCTGTCAGTTATTTCACAATGTTACACTCTGCTTGTGTATTGAGTGGGATGTATTTTAGCTTCACTCTTCTATAGCTACACTCTTATTTCCATAAAACCACCTGAGGGCTCATCTTCAGTGGGGGTTGATGCACAGGCTAAATATAGGAGATTTAGAAAATGAAGTATAATTTTATTCATTTAAAAAAAGGAATTGCCTAAGTTCGTATATAGCACGTGATTAATATCTCACGTGTGACTCTTTTAAGTCTGTGTCTTGCAGTCACTACCCATCGATTTCTGCTGGGTGTCTATCTGGAGCTCTGAGAAGTGTTCCTGACACCTAATATTGTATAGATTATAAACCAGGCAAATGGCGGCTGTGGCCAGCAGGTCTCTCGTTTCACTGCAGGAAACGCCTCGAGCGTTCACTAGTGTCAGATACTCCAGTGCTGCCGCTCCTCGCCTCCTCTCTCCTCGCCTCCCACTCCAACGAGGGAGAGGAGGAGCAGCAGCAGCAGCAGCTAGCTCCAACCGCCCCACATCTATCACCATCACTACAACCGCCATCTTTACCCATTGCCGGGAACATTAACAAAAATAATGCCGGGGTTGGAAGTGTAAGTGGAAATGATCAGGATGCGTTTGAGTTTCGTCAGGAGACGGTGAGAGTTTTGCCAGTTAATAGCTTTACTCAGGGGCTAATGTGCCTCCTGCAGGCGCCTGTGGGTTGAGTGGAAGCGGGTGTACATCCTTCAGCTGCCAAGCGCCAGCAGCGGGGAAAAGGATTTCTCTGGATTTAACTCCATTCCCTCTTCTTTAACAAGAAAATTAGTGTGTAAAGGAGATCTGTCATGATAAAGAACAGTTGTCTCACTGCCTCTCTCCGCTCTCTCTCTCTCTCTCTCTCTCTCTCTCTCTCTCTCACACACACACACACACACACACACACACACACTTCCTCAATGACTCCCTCTGGGAGACATTCTTAAGCGTTATAAGGACAAATTTATTGTCCCGGCCACATTATTTAGCGATTTGATTTGTGCCAGGGATTTGCATTAATTCTGAAATAAAATTGTGAATGATTCATAAAAGCGAATGCAAACGGCAGCAGAGAGCTTGCGCACAGCATGGCACGGCACAGAACAGAAGAGCAGAGCCTAGTAAGCACAGGAATGTCCCTCCCTGCCTTCCTCTGTGGGACTATGCTTGCTGCAGACAGACTAACTCAATGGCCTGGCCTTCCTGCTATTTATTTCTGTGATGTGACCAACCCTAGACACAAGGGCTCTGATGATATCCTTGTTGATGCCACCATTGCATCACCCCTCCGACATACATCTCTCACATACCGCATACCGATTTCTCATTAAAGCTGTAAGCAGACACCAGACTGAGTGTCTCTAATGATTCTAGAGGCTACCGGTAGCAGGTACTGCTGTGCTCTCTCTCACTCTCTCTCTTTCTCTCTCTCTCTCTCTCTCTCTCTCTCTCTCACACACACACACACACACACTCTTTTTCTCTGTGTCTGCAGCTGTTTGCTGCTTCTTCATTGTCTCGGTCTCTTTTTTCCTTCCCTCCTTGTTTTCTAGTTGGGCCTGCTAGCCGGAGGCACGTGCGCCGTGTTTTGTCTTGGTTGGTCGGTGACCCCTCGGCAGCCCCTCCGCTTGCCCACTAACCCGTCACACAAGCTTGCGGGCGATGCCGCGTCAGGGAAGGATGAGATCAACGCTAAAACAAGCAAACAACGCGGGCTGAAAAAACACAGGCCTCCCCACACATGGAGTAGACAGGAAAGGCGCGAGAGAGAGCAGGAAATATTGGAGGGGTAAACTCCTGCAAGCTAAGCCCTCACGACTCGCTGCGATATTTCGCCCTTTTCCCCCCCTTATGCAGAAACTCACACAGCTTCTGTTTTTTTAAGTGTGGTTCATTTTCTGTGGGAATGTGTAGGAGGATTTAGCCTGTTTTCTTCCTCCCAAACAGTTTCCTCTGAAAGCTCAGGTTTGGTTCATAATTCTTCCACTTGCTTGTAATTCATTTAGCTCTCACTTCCCCAGTCGACTCCCCTAAAGTTGATTTTTTTCCCCTCAGCCCAGAACTCTTGGATTTCACTTTTAAACAAAGAGTCAGAGTAAACTCCTTTCTCCAACAAAGCAGTGGTGACAAGTTTTCCCCTCCATCACATCTGCCACACTCACTCTTCCTACACATGTTCATCCTTAAGGTTCAAAATCATTGAAAGTTAACACTTTTGTTCAGCTACAACAAGACTGACTCTTTAAATAAATTGCTTCCAGGGATAAAACATAGATCACACACACACACACACACACTCACACACACACACTCACACACACTCACTCACACTCACACACCAAAGATTCTTGGCAAATGAGGAGCATATTTTGCATTTATTATGGAAAATAGTTTTACAGGTAGGAGGTGAGACAATTTGGGAATTTCCTTTAGCTGGGAAGAGGGAAAAAAAGCTGCATATTAAACACGAACCCTTGCTTTTCCATCTGGCCCTACTGGCTGGAGAGCCTGATCCTGGCTGTCAATCATCAGTCCCCAACTGTGAGACGCAGCCCTTACGTGGAAACCCACCCCTACTCATTAAAGCGCCGCAAAACTGTACGTGGCTTTGGCGCGGTAGGATTTTAATATTTGGTGCATGTGACAGGATCATTTTAGTGATTTGCAGGATTTATCCTCTCTTAAAAGTACAGCCTAGGGCTACTCTAATTGGTAGGAAAGCAAATTCCCTCTCGTCCTCCTGTCAGTCTCTGTTTTATTTACTGAAGACTGCCAAACCCTATTTACACAATAATGAGGATAAATCACTGTGATGCCTTTAACACAAAAAGAATCTCAGCATGGCTTCCAGACTGTACAATTAAAAATGAAATTCCAAATAATGTGTGAACCTGCCTTCTTAATAATGAACACATGAAGGGATTTACGCCGACCTATACAGAGATGGACAGAGGGTTGCTTTTGGACAAATTTCCCACCTTTACCCTCCTTTGGCCCATCCTTCATGTTTTTGTTTGTAACATCAGCCATTTTTTAATACATCTCTTTAAAAGAGAAAAAACGCTGTGATTCTTCTTTCTCCTGATGATTTGAGGATGATTCAGTGTTGATAGAAGGAAACAGGTTGTATTTTAAACTCAAATTAAAACCAGTCAAGTGCATCTTCACTCTCATTCTCTCTCTCTCTCTCTCTCTCTCTCTCTCTCTCTCTCTCCCTCTCCCCTACGTTTTTCTCTCTCATTGTCTTCTTTTCACTCTCTCTCTCACACACACCTCAATATGCACACATATGCACATGTGCATACACAACTCACACACACACACACACTTTCACACACTCTCTCCATGCCTCTTCCCAGTGAGTGTTGGAGTCATTTCATCATTATTTGGAGCGCTCAATTTTTATCCCTGACACTTCAGAGAATAACTGCTCACTCAGAACGCCGAGCGGAGTGATTCAGGGAAGCCAGGTTTTAGTGCGCCTCCGCGCCTTTTCCATGGGCTGCACCTGACATTGCACGGGCGCTGGATGAGAGGACTCCATTCCCGCCTCTCCAGAGACTGGCTTTATGATGATACTTTCAAGGTGAATATTGGCATTTATTTAGCCTGGGAAGAAAGGGAAAAAAAGAGACAGAGGAGAGGGGGAAGTGTTTAGTAGTAGTTCCACCAAGAAAGTGTGCAGTCAGCAGTCATCATTTTTTTTTCTCCAAAGTCACTGTGCATTGTGTTCTCCCCTCCAACCCTGTTCAAATTAATTTAACGCTTCTCTTGAGGAATTCTGATCAAATTAAAGTTTTCCTTCATTGTGATGACAATAGGAGCTCCGCTTGCATTTCATTCTAAATGACTGCCACCTATTTTTAGAGTCTCATAAGGGTATACTGTGAAGAGACTCTCTCGGTGTCTCTGGAAGAAAATTAATTGAAGTAATGACAGCCTTGGCTGAAACATCAATCAAAAAGTAGCAACATGACAAACTTTAGAAAGGAGAAGTAATGAGATTTTCTCGCCCTTCTTCAGCCAATGAACCACTGCATTTAAATGTCTTCAAAAGTATTTCTTTTCCCTTGCATGCCCATCTGCATTGAGCTGCATTAGGCAAGCGGGATAATGCTGTAATAGCTATGTAACTTGATGTAATGACCTGAAACCAGAGGCCCTTTCAGGTTGCCCCCATTCAGGCGGCCGGCCGGTTCAGCGTCCGTGCTGAGAGAGCGTTGGTGTGAATGGAGCTGAAGATTGCCGCCTGAATCCGAGGGGGGGTGGGGGTGTGTAAGTGGGGCACACCCCACACTCTCTGTCCACACTGCCCTGTCACTGAAAGCCATCTGTAATTTAAGATGTTTTCATTGGCCGCGAACACTGAGCACTCCATCCCCTGTCAGTCTCTCTCTCCTTCTCTTTCTCCCCTTTTTTGTATTTTACGTTGTGCGTGCGTCCAGGTTATGGATGCCGAGCGGGATTTATGAGTGATGAAGTGGAGGAGCAGTCGCTATCACAGCCACACAATGTAGCTCTTAATAAAAGATTAAACGGGGAGGAGAAGGGTAGGCTGGATTTCTGACACGCTGCTGATAAGACGGCACGATTCAAGGCTGCACCCAGGCAGCCGCCGCGACAGTGACAGATGCTGAATGGGAGACAATGATGCACATGTTGCGCCCGACAGTGGGGCTGCCTGGCCATGTGGAAAATCTGTGCCTGGAACTCTTGCGCTCTTTATGTGGCCCATATATCCCATAGACACAAACTACACACACACACACACACACACACACACATCAATCCAAAACATTATTCCTGTTCACTCAGTTGGCCCCTGCGCGAAGGTTTTTAACACGAGTGTGAAACAGTGCAAAGTTCAGCCAGCCACGTGTGCGAGCTGCCAGACCCCTCCAGTCTGTTAGAGCTCCGCAGCGTTTTTGATGGCCTGAGCTGCAGCTGATAGAGATAGGCTGGAGTGAGCATTTCAATAGGGTGTGTATTTCACGACAAAATACATTTCATATGCATTTCATATTTCCTGGGCTTGGCAGGGTTTTTTTTTGGCATGTTGCAGGGCTTTTGTTCCGACACTGGAAGGTGCTCCTGAGTCTTTTCGAACGAGGCAGCAGTGCCGGCGTGATGGAGGGAGTCAGAGGTAGAGGGAGAGAGGGAGAGATGGAGAGAGGTGGGGAGGGATGAGGGTGGAAGAGGGGCAAGCGTCAGGCAGAGAGAGCTGTCAGTTTGAGGAATGAGGAGGATAAGAGGATGGGACCATCTTGGCAGATGTGCAAAAGGAACACGGAGCATATTGATCAATTAAATATGCAAATTCCCCCTGTGCGTAAAGGCAGAGATAAATACAGTGAAATAAGCATTAAGCTGTGCATTAATGACACCCCTCCCCAAACACACACACACACACACATCACAACCCAACCCACTCCCAAAATGCACCCGAGCCTGGTCTCTCCCAGAGTCCTGTTGTATTCAATGAGCGGAAATAGTAGATTACTGCAGTCGGTGAACTAAAAAAATATGAGTCACTACAAAGAATACACAGAGAAACAAATGCTGCCTGTTTCCAGCATTCGTTCAAATGACTGAAGATGTGTGTTTGTGTGTGTGGGAGTGTGGGTGGGAGGAATGGGGGGGCAGGGGGGTTATTGGAGGGGGTGGGTTGGGGTAGGGTGTATTTCTTGTGGGAAGAGGGAAAAGCTGTGGTGTGGTTTTAGGAGCTCTGAGAAACAGTGGATGAATTCAGGACTGTTTTTCCCCCCCTCTTGTTCCTGACAATAGCTGCACCGATTTCCAATTGTCGTTGACCTCTTTCCTAATCCTCAAACCTCCAGTCCCTAGATAACTTTGTGTCCTCTCTCTTGACTGGTGCAGCGCAAGAAAAAAATGAAACAATTGTCCTTAGAAAAGTATGCTATTTTCCTCCCCTTGTGTCTATGCCTGGGCGGCCGGGGCCAGTGGTGAACCCATGCAAACGAGAGGGGAGCTAGGGCTTGGATAGTGTTTCAGTGTGCCGGAGAGAGCACGGAAGGACGCCAGCGGGGAGAGAGGGAGAGAGGAAAGGCCCTCTCTCTTTTGTCCATGACTCTCTGCTGTGAAAGGCACCTAATTATGAGTTAGCTCCTCGGCCTAATGAAATTATCGTCTTGTTCCCCTTGCCTCTGTGCTGTTGTCAGGACTTTGAAACACGATAGTTTAATTACTGACACCTAGCGCGGCTCATCTTATGCATACAGAGTTGGCCAGGGAGGGGGGCGAGGATGTGGGCGAAGGGGGATAGGTTTGGGGGAGTGTGGGTGTGTGTGTGTGGGGGGGGGGGATAGGCGGTCCTCGTCTCTAGGAGCACGGAGGAAGCCTCTGAGATGTGCCCTTTCGGGCTGGATATGTTAAGTCTGCCATTCATATGAAAATTGAATGCAGCCATTGGCCGGCCTCTCTCTTTTTCTCTTGTCTCCCCAGCTGAGGGTTTCGGAGGCCGGCTCCAGGTTTTCAGCAAATAGCATCCCAGTGCCAGCTTCATTGCAGTGGCCCTGCTATCAGGTTTATTCTAAATACCTTGGGCATGAAAGGCCACCAAGTGGCTTGGCTTTTCTCTCTTCTCGCCCGGGCTTGGAAACAACGGAGTTCAATGATATCGGTGGCTCCACATGCATATCCGTGAAGCACCTCAAATGGCTGGCGCACAATGCAACGGGCATAGTGAGAGGTCATTTTATAAAAAAGAGGGGGAAATATTCGGTCCATGACATTTGGACTGTGTTTTTCTCCCCCTCTGTATTGCCTGATACCATCGAAAGTCTCCTTGATAATAAACAAGAGAATGTCATCTGTCACTCACTGCCTTTAAAGGAGGCATATAGGTAGAAAGAAAAATAGCAGGACAAAAGCTCGCCCACGTAGTGACAAGGAAATGTTTATCCGCAAAAAATGAGTGGTGAAATAGAGAGGGAATGGAAGAAAGAGAGGCAGGGGAATAATCCTGCTCTTCTTTTTCCCCTCTTTTTTGCCCCCCACTCCCCTTTTTTTGTACGCACAGTTGTACCCTGCCTGGGTCCCAGCGGGACGGGACAGGAAAACAGGAAGCTCTCCATGAGACTTTCCCCCTCAAGGAACCTCATGTGCCTGGGAAATCTCCTCTCCCACTCAGGGTCCTGTGCTCCAAACACATCTAAGAACAAAAAAAGGGCCAGCCCAACAACACAAACACATTTCACTATTCTATCACTCAAATTCAAAAATGCATTTTTTTTCTTTAACCACTTTGTCCCAGGAGATTTAAATTCTACCAGACCTCTGGTCATTTTTATTTTAGTTGAAAAAAATCAATGGTTTTGAAAGCCCTCCAGGACAACAGTGGCCGTATTCTTTTGTCTTGCTGGAGCTTCTCTCCTCTCCCGTTGGCGTATCAATTTCAGGTTGCGTTGAGTAAGGCCCATTGATATCTGCCTGGCAATTAAGCTGGCTGTGCCTCTCCTTGATGCTTGATTAGTCAGATTGATGGAGGAGGCCATATGCGCCGGTGTCAAAACTTGGCTCGTCGCTCCCCTCCTCCTCCCCCCACCTCCCCTGTTCTCTTTACATGAAGGACAGGCCGTAAAGACCCAGACCAGGGAGGGGTGAGGTGGCTGGCAGCCCAGCCCGGCATGGCCAACCCCCTCCTCCCCTGAACCCCAGACCCAACCACCTCCACCCCCCAGCTCTCTTAATGGCCAGGGCCTCTCTTGCCAGGAGCACACAGGGCAAAGGGGCTGCTACTGACTGGGGTGACACTGGATCTTCACAGCGGTAAGGTCTGGGGTGGGGGGTGGGTGAGTGGGTGGGCTGGTGTGGTGAGCGGGGGTGTTAGTTGATGTGGTCACCAGGGTGAGAGAAGGGAGAGAGAGATACAGAGAGAGAGAGAGAGAGAGAGAGAGATGTGTGTGAATTTTCTGCAGCAACAAAAGGGGAGGGTGATGGTAGGCAAGTAGTGGGTACAGAGAGAGAGAGAGAAAGAGAGAGAGAGAGAGAGAGGGAGGGAGGGAGGGAGAGAGAGAGAGAGAGAGAGAGAGAGAGTGAGGGAGACAAAGGCAGAGGCAAGGTCATCACGGCTAATAGGCTGAGTGTGCGGATGGCTAGAGGCGAGGCACACTCCTGCTCTCCACACTGACAACTCCTTCAAAGTAACCCCAGCTCCACCACCCTGCCCCCAACCAAACATCTAACACACAAACACATACACACACACACACACACATACACACTGATATTCACTGTATCTTAAACAAACACACATACTCATCCAAACACACAACAGCTTACCT
>JAGFZM010000024.1:1093190-1104797 GCA_017657215.1 Limnothrissa miodon
GAGAGAGAGAGAGAGAGAGAGAGAGAGAGAGAGAGAGAGAGAGGATGACACCACAAGCATTTTGATTAAGGATTTTATACATGAAGAAATTTTCATTATCTTAGCTCCTTGGCGATTTCCCCCGGATTGGTTGGGCTCCTGACCTGCAGCTGTGTCTCTGCGTGTCAAGATAAATGGCGGCGTATGAAAGCACGACCTGCGCCGGATCCCCAGTTACATGAGCAATTAATGGGGGCCTTTACTCCTGGGAGAGCTAGGCCTCTTCATAGCCGCAATAAAGCATTGTACATAGGTAACAAGATTTGGTCCTGCTCCCGTGTTGGAGGCCCCCCTGGTAGTTCTGAGAGAGGGGCCTTCCTACATGATTAGAGTTGAAGATTGGTTTCAAACAAATCATGAATTGATGCGATAATATGTGCAAATAGATTTCCCAAATCAGAAAAGAATTAAATGTTTAAATCATGTGAGACCTTTAACCTTTTCCGGTGTGAGGGCCATGTACAAAAACTGAAATGACACTCTCCTGTGATGCACATTCTATTGAGGGGAGAGGGCAGTTTGACAAAAACAAGACTTCATTCATGTTATGTTGCATTAAGTCCCCAGTTTATTTGCTAAGGTCCTGGAAGGCAAGCCCTCTAGTGGTAATTTGGGGAACTGCCTGAGAGTGTTTTGGTTTTTAGGACACTTTGTTCACATCAGTTGTCACTCGGTGCCACTGACGGTGCCCAGAGATGTTTTAATAAAGCTGCTGATCGTCGCCCAATAACCTGCAGTCTGCCCGTCTGAACTCACACGCACACACACACACAGCCCCTTAAGGAGCCACAGACTCCACCAGCAAGCTGACACGTCTATGCACGTGCGTGTGTGTTTGTGTGTGTGTGGCAGGAGCTACACAGAGACCCACGGTCTATTTATGCCTCAAACCCTCCACAAAAAAATTGAGTTGACAACTTGGTGTTCTCTTGGAGGAAGAAGCATATTTTTCTCCCTTTATGTGTTTGTGTGTGTGTGTGTGTGTGTGTGTGTGTGTGTGTGTGGTGACTGTGTGCATACTTATTATTCACAGATAACCCTCTTTGAAAAGCCATATCCCTGCAAGACAAGGCACACTATTGGTGTCAGTTGTCTTCGTAACAACTATCACATTGCGTGGCTCCTTTGGAAAACACTTCTCCTTTTACATTTCTCTCACTGTCACTTTCTCCCTTCTGTCGCTACTTGAGGCACTCTTGCTGAGCATACTGTAAACTCCCGCTTCCCATGATAGAGCTACCCCCCCCCCCCCCCCCCCCTTCTCCACTCCCCTCCTCTTCATCCCCCACTCTTTGCAGCTTTTGAGTGTTCTGTCATTTCAGGGATTGTTTTTTTTTTCTTTCTTTCTACGAATCCATTGTGACTTATACACGAATTTAAGACCAAAAAGGCAAATAAAACTATTTCCGCCTTAATAGAATGATCAGTGCTGTTAATACCCTTCTAGTTTTCCTTTGTCTTTTTGGGTGATAAACAATGGTGGTGGGGGTAGCGTGTAGATAAAAGCCCTTTTCCTGATGCATTTTCCCACCAAAGTGGAAATCCTCCTGCACAGAGAGGCACTTGTGTCGTGATGATGTCATAGACCTGACCTGCTTCTTTCTCACAAAAGCTAAGGTATCACTAGCTGGGCAAACACAATACCTATTCAACAAGGTTACCCTCCTTATGCGCTTGCTGGAACAATGTTATTTTTTGTTTCAGTATTATAAAGCTGGAGTTTTGCAGGAAACCGAACAGACAAAACCTTTATCAGGGACTCTGCTTTAGGCGTCCAGTCCCCATAATCCTGTTCCATTAGCGTTTCAGTGTGCTTTCTCTTTCCTCCTCTTTTCTCCCCTATATTCACAAGGGGCAAAAGGAAAATGTATTCTATTTTAGTCATGATTGCTTTTAAAGAACGAAAGCGGAAACCTGAGAATGTTACTTACACAAATAATTTTACAGGTTGCCCTTTTTTTTTAAATAATAAATAAATAAATAAATAAATAAATAAAAATAGACTGTTTGAAATGAAGCCAATAGAGAACGATCATAGCTGTGATCATAGAGATTTATCAGAACACATTTTCAATTAAATTTCTCAAAAACAAACAGTCGCGGTGGCCATGATTAGGTGGACTGCACTCAATACGCACTGTCATGGACAAGCATCACAAGTGTGCCTGACAAACCTGGGACAATGTTAACCTGTAATATATTTGCTTATTAGAATTGTCTGGATTTCAGTCAACAATATAAAGGAGGGTAAGGCCCCTGGTCCTACCATGTATAAGCACATTGTCTATCTGCGTGTGTGTACATGTGTGTCTGTGTGTGTGTGTGAGCCTCCGTGTGTATGATTCATTCCAGAGCAGTTTTAGTCCTCATAAAATATTCATTTTGGTTGTGCAGGGCCCTGTAATTGCCATCTCTCACCCTGAATAATTTATACTCCGCACAGACTGACAAAGCTTTGCCATACGGCCCTAGATGAATCAGAAACAAGGATCTTTGCTGCCAGCAGCATTATGCTTTCACAAAATATGGCACTCGCGTCATCTGCGGACACTGCGCCTCCTAATCCTACCTCTCTTAATTTGTCTTTTTTTGTCTTTGCTTTCAGTCTTAAACACACACATACACAAACACACATACACACACACACGCACACACACTCACAAGCCCACTCATGTGTCCACCCACTCCTCACACCCCCGTCATTTCCTTAGTTTCTTATATGTGCCCTCTTAACCGAGAGTAAGTGACCCTTCTTAGAAGCCAGCATTAGACTACAGTGTGTGTGTGTGTGTGTGTGTGTGTGTGCTTGAGAGCGCTAATGCTCTTTCACCCTTGCATGCTTTTTCATGCTTGCTAACTGGCCTATACTCAGGCTCACTTTAGGGCCATATATTATACATTAGGAATAAAATGATGCAAATAGTCCAGGACCTCCTCACAAGCAGCAGACAGCAATGCTTTTTCCACCCTCTTATGCTGGCCCCTCCACCCATTCAAAAAAAAAAACAGCACGGCATAATTTGGAGAAGGGCGGGATGTCTTTGACTAAACAGGGAAATATTCAAACACTCCACCCTGTTGTGTACTGTCTGACTGTTTGATTGTTAGTATTCTTGCTAGTATTCTTATTTTTTTTCACTAGTTCCCTCCCCCCCAACCCCCACCTGAGCCAGTGTGGTGGTCTCTAAGCCCCAGCCCTACCGTGTGTCTTGTCTATGCTGGAGGGGCAGGGGCACGGGTAGGGGTGGCGGAGGGGTTGGGGGGGGGGGGGGGGGTTAGCAGGGGGGCCATGTGCAGGCCTGACCCCGGCTCATGGAGGAGGTGACGTAACGAGGCTGGGGTTGTGCTGTGTTGTTCTGTGTTGACACGCCGGCGTAATGAAGTTAAGGCCCGGCACACATGTGCCCCGCTCATTAGACGCCATTACCTGCGTTAAAACTAATAATTGCCACTCGGAGCTGGGCTCCCATTAATCATTTAGCATGTTTTAATTCGTTTTTAATCAGGATCCCAGAGACCAGGGAGAGGCCTGCATCAGGCAAGCTTTGCATTAGTCTGACTATGCATGTGTGTGTATGTGTGTGTGTTTTCTCATCTTCATCTTTTTGTGTGTTGCAAAGCTCTGGCCTGATTTGAAATGTGTTTTTTTCTCTCTTCTCTCTCTCTCTCTCTCTCTCTCTCTCTCTTCCCCCTCCTCTGTCTCTCTCTTTCTCTCTCTTGCTCTGTCTCCCTCTTTCTCTCTCCTCTTCCTGTTTTTAATTAATAATTAAAATCCGCAAAGATGACAGTTCCTAATTAAAGCAGTCTTGAAAGAATCTGGGAACGTATTAATTTTAGATGGAGGGGAAAGGATAGAAAAACACAAAAGAGAAGAAAAGAGAGTGAGAGCGAGTGAATAAGAGAAAGAGAGGGAGAGATAGTGTGTGAAGAATAGGGTGCTACTATCTGTGGCCCAGCCCAGCCCTGAGCTCTTAAGAGCAGCACCAGTGGCCATGCATGCCCGGCGACTCAAAGCCCCATCAGGACAGCAACGCTCCCTGCACCACCCACCCCCACCCCCCAGTCCCCAACCCCTCACACACGGAAACATGAGACACACACTGGGCCCCACATCAAAGGCGGCAGGGCTGCAGGGACAGGGGGAGCCCAGGGTACAATGGGGAAAGGCGAGGGCTCCTTTTAAAACAATGCAGCTTCCACCAAGCGCCGGCGCTAAATCGGCTCCCTCCGCACAGGCACAGGGGACCCAGGGGTGGGGGTTGGAGGGGTGGGGTGGAGGGGGAGATAAGACCCCCAACAGGCACCTGCAACAAGTCAGCAAGAGACCTCTGGCTGTGACACCTATGATGCCGGAGACTTACTCGCTGATCAGAGCAGGCAAACACAGCAGCTGGAGGGATGAAGCGCAAGAGAGAGGGAGAGCGAAAGAGGGAGGCAGAGAAGGAGAGAGCATGACGGAGAGGGACAGGAGGTACACTGGGTGAGTGAGTGAGAGAGAGAGAGGGAGAGAGATTTAATGAGCACCTAGCCAAAGACAAAATGCGGACTGATTGACAGGGCTGGTGATCTGCTGGGGAAATAATGTCAACAGCATGTTACACATTAGGAAGAAAGAGTGTGGAGAGGTAGAGGGAGCAGAGGGGAGAGGGAGTGAAGTGGAGGGGAGGAGACTGTGTGTGTGTGTGTGTGTGTGTGTGTGGAGTGAAGGGGTGGGGTGGTGAGATGTGGTGCGGGGGAAGGCTGGGGGGACAGTAGGCCCATAGAATGCTAACCCAGCAGCAGTAAATTACAGCCTTGTTCAAGTGCATGTGGACGCAGCCTGGGGAGAGGTTCACGGCTCTCCCCAACAGCATTTGCCTCTGCACAACCCCATCTTAACATGCTCAGCTCCCCTACCACACACAGAATCACACTGTCCATCATGACCACGTGTGCTTTACGGGGCCACAGCATGGAAATGGGGGACGTCTCATTTTCACGAGAGATGATTTATTTGGAGATGAAATGAAACAGTGAATGGTCCAATACGTATTGAGGCCATAGATTAAACTGCAGCAGTATGGGGATCTCCATAGGTTCATATCACTTGTGTGTGTGTGTGTGTGTGTGTGTGTTTTCATGAAGAGAAATAAAATGAATAATGTTGAATGATAGGATCTGGGCTAGTCAGTCCCCTGGTGATCATAGTCCAAATATCGTTCATGTTGTGTGGATACTGCGAGCAGGCGGCGCTGGAATAACTCCGGCTTGCACAGTACACAGACTGTGCGGCTGTTTCGGCCATGTTGGAACATCCGGCCAGCAGGCAGAGGCCACTGATGGCTGAACCTTGAGTCAGGCCCATGAATATTCTATGCAGCCCTGGCCACATCTCCTGCCATACGTAAGGGTCAGCCCCAACAGGCCGCTCTAAAAGCACTGGCAACACTGTCAGCACCAACACACTGCTTTTTAGTGCAGTGTGGAGGGCAGTGACTGAGAAAGAGAAAGAGAGAGAAAGAGAGAGAGTGAGAGGGCAGAAAAAAAAGGAAAAACCAGAGAGCTTACAATGGGCCATCTGGTTCCTGCCGTAAAAATGCACCACCCTTCTCCCCTCCACCTCCACCATGATGTCATGTGTCCATCTGAGGGGATCTATAACATTAAAAAAAAAAAACGCAAGAAGGAAAAAAAGAGAAGAATTGAATAAGACTGGTGTTAAAGCAATTTGTCATGCCACATTTGAAGAATAAATCACCCTAATGGCTGGCTGCATTCTGCTGTCTTTTACACCATCCTTTACTGGGCCTTAAGTGCGCCAACCTGCCTGGGCCCGGCCAATGAGGAGTGGTGTGGGGCGGGAGGAGCGGAGCTGACATCAAGACCCCAGCATTTTGGAAATCCAATATGTATTGACCTGTGTACTATCTGTGTGTAGAGATCTGATGTCAGCAGAATGTAGTCTTGTATGGGAAGCGCTCATTACAGGGGCTTTCTGAGGGGAGCATATTGTCTCGCAAGCCGAAGGGGCCTGATCGGCTAGGATTGCTGGGTAATCAATACTGGCCACGACTGATGGCCTGCCTCGCCGCTGCGCACAGCTGCGACCACTGCTTTCAGCACCTTGCCAGCAATTAGCGCAGACCGCTGTGAAGCCCCGGCACTGACCACTCTACCACCACCAATCACAGTCACCGCCTGGCCTCTTCTTTCTCTCTCTTTTTTTGGCCTTGACATGGAGATCTCACCCATCTGCCATTGTATTTCTTTACAGTCTCTTAACCATTCATCTTAGGGGGCCACTGGGCGGGTGGGAAGGGAGAGTGAGAGGGGGTGAAAAAAATCTGTTTAGGTTTTTTTTTTCCTCCCTCTCTCTATCTCTCTCTCTTTCTACCTCCCTCCTTTCTTTTTCATTATTCTGTCTCTTGTGTTCCAGTCAAATTGAACGGTCTGAAATACTAAGCGGCGCTCTGGCAAAACAAAACACACCGGCTCATAGTGAACCATTAACACTCATCGAGGAAAAAATTAGCGGTGCTCATGGTGGGAGCTCTGATGTCTCTCCTGGGTGGGAGCAGCGCATGCGCCATGCTAAAGTCACCCAAAAGACTCCTGGCAATATCACTGGGATGAGAGGCAGAGAGAGAGAGACGAGTCGCTCAGCACATGTAATGCTAACACGCATGGCCTGCCTGCCGAACATGCTTACTTATTATTCCTGTTCCTCCTCATGTGATTCCCACTGCCTCTGATCTCAGACCTGCATTAGAATAATAGAGACATAGCCCAGGGTAGGAAGCCCAGGCTCCATGGCCGCTCCATCCGCACCCACATTAAATCACACTGGTGAGGAAGAGGAAAGGAGCACAAAGGAGAGAGAGAGAGAGAGAGAGGTGGAGAGAGGAAGAGATGGGAGTCAGGCTCAGCACCCAATACTAAACCTCAGCACCAATTATGATAGTAGCCAACCGAAGGATCCCCTCTCCTTCCGTATTTGTTTTTAAATTTCTTCTTGTTTGATGAATGGAGGAGGGATTACAGATATGGACGAGAATGGCAGATCGTTCTTTTTTTCTCCCTTTTTCTCCCTCTCATATGTTTAATTTGTGCTTCTCCTTGAAGCTAGGCAGAGAAATGATGGTGCAATCTTATGAGTTAAGATAAGACGAAGGAGCATTACGATGCCTAAAAGTCTCCCCCTATCTTTCCACCGCCAACCCCCCTCAATTACAGGCTCTGCGAGGCCCTGGCTGCTTAAAACGTCAGGGCCCTGTGCATTTCTAAAGAGACAATCTACTTTTTTTGTCTCTGACCAGAGGGGGAGAAATCATTATTGCGTGATTAGTGACAGTGGTTAGATGGGAAAGGACCGCTGGCAAGCATAGAGCAAAAGGACAAGTTGTATTAATTACCCAGGCCCTGGAAGGCAAGACCATTTTATCAGTGATTTGTCGACGAGTAAGTTGCAGTCAGAGATAAAAGTACAAGCGAAGGCCTGTGGAACTGGGTGATGGGGACGTTGGAGGCTCGGCTCCAAGTTGGGGGTGTGCGGTTGAGTGGGGGGTTTGGGGGTACGAGGGGGTTGCAGCAGCACAGAAATTAAACATGTCGGCGCCGCTTTTTTCTCCTCTAACAAACCAAATTCGCTTCTTGTGTAATTGATAACTGCCTCGTCCAATTATTTTGCACATTACAATACACAGAGGTCCCTTTCGCTGGATTTTGCCGTGCTGTAATTAGCTATGCTAATATCCCCTTTATTGGCCCTAATATTGCTCAACACCTTTCGCTATACTGGAAGTCACCAGAGCCCTGTGGCCTGTCAGGATTGCTGATTATTGAGAAGGATAGCTTTAATCAAACATAATTGCAGTTAATTTTCTCCCTTGCTCTCCATTGCCAACATCTAATGCTGTGAACTCCTTGATATTCCATTAAATTACAATTTAACAGCCTCCTTTGTTTCTGATCGTCCTGAACAACACCACAAAGTTCTATGGCCATTAAAAAAAGGAGAGAGAGAGAGAAGTGTTTGGTCGTAATTGCTTCCACGCTCACAAAGGACCAATTTACACAATACCCATGTAGAATTTAAACTG
The DNA here is from genome assembly GCA_017657215.1 of Limnothrissa miodon. NCBI lineage: Eukaryota > Metazoa > Chordata > Actinopteri > Clupeiformes > Clupeidae > Limnothrissa > Limnothrissa miodon. Next base: position 1,101,308 of record JAGFZM010000024.1, read on the forward strand.
CTCCTAATGCAGAGGATATTGCGACGGCACTTACGACTACAATTGAAATTATTTTCATCAGATAGCGGCAGGCTTTGGCTAATCAACTTCATAAAAGTAAATATAAATGAGCTAAACAGGGAGTGATTGAGCTGACTTTTAATGAGCAGGTCAGTCTTTATGCAGCCTGAGTGGGGTGGGTGTGGGGGTGGTGTTGGGGTTGGACAGGGTTGGGGTGCTTTCGGGGAGTCAGCCAGAGTTTGTTTTCAATAGTGCAGGGGGAAAAAGAAGTGTTTACTTCAAAGTGACTGTTTCCGATTGTGTTGGTTTGTTTGCCTGTTGCTGTGTGTTTTCTTCCTTCTATTGTCTGTTAGACAAAGATATTCTTTGCCTCAGGGCACAAATCATTCTCTTCTCAATAAGCTTCACTCTTAATTGTCATCAGAATGGAGCCTCTCATGAAAATGTATCTCCAGCTACAAGCACCGAGCCACACCGACAAAACAATTGTTTCTGTTCAAGACATTCTTGTCCTGAGGTCGTACACTACTGGTGTTATGACATTGTCATAGCTTTATTATGGTACATTTTTCAATAGTCAGTGTGCCTGTATGTGAGTGTGTGCATGTGCATGGGTGCATGTGATGGAGTGTGTGTGTGTGTGTGTTTGTGAGCGCGTGTCAGGGAGGCCGTTTGTTAGAAGGAACTTGGATGTCTGGGAGAGAGTGAGGCGAGTAAATAAGGCCATATTTCAGGGTTGATTTACTCCAATACCTGCTGTGAAGGATTATGAGTCTGTGGGGAAATAAAGTGGGGGTCAGAGAATTAGTGCCCATAATGGTCATTTTGATAATGGGCGGAAGGATGCCACTGGAAACACACTGTACACAATTAAAGGTAATGTACTAATGACAGCGTCAGGGTTTTGATCACCAGTCTCGCTTCAACTGACAACAAGCCAATCTGCATCCGTGGGAAAAAAAATGGACTCAGTATTGATGCTGGATGGCAAAGATTTTTCTGACGGCCAATATAGAGACCCTTTTTTTCTCTCATTCTCTCTTTTTCTCTCTGTCTTTCTCTCTGTCTCTGTCTCTCTCTCTCTCTCTCTCTCTCTCTCTCTCTCTCTCTCTCTCTCTCACTTTTCCTCTCCCTCTGTCTTGTGCAGTCTGGAGGGAGGCAGTTGGAGAATGTGTATAAATGACTGGGGGAACAGGAGAGGTGTTCAGGGTTACAGATGCCATTTCACATTTTGATTTATTGTGCTGGCCGATGTCCCTTTGGAGACCTGAAGTGTGCGGCTCCAAAAAAAAAAAAAAGAAAAAAAAGTGTGAGAAAAAAAGACTCTTGCACAGAAACCCAGTGTTTGCTGAGCGGAATGCATTTGTTAACTCAACAAAAATATAATCAGCCATGCATGTCATCAAAACATGGGATGCAATCTCTGCATTTCTGCCAGGAAAAAAAAGTCCGGGGATCAGAATGGGCTGATGAAGTTAAATAAATATTTGAGTGTAGCATGTGACATCCATATTTCTGAACACTCAGGAAGCCTGTGCACAAACACAACATGAATTCAGCCGGAATTTTCTGTCAGTCTCTGAGACGGTGAGGAGTTGGCAGTGGACATGTGCACTGCATGTCGACTGAGCACTTGCAAGCAGCGTTGTTAGAAATTACACTTGAAAGACGCTAAGCCCTCTCAGCTCAGCTCCCTCACTCCAACCTAAGCCCCCTCATCTCTCTGCATCTCCCAGGAAATGGCTGGGGCACTTTTAAAAAAGGGGGTTGTAATGAGGCTCTATGAAGAAGACGAAAAGTAGAATGAGAGAGATAGAGAGAGAGAGAAAGAGAGTGTGTGTGAAAGAGTAGGAGAGAGAGGGAGGAAGGGAGGCACCCATATGTGCAACCCCCTCATACCCAGGGGTCCCTCACATGGGAAAGTTGTCAGCTTAAGAGCAGAGGGTGCCTGTAGCATAGGGTGCCGTCTCCTCATACCCCTTCTCCGACATGACATTTGTTCAGAAGATTAGCCAGGTTGTAATTTGCGCCATAATTGCCCTGCGCGGATGTCCCAGAAGTGGGGCAAACCTAATTGCCTGACAGGACTATAACTTTGTGGCATGCTCTCACCTTGTTAGGTCCTTCTCTTGATGCTCCTCAAATGAGCCCTGGCCGCAGGTGTGCCTAATTTGCCTCACTATTGAGCACGTTAAGCTTTAATTGCAGAGTGGTTGTTTGGAGGAATAGGTGGGCGGAATATCAAGTGACTTCCTGTATGTTGATGGCAGATGGGTGGTAAAAGAGTGGTGTGATCCATCTAGATGCATCCGCCTCGGAGGGAACCAGGCACCTTGCAACAGACCTGTCCATAGGGAAGGGAAACGGCCTTTGTGTAACGGAAAAAGTAGACAGAATCAAATTCTCTATGATTACATCTTGTTTTACTTGGCTGGAGTTCTTATCATCAGCCAAAGGGGTCTAGAGTTGGTTCCTGGGTAGCCTGGGTGCTTTTTCAATTGAACATTTGTATCCTCCCCTCTTGCTTTACTGAAATTTTTTTGTGTATTTTACCGTGTCATTGATTTTGCCAAGTGAGCTTCTTTGCCTTGTGAAGGTTTATTTTGAGATGGATTGATTGTTTAACGGAGAGTCTTTCCCTCTTGTGCTCTCTTTTAGATTCTTTTTGAAATTCTTCCTCAAGTGCAATCAGAACTGCTTGAAGAATGCAGGAAACCCGCGGGACATGCGCAGATTCCAGGTACTTCACACTCACATTGGACCCCATTTACTTTTCTTCATCGGTTTTCAGTTTTTTTTTTCTTCTTCTGTAGTTGACATACACACATATATACACACACACACACACACACAAACACACACACAGGCGTGCACACACACACACATATACACTTACTGGCATGTTCTATCCCAAATGGTTGCCTATTCAAAAATAAAAACAGAGCAGGCTGGCCCTCTCCCATCTCTCCGCAGGTTGGACTGAGCGAGCAAGCCTTATTGCTTTGCAGATGTATTTAATCAGGTTGGGGAGGAAGAGTGGCTGGACTTGGCCCTCCTGGGAGACAACAATGCAGCTGGGTTCATGACTTTTTCATATTCAGCAAAGTCTCCAAAGACATTTCTGGACATTTCTTTGCGCCCTGTGAGGGAGGTGCAGTCTGGTTCAAGCACAGACACTACATGTCAATCACAAGTCGTCCAGATGCCCCAAATAGAAATGCATTTTTTTGGAATCAATCAATTTTATAACATTGATAATGTAAGATCCTGCACAAGAACAAACACGGCTGGCTATTTTTATCACTTAATTGCCACATCTTTTGAACTCAACAGAGCGTGTGTAGCACAAGTGTTGTATTGACAAGCTGTAGCCTTGGTCAGTATTTGTAGTGTCTGAACAAACCAGTCATCCAGTACACTTTAGACTGAGGTGTGTGTGTATGTATATATATATATATATATATATATATATATATATATATATATATAT
>JAGFZM010000024.1:1129695-1217272 GCA_017657215.1 Limnothrissa miodon
CACACACACAAAGAAGGCAGAGAAAGACACACACGCAGACACACATTCTTACATTCCCAATGCTCTGTATTGCGCCACCTGACACATTTGTGTAGGTCCAAGTCAGAGCCATGACAAATTGTCCCAGAAGACAATGGTGACAGGCTGAGATGATTAATGTGCTGATTATGAAGTGCTTTTACACATAGAGAATTTACATCACACTCCGCCAAAAAAGCAACGGTCGCCCGTCCACCTTTACCTTCCTTAGATGTGGATGGAGCAAAGGACCGAGAGAGAAAGTGTGTGGGTGAGGGAGAGAGAGAGAGAGAGAGAGAGAGAGAGTGAAGAAAGGGGGTGAGACAGAGAGTGCGAGGCTCCTATATTCCTGTGAAAGCCATGTCATGTAAAATCAATACACGGGAAGGATCAATGCTTTATTAACAAGAGGACGTCTTACTCCACACGCCGGCACGGCTCTTTGTCTTTCCTGGATGCATGATGGCACGTCAGACTGCATCAGGCCTGTCAGCCGGCTGTCGCCGCACACTGCCATGCGTCCCTCACCCGACCGCCGGCACCGTGCTGCACCAACACATTGATCAGTCCCCGCTCCGACCCGCCCCCCCCCCCCCTTCTTCCTCCACTTCAACCCCTCCCATAATTGTGCCACTTCATCATAGAGTCAACCAATTATTTTTGAGGAAGTTAGGAAGTTAGTGCTGTCTGATATTATGTCCCGTCTCCCTAACTCTTGCCCCCACTCGTCTATTTAATCTTGCTTTCTCTCCTCTTTCTCCATCTATCTCTCTCTATCTTCTGTCTTCCATCTCACTCCATCTATCCATCCCTTTCTCTCTCTCTCTCTGCCTCTTGAGTGGCCATGGCTGACTGCCTGCCTTCTATCACCCCTTCATGTTCGCTCACTTTCAGCACAGTCACTGAGCTGGATGGTGTTAATCACTAAATCACATGCTGAATAATGAGTGATGGGCTCAAATTGCAGGCTAAGTAATGAGCAGAGAGAGGCAGTTCTTATTAGCTTCAAAACAGAGAAGGGGGGGGGGGGCGTACAACACAACACAACCACCAACACCAACATTGATTTATGAAGCTCCCAGCACTTACCACACACTCCGTTCCCAGTCACTTGTGCTGAGAATGATATCTACTTCCAGCGTAGAGGCTGCCTCATCAGTGATGTTGCTGACACTCTGCTGGGGCCCCATGTTTGTCTCCAACAGCTTCCTTCAGGGGCCCACAGTGGCCCCTTTTGTTTTTGGGGTGGTTTGGGGTGGGGGTGGGGGTGGGGGTGGTGGGCATTGCTAGTAATAGACCTCCACGGCTCCCTGTAAAGCTTGTTAAACACAATGTGTGCAGTCCGTCGGAGTTGGGATTATGATTCATGTAGTGGGTGTGCGGCGGCTCACAGACCTGATTTATGAATCCGCCCCGTTCATACTCAAAATTACAATTTGAGAGGGAGGGGGGCTGGGCTTGGGTGGAGAAGTACGAGGAAAAGAACGAGGGAGAGCGAGAGAGTTAGTGAGGAAAAGATAGAGAAAGAGAGAGAGAGAGAGCAAGAGAGAAGGCAAAAAAAGATTAATTACTATTTGTGGCCTGCAATTTCATGAGGCTAGCTCAGTGCAGCTGTAGAATGATAGTGCCCCACCATCAGTTTGTAGTCGGCCATTCACAGATTATTAAAGCTTTGCAAGATTAAGTGCTCCTCCTGCCTAGTTTGCACTCAGGCAATATTCCCGAGGTGGGAGAAAAAGGAGCAGGGGATAAATCTGGGGTTGGCAATAGCCAGACATATGTCATCATTGCCACTTTGCCATAAATCGTGTAAGTGTACAGAGATTACTTCTTGATGCAGACATCACTGGCTGACAGGCATGATTGCTATGTGTGCCGAACCATCATGCTCAGTGGCTGCTTCATTCATAATGTATTGACCAACCCTTAGAATTTATTTGATCAATTATTGTGTGTATCATTCCAAATAACTGAGGAGAGAGTGGGAGGAAAAAAATGATTTTACATACACATTGGTTTCACCCTCCTTTTCTCTTGCATTCGGGGATATTATCCACCGTAAAACAAACAATCTGTCATAGCTGTGTGTTCACTGCTTGCGCAAATGGGCCAGCGTGGCTCACCAAATGTATAGAATACGTTGAAATGTGCATCAATTCTGAGGTAGGCACTATGATGACGGTTCACAGAACAAAGAGACACACAAAAGCCTGCACGGCAATGGGAGGGAGCATGTGTTTGTGCTTCGACCCTAAGCAATCTCTTCCCCTTGTTTTGTGCTTTAGCATTGAATGAGCCCACTATTGACTACGGATTCCAGCGGCTGCAGAAGGTCATCCCAAGACATCCAGGTGATCCGGAGAGGTTACCGAAGGTCAGTGGACTCACTGTGTGTGTGTGTGTGTGTGTGTGTGTGTGTGCGGGGGTGTTTGTGTTTGTTTATGCGTGGGGTGGAGAACGTTCCTATTTATCATAAAAATGTGCCTATGAAGAGAAACAATTCAATGCTTAGATGAGTTAGTGCATGCAATCTCTGTTGGCAAATCATCACTATGCAGTCCCTCAAAAAACAATAGTGCAAAACACACACATACACACAACACAAGCACACATACACAAACACCATGGGCCGCCTAGACCAATGTGTTTGGATTCAGGGAGAGCAGTTCAAACTTTTGCTGTGGCGAAATAGTTCAATTAAACATTTTTCCACTCCAGTAAGCTGTGGTGATTGTAATCTAAGCGGGGCCCTCTCTGATCTGTGATTATTCCACTCTTGTTTTCCTTTCATTTTCCAAAGCTAGATCCAGTTTAATCTTTTGTTGACAAAGCTTTCTGTTATAAGTCCTTGTCTTAGCGGGTTAATAAATGAAGTCCACACATTAATATCTGCAGGGCCCTTTTTCATTTGAATTCCACAAAGAAGCAGTTTGCCTCTGGTTCCCATGTGGGTGACACATATCACAGGCCTGTTGTTTTGATGTGTGGCATAAAAGAAAAGCCACGCAAATAATTTTTTGTCCCTTTCATTGATTCAGAATTTTTTCCCCTTCTCCCTTTGATACAATCTATGACTCACACCCTCGCTAATAGAAAACCTGCTAATTTCCCATTTGAGACATGCCGAGTTCTGGGCTTTCTTAATAATACGTTAAGAGATTATTATTCCGTCCTCAGATCCTGGGTGCTCAGTAAGAGCTGACCACCTCAGAGGTCTAATAACAGATATAATATAAATATCTATTACAACTCAGTGTGGGCCTCTGCTTTATCATTAACTCCCAATGAGCACTTTGAAATGTAGGCTCTCTCACACAGCAGACCCTCACTGACGCGGGCTAAACTAAAAACCCCTCAACGGCGTCAGTGCTCACAACATGATGTGTTTCAATTACATCTGGCTTTCTTCCTCTCTGTGGAGAGCAATATCTGGACAGAAAATCTTGTTTCAGTAAATGCCTCAAACTATCTATTACCAATAAAGGGAAAAAAGCCTGCCCCGGCTCCCACTCTTTGTGCAGATCGCATTCTCTCTCAGGCTTTCTCGATCTCTTTTTGTAAGCACCAGAGAACGTCTAAAATGTGCTGATAATAGGGCATTATTTTAGGAGAAAAGAGGGTAACAAAAGCAATCTCTGTTAGCGGCTCAATTCAGGAAATGCATCGCCAAAAAAGCGGCCAGTTTGCTCACCCTTGTGCACCAAGCCTTCCCCCTCCCTCCCTTCAGGTGAAACCTCACCATTGAGACTTCACACGAGGCGATCCCAGGAAAGAGATGGAATCTAGCAGTTCCAATAAACAACATAAATATTTGATTTTGCCTTCTAATGGACCCAAATGTAGAGTTCAGCGGCATGTAAATGAAAGTGCCAAGTCATTCATCATTGTTAAGTCAGCCGTCGAGCGGGGTCAGAGCGCGCTTCGCGCAAAGCTGCAATTGACCCTTACATATATTTTGAATGAGCAGAGAAATGGAATGAAGGAACATCAGCAGCAGACGTGGCGAAGAGAAGGCGAGGCGCTGTAATAAGGGTTTTTGCGGGGGGGTGGGGGGGTAAAGTGTGGACTAGTCAGCCAGGCAAAGGCAAAGGCTGGTGACTGACCCTGCGCTCCACAGCCTCTCCCTGCAGTGGATAATACTACCACAATATTGATTTGCGGAACATTTTCCTCCTCCATGCTCCCTCTGTTTGTTTTTCTTTTTTTTTCCAGAGGATCCGTAATGTGTAGGGTTTGATGGGTAATTGTGGTGGGACAGAAAGCCAATACGGTGCGCTTGTATTGCTTTGGACACTAATAATGTCGCAGCTATATACATGCATACATGCATGGAGAAACTTCCTCCTGAATTGGAGTTTGCATCCTAATTTCAGATAAGGTCCAGATCTACGCACTGATCTGATGGGAGGGGCATAAATGAACACATTTATATACAAATATCCAGGCTGGAAATAATGGCAATAACTGGGGTTGCTCAGGTGATAAGGAAGAAGATTGCAAATGGGACTGGAGAATCCTCACTGTTTTTGGTTGTTATTCGAAAACAATGTTATCCATTCGCCGACGTGTGCTGTGGGAGCTAAAAGTGAAATGAGAATCTCATCAGTCCTCATACATTCACTTATTCTCTATCTAATAATCTTCATTGCAAATCATATAGTGGTAGCCTGGCTGTTTTTACAGGGGGAATTAATTGCACCCTATCCCCCATCCCATTTCCCCTTGTTTCACCTTGCAAACACAGATCTATTCTGCTTCCTTTTCAATCTCATATACAAGAACATTTATTAGAAATGCATTCATGTTGAGCAATTACCCATGCATTAAAATTCATCTTCTTTTCCCTGCTTTTTGAAGTAGCTACATCTACTGGCCCCACACTTCTCAATGTATTCATAACCCCGGGCAAGAACTAACAGAATAATTGCTTTACAGTTTTATAATGACATCAGCACCTGAAGCCACATCACCTTGGTTACCTTCTTTAACTGTGATAATATATACCACTCCAGATATTGAGTAGAAGCAGAGGCAATGATAAGACCGTTTAAATGGTTGTCGTCCATGGGCATAACAATGAACACTTGTAATAATATCTTTGCCCATTTGTCATGAAATGAGTGCCTGGATTCGTTTTGAGCTTTAATCGTTTCCGTTTAACCTGGAGTCTGTTATGTCCCCATGAAAAAAGGGAGTCAATTACACTTATCATCGTGACTCAGAAATTTACATTGAAATGCTCCTCAAACACCATTCGGGCTAATCATATTCACAGCGTGAGCTGCACTGCCTGAGAGCAGGAGGCTGGAACAAAACAAACTCATTCAGAGCACCCTTGACTGATTGGGTTACGTCTTGCGACTTCTCCTGACATGACTAGACCACCACTTAAGCGCAGCCTGGCAAATCAGTTCATTAGTTAAGACACCTCACGGTAAATGACAGATTAAGGATGAGAGGCAACGTAATTTTCTTAAACTATCCTTATGGTTTCTCTTGCCAAGTACCATATGGACGAGGAGGGCACTGGAGATGAGGAACGGCTTTGTGAACGTGGCAATCTTAATTGTCGTAATCGTTGCTTAAAATTGGGAAGCATGTAAAAAGTGTTGCGATATGACGGAAAAGATTATGAGTAATTATTAGCAGCCCAGGAAAACACTCCATCTTACTCAGAGAGAGCGGCCCCAGTTGATGAGACCAGATTAAGACAGCTGTGCCTTTCATTGATTGTACCTGCCTCCTGACAAGTGTAATTCTTTATTTGTATGCAAAATAGATGCATGCAACATCAAGCATAGACACCAATTTCAGAGGTAAATGACCGTTTTAAGAGCCATCCAGCCGGCAACTCCTTCAGATTAGATGGCGCTTTCCTGTAAACGTATGGCGTCTGTGAGAACCTGCAGCCTTCTGCGATTAATCTTGATAAATAAAGGATCCAACATGGAGGATAGAGAATGGGAATGAACTGTGCATTCAGCCATGATCAGGAGGCCTCATGCAAGGATGTTGCTTGTCACCAGAAAAGCCAGGGCCAGAGAAATGTATTTGCAATTACAGATTGCACTTTACATTGCCAATATGGTAGTGCAGGAGAGCCCAATTAGGGTCTTTTCTAATCTATAAATGTTCTAGTGATACAAATGGCATGACAAAGTCTGAAGTTATCAGTGTGGTGAAATGAAAGAGATGAGTCCCTCTCCAAATGTATTCTTTGCCTCTGTGTTGACATCATTCATGGAAGTGAGTGGTCATTGGGGAGAGTCTGGAGAGATGTTGTTTTGGTGACGCTAATCCTTAAAAGAGGAGACACTCCAAAGAGGTTTCTGTGGTCTTATTTGAGGAGAGATGGGGGAATAGGGAAAAAATGGCAAACCGGCCAAAAAATCTGGCAGAAAAACACAGCAGTGGAACAGGGCTGTTGGCAGGCCGGTCCTAATTTTTGAAGGAAGCTAAGCGGCAAGTTAATCCATGTTGTTGTATAAGTAGGGGGAGGCATGCAGACATGGATAAGAACAAAATTGTGTGCATCCGTGTCCCAGGGCACAGGCACTCAGCCTGCGCTGGATGGGAAGTCATTTATGAAGTCCTTTACAACAGGCAGTGAAAGAGGTTAATTGAAAAATTTCCTAATGTCATTATGAAAGAACTAGATTAACCCGAGCTAATTCACTTTATTGTTCAGAAGAAAGAGGAATGAGCATTGAACTCTCCCACAAATTTGGGGCATGAATTAGGGGTGAGATGTTGTCTTAAAGGACTCTGCCAGTTTAATTAAGATATGGAAAATTACTCATTGTTCTTTGCCACTAAAGTACTAGGAATTAGCAGCCAAATGCAGGGCCTGTGCCTTTCATATCTCCACGCCGTGTTTGTTTGTTTAATACCCACAAGGCCAAATTAAAATGGAAGTTTTTTTATTATTATTATTATTTTATTTAGGGTAGAAAGTGCAGAAACCACTTCAGGTCCATATCAGCTTTTAATAGCTATAACAAATAAACATAAATAAATAAACAAAAAATTACAATAATATCAATGACAATGACGACAACAACAACAATAATAATAATAATAATAATAATAATAATAATAAAGTTTACATGGCATAAAAATGTAAGGCATGTAATTGGCCTTAGCTGCCAAGGATGGTAAATTGGCCTCGGCACAATGGCAGTGCAACTGCTGTATGATTCATTGCTTATGCTCTCTCTCTTTCTCGTGTCTCTTTTAGGAGGTGCTGTTGAAGAGGGCCGCTGACCTTGTGGAGGCACTGTACGGAATGCCCCATAACAACCAGGTAACACACACACACATACACACACACAGACACACATTTCCCTCGCCCTGCAACCACATGCAAATGAGCTTGCTTTTTGTGTACATTCTCAGTAATTAAATCAGCATTTTCTCTGCTCTCCTCTCTGGTGCGCTCATCTTCATCCATTTCAAAGAGGCCTCAGGGCCATTGTACTGTAGTGTTAGTGTCATTGCTCTCAGCAAGTCTGCCCCCTCTCCCCCCCCCCCCCCCCCCCCTCTTTTTTTTGCTCTCGCACCCAATCCTGGCTCCTGCACACATCTGAGAGCAGAGTTAATCAGTCAAAACGCATATAACACCCACACACACACACACACACATACACATATACACAGATATATAAATATATAAATATATACAGAGAGAGAGAGAGAACTATTTAAATGAAAGAGTAACCTTGAACTGTGTCCAAAAGGTTGCTAATGCAAATTCCTAAACAAATTTACCCAGCAGTGTTGTTCAAATATGATACAAAGCTTTGATACATCCAATTGAATCAACCTGTTACTTCAATTTTGAGCAGTATTGAAGCGGAGCTGAACCATATGGTTCTCAGTGTGGGATTCAGTCAAGTATGCTTGATGTGTTTGAGCTCAAATGTCATTTACCCTTCTCCTTGTTATCTCTGTTCGCTTCTGACTGATTGAGGAAACAGTCTATCAAAAATTACTCATGGAATATTTGAAGGAAATGTCCCCACAAAACACAATAGAATGTGTTCAGGCCCGGTTAAGAATTGAAAGCCAACCGTGTGGGTGTTAGAGAGAGAGAGAGAGAGAGAGAGAGAAAGAGAGAGTGCATGTTAAAAACCACTGAGGAGTCCAACATGAAAAATGTCTTCCCATTCCTTGTGCAGGAGATCATTCTGAAGAGGGCGGCCGACATTGCAGAAGCCTTGTACAGTGTACCCCGCAACCACAACCAGATCCCGTCGCTCGCCAACACTGCATCCCATGGAGGCATGATGGGAGTCAACTCCTTTGGCAGTCAACTGGCAGTCAACGTCTCGGAGACATCTCAGGGTAATGACCAGGGTATGTAGCCATGAGTGAAGATAAGCTGCACACAAAACAACAACTAATCTGGCTTGTAACCTTTAAGTATTACCTGGCCAGCACTCGGTGTGGAATGTCTTTTTCCCCCACCCTGGCCGTGTTGCTGCAGCTCTATCTTCCCTGGCTGTCTTTAATTAATCTCCCAGGAGGTTGCCTGACACTGTCACTACCTTCCCTGTATGCCTGGCAGTGAGTGACCGCTCACGCTACTTGCTCGGTGCCACCGCTGATAATAGCTTCACATCTGTTCTCTGGCGCCACCGCTCAGATCAGGGGCCATCATGGCTGCCTTCTCCCACGTGGACTCATGAATACACACATATTAACCCTCTCCTTTGCTTATTAAAACATGTGTCACACACATCACACACAACATCACACACACACTCACACATACACACATGCATACACTCACACAGTGTGAAGTCTTGCTGTCAAGTGCATTCATGGGGAGATAGTAAAGCACAAGTGTCACTCTGAGAACAAAACAGACTGTCATCTGTGGACAGGCGAAGGCTCCTACCTGTGGAAGAAAGCAGAGCACAGAGTTAAACTCAACCCTTCTGTCCCTCCTGTCGCCCCACTAACCGTCACCTCTCTCCACAGTGGGCTACAGCCGTAACACGAGCAGTGTATCCCCCCGCGGCTACGTCCCCAGCAGCACCCCACAGCAGTCCAACTACAACACAGTAAGCAACAGCATGAATGGCTACGGCAACACAGGCATGCCCAACCTGGGCGTTCCCAGCTCACCGGGATTCCTTAACGGCTCCTCTGCCAACTCCCCCTACGGCAGTAAGTATCAAGGTAATGCCCTCTTCTTCCGCTTCTCTTCAAACCTCTAGTGCCTTTGTTGTTTTTGACACTCCTCTATTTTTGTTTGTGTTTTTGTTGTTGGGTTTGTTTGTTTTTTTTCTGTTGTGAATGTGTGCTACTGGATAAAAGGAGGGGTGACTCTGGAGGCTGAACACCCAAAGACAAAAACATTTACAATTTGACCTCAAAAAACAACAAATAAAATAACAAAACAAAAAAGCAAAACAATGCCCAATCAATGGCAAAAAGAAAACAAATGATTCAGATGAAAAAACGGTCAGACTTATGGAGTAGGCCACTAGACAAATCTGAGAAATTATAAAGTGGACACAAGAAATCCCCGCAAATTTCCATAGTCAGAGTCTATTGGAAAACCTGTTATCCAGAGAGTGGCCAAGGCAGGACACTACACACCACATTTCAACTCATATTCATCATCACTATCCCCCAACGTTTTATTTTTTTGATCCATATTCTGAGCAAAGTTTGTTTTTCCCCCTGAAAAACCCATATCAATCAACTACTTTTTCACCGCGCTTTCATGATCATTTTCCTTAATTCCTTCCTCATGCCCATATATGATTTGAAAAAGAGGCAAGGCCCGATCGATTCTAAATCAGTCTTTTTTGACTCGTCTATGCCGTGAACTCCTCTCTGAGTGGTGACTATTTTTGCTTTATTGCAGTAGTGCCGTCAAGCCCTACCATGGCAGCCTCTTCGGTCAGCCTCTCTTCAAACTGTAGCAGTACACACGGCATTTTCTCATTCTCACCTGCCAATGTCATCTCTGCAGTGAAACAAAAGAGCGCCTTTGCCCCTGTTGTCAGACCCCAAGCCTCTCCACCTCCTTCTTGCACCAGTGCAAATGGCAATGGACTTCAAGGTGAGCCGCCCTCCCTCCTTTTATAGTGCCTCACCTGTTGGGTCACTGGAAATCATTTCTGACACCCCTCGCCATCCACCCAAATACAGCTACCATACACAGGCCCACTCCTAGTTTACACTTGTATGGCTGGCTCTCATCAATTATGTATTTGTGGATGGATGACTGGCTGAAGTGATGGATGTGTGTTTGGATGGATGGAAGGACAGATTATGCATGTATGCATGTGTGCATGTGCATGCACCAGTTTATTTATTGATTTATTTATCTTACATTAATGATTAAGGGAAGTTAAGAGCCTCTGGAGGTTTCCCTCCTTTCTGACTCTCATTGGTTTGGGTGCAGTGGAGTAACTGCATCTCACACCCAGAATAGAATAAATACACTAGAATAAATACACTAACCCAACGTGTTCGTCTTTGACAAACACACAACAGGAGATGTTTTAATCGTTGTACTATGTCTCCTGGTAGCACAGGCCAGGGTCCCTCTCCCACGGCTAATCTGAAGGGAACATTGTCCACATTAATATTCACAATCCCTCTACTCCCACCCACCCCAGTGGGTTGACCCCAGTGTGCCTATTCCAGGTCCTTAGTGAATAGACTTTGTGTAAATCAGACAATCTCTCCAGGATGGGTTTTTAATGTACCGGGGATTAAAGATCACCCTGTTCATGGCCCTTAGAAAGCAGTCACTCTTCCTCGTTGAAGTTGTCTGGTTTGGAATGACTGTTGTACTCAATTAAAAATTCATGTTTTTTTTTTCCACTGTAGCCACTAAAATGGTGCCATTAAAAGGCCAAGTGCATAAAGATTTCATGTGCTATATTGTACCTGGGCATTTGAAAATCAGCAGCATGTAATGCCGTGAGATGGGCTAGGACACGTCTGTGCCAGTGTATTTGAAAGCACTGGTCTGTTGAGATGATACCAGGGAGAGAGGAGTGGGAAATTGTTCGCTCAGCAGGCCAGCATAGCTCAACAAATTAAAGACTTATTTAGGCCAGTAAGAGCACTTGTATTTTCTCGATGTCAAGGCCGACTTGTTTGCTTTGAAAACATGTTTTAGCCATAGTGTGTGCATCCAAGATTAATAATGTTGGGGCTAATGAAGTGGGAAATTAAAGTTCATGCTGCTACATGCATACACTTATTAATATGTGGTTTGCAGAAATTAATGAGGAATGCCATGTCATCAAGTGCTTATGCAAACTTAAAAGTAGTCCAACCATGACACCACAAATAAGTTGAAAGCAATGAAATTATTATTTTTTTCATCAGAGCAGTTCACTAGATACCTAATTGTCAAAATGAGTAGAGTGGGCAAGTACATCCATCTTCGACTGCAGCTTCTTCACTAATAACCCTCAAGCTAGTGGACACGATGATAAAAAAAAAAAAGCCTTTGATCGCATCTTGGGCTGAGCCCTCTGTGTGGGGGAAAATCTGTTTTAGGGCCAGGGCCCAACACAAAAGCAAATAGGGGAATGCAAATATTTCAGACTTGATTTAGCTCTCAGCAGTGCTGGGAAAGAGGAGGAGAAAAAAGCCAAGGATTTCAATTTGGGGAACCTGAGAAGTGTCTGGTCCTTGACTGGCGAGCAGAGAGTCCGTATCTGACGTTAGCAGAAGTGACCGTGTTGTTTCTCAGCTGTCAGCACGGGCAGCCTCCAGGGAGTCTGGGCCCCTGTTTGCCATTAACAAAACGCTAAGAGAAATATCACACATGTGCAAAGGCAGGATGCTTTCGCCAGAAAATGTCAGAAAGCTCCTCTTTTAAAAGTGAAGTCTTTCCACCATGTCTTGTTGGAAAAGCGCACGCCTCGCATGCACACACACACACACACACACACACACACACACACAGACACACACACCTCCCGCTTCCATACAACCCCCCAAATCCACCCCCACCCAACTTCCCCAACCCGCCTTTAACAGCACCCATGTTTCAGACACAACCTAGGCCTCCACTGACAACACTTAGGCATACCCATCAGGGTGTTTAGTGAAATGCAGGTGACATGCGCTCCTGTTCATGCTCTTTGTTGCCTGGTAAAATATATCACTAAAATCTGTCTGCTTCTCTCTCCTTCTTTTCCCAACAGCGATGTCTGGACTGGTGGTCCCCCCCATGTAAATTGCACTTCCACTTCATCCCAAGCACCAGTCTCCACAGATGGGCTGCCGGGGACATGTTTAGTACATTAAAGAAGATTCTGGTCGAATCTGTGTCATCAATCACAGATAAAATCTACAACTAATTCTGTTATTCAGAGGGGAAAAAGACTTTGTTTCAAAGATTTTATTCAAGTACAAATTGACATGCAAGCAACTTTGTCATGAACAATTTAATTTTGTTGACTGAATTTCTTGTCATATTTTCACATTTCTCAGTGTCGAAGAGGAAAAAAAGAGAAAAAAATCCTATTTTGTATAAACATTTCTGGTTTGATCTTGGCTATGTCTAGTTCTTGCTATGTGTTGGGAGAAACTTTGGATGCACCATTTGATGAAAAACACTGATTAAAATGCCTCAGAATGTTTCTCTGTAAAGGATGTGCAACATGTGTGCATCTCTATAATGTGAATTCATTTTTCCCTTTTCTTTCTTTTTTTTTGTTCTTTAATGATTTGTGGTAAGAAAAAAGGGGGCCAATGCAGCAGAGCCATTAAACTGGAAATAATATAAATATATGATTTTCTTTTTTTAAAGAACATTAACATGAAGTGAATAAAACCTAAATGGGGGAGGGACAGGCAGAGGAGATTTTATCATGCTTACTTCATCTAAAATGGACTTTGTAACTTATTGTAGTTAGAAATTGTAACTTTGATATTGCAAAAATTCTTCTCTTGCCTTCAACAAGCACATCAACAGAGACAAAAGCTACTATCTGTTGGTTTAAAAAAGAAAAAAGAAAAAAGAAATACTTCCACTGCTAGAGCTTCCTGTTAAGCAAGTGTGATCTGCAATGTTTTTCAACTTTTTGCTAGCACTGTATACTATTGCATTCTTAGGCTACTGTGAAGTCTATGTTTCTTGTACCAGAAAGTTGTCCTTTTACTTCTAGCTCCTTACTCCCTAATGTGTTTTGTATGTGGTTATACAATTGTAGACTTTTGTGATTTTGCCAAAGTTGTAGCTAAATATTTATACACTTGTCTTGAATTTTTCCAGATCCACTTAAATATTTAGTACAGAGTTTTATTCCTTCAAAAACAGCAAGGAGTAAAATAGTCTTATACATTGCAACACTTTCACATAAACACTTGCGGTCACTAAGGCAATTTTTTGTAACATATCAATTATAAATATTGTATTTATCTTTGAAATTTTGTATATTGCTTTCCATTCTTTAATTTGATCTTGTATGAATTGTTTGTCATGGCCTGATATTGTGATGCAGCACAGAGCGTTAAGCCAAGAACCATTGCCGACATCTGCTTTTTTGTATCAATAGATTGCAATGTCTACATTTCATCTGTATTTTCAAAAATTTTGTTACTTCGTCAAAGATTCCATTCTTTTATTTGTTCATTTTATTATTTTAAGGGACAGTCAAATTCATTGTTTATTTTTATATTAATTTTTAAGTTATCAAAACAAATACTTTTTGGAATAAAACTGTTTGTTGTATAGTCAAATAAATTGTTTGTGACACATGGCTGTAATAATATTAGTAGAAAATGTGCATGTCCAGCAGCCCCAGGGCGGATGATTCAATTTGTGGTTGTAAATTTTGTTTTGTAGAATGTAAAAAGTCATTTTTACCTGCCACCCACAACTTTGCCACATAGCCAAACTGTGTTTACAGGGAACAAAAAAATATTTTAGCCTGGAATGGATCCATAAGTTAACCACAAATGTTTATTAAAATATTGCAGAAAGTTTCTCTGTTAAAAATATGATGGCAAGTCTCGTGAGAGGAATGTTTCTGCTGTTTTAATAACAAACTGAAACCACAATGCCAATCATTACTCCATTAAGATGATCAATGGTGTAAAAAAGCACAAACATTTTTTACTAAAATAAAAAATAATTATTGTGACCCCTCATCTTTTGGCTATTTTGTCATTTTCCTGATTTATTTTATTTTTTTCTTTCCTGTACTCCCCCAGATGAGTATGACCATTACCAGAATGACTAAAGGATACATTTTTTTGTAAATCACAGATCAGATGCCAAGATTAAACTGTTGTACATTATAGACATGCTATTTTATATCAGTTCCATGATATACAGTAGCTTCATAGCCAAACATAACTCAGCATTTTCTTGCCCCAATGATATTTTTTCTGGTTGTGCCAAATCTACAGATGAGACACACATTTTTTATCCTTTTTTCTTTGCACGCAACACTTTGTAAATCTCCTGTTGTATGTTCAGTGACTGCAGCATTTTTTTTTGTTTTAAAAACTAAAAAGGGAAGTTCCCTGTTGGCAATCTGCACAAGTTTTTCTTTTCTTTTTACCACAAGGAAGCAAGGGCAGCTGTAGAAAGGAATAAGTGATGAATGTGCAATGTATTTGCTTTGTGATAGCTCAACAAAGCTTGGCTAAGTGGGGAAGCCTGAGAAGTCACCTTGAAAGTGAGAGAAACCCAAGGTTACATGAAGTGCATTTGTGAATTTCATCATTTCTGCAATCTGTGTTTTTTGTGTTTATACTAATTAGTCCACACACTCACTGCTTTGTTTCCCTCAGTCAGAGGAGTTCACTCAATGGTAGAACATTTCTTTAAGGGAAACTGCATTTTTATTTCATATGTATTTTTTGTTGTTTTTGTGTTCATTTATGTCCACATTTTTACATTGAACTGTATAAAGATGTTCATTTTACACAATATTTAATTAAAGTATTTCTTGTCTGTGAACCACTTCTCCCTGCTATCTTAATTTAGATATCCTGAATATAATTTAAATGGCCTAATGTTTATTTAAATTGCAAAAATGTAGAAAACAGACTACAGAGAGATGTGCCAGAATGAAATGCACATGCATGCCATCTCATATTTCAAACTTGTTGTTTTCAGAGATGACACATACTGTTTAATCTCAGGGGATTGTGGACTTCAAGAGATACTATGAAATTACCTTTTATGATAGATAAATAATGTAGGTCAAAAGGTCCACAATTACTATACAGTATATTTATTTTTTTAGTCATGTATAAGTACAAAGACAAATATTGCCTATACTAAGACAGTAACCTACCATTTTTACAGAAAAAGCCATACTGAAGAATCTTCTGTTACTGTGCTCAATATCTACACTCAAGATAACACAAATTATAGGCAACCATGTAGACATTAGCAAGATACTCACCAAGAATCCTTTGAGATCATTGCATTGATAAGCTCTGGTTGGACCAAAAAAAAACTGTTGTCGGTTTAAGTCTGAAGAGGTGAAGGTGAACAAAGTATAGTCAAAATGGGTGAGTGATGCAACTGACAATGGCCTTGGTTTGGCATTGGTACATACACTTAAGGGCCGGGTGTTTTTAGGGTGGGATCGTGGCATAGAGCTTTCATCTTCCAGTTCTGTGAATTCCTGGAAGGAATCTGTGTCTCTTGGGGCATAGCCTCCGCGGTCAACTCAGTGATCCCTAAAGAACAAGTGCCATTTTCACTCTGTGCTTATGCTTGGAGCCTCTGGATTTGGGTGGTAGTACTTTATATTCTCCTCTTTTCTGCTTGTCATAGATAAAACAAAGTTGAAAAACATCACACATATGTATGTATGAAAGTGGTATTAAATTAAAAAAAAAAACTAGACTAATCACCGAGTCAAGGTGGACAAGGTCATTCTTGAGAATTAAAGAGTTCTGTGATGATCACTGTATCAAAGACGATCATTGGTATGTTGGTAAAATCATGTGTAAAATATATGGGTTAAGGGGTTAAGAGACACATCACCTGACTCTAACTTCATGGAATACATTTCATGGTAGGGTTATAGTGAAAAATGTCTTTTGTCTGTCTTTTAAGTAAGAATGTTAGTTGATCAGTGTAAACAACACTGGGCTTCATTTACCAACTTTTGTTACAAAGAATATTAAGAAAATCTTAAAGAAAAATATTGGTAATGCAAACCAATTGTATGTAATCAAGAGGTAAAACTGAAAGTTATATCTTTTATTAATATGAAATTGTTGTTTTTACCGAGCATTTCCAAAGCCATTCCATGTCCTGATGCACCCCCAATGGTGTAATAAGTATTCTTCTTAACACACACATGTTCTGTTACAGATCACTACTATAAAATAAATCATGATAAGCAAACAGTCAGAAAGAACAAGGTTATCCTTTCCAAAACTATCCTAAGTTCAAGTGCTGTGAAAGGCAAATCCATATGACCTGGTCAACTGCACTGATTAAAAACACACTCACACACAGGAAGGCCTACCTTGTCTTGAAACAACCATCTTATCTTGTGTTGATAGCAGGTCAGAAAATGTCAATTTCCCATCAAGACGACAGTGTTTGAGGCCATTTTCCCCCATACATCCTAGACAATTAAGAGAATGCAGACTGGCAACATCACTGATTTGATTCTTATTATGTCACCACCTGCTGCCATAGATTTCACAGAGGCGGCAGATAATGAGTGTGGCTGATAGCTGGGGCATCAATATGCCACCTAGCCACATTTGAATGTGAGACCTTGCGCTCGTTTGCCTTCTCAACGCGATCAGCAGCCTGATAATCATGCATGTACCTGAGTTAAACACAGCAGGGGGGCTATCTCTGTCCTGGACAATTAACACAATGAGGAAAGTACACAAAAGATCCAAAGCAAGTCCTTTCTTGGACCATGAGACAATCTGCCACCTTTTTTAACCTTAAAGGACTTCTTTTATCTTGGAAATAATTGCTTTAATGAAAATCAAAACTTTATCAGCAAAGGTATGAACAAATCGCACCTCTGATTAGAGATTGATTTTTAGTCACTTCTTATTTAGATCCTGCTCTGTTTTTTATGAGATATCTGCAATGACTTGAGAAATTAAAGGACCTTCATTTGAAAGGTTTGTGATGCTATTCACACAATACAGTATTGTCTGAGTCTGAGTTGTAAAGACACACCCTACACATGACAGCATGTGGCTGTGGACCTTCTTTCTCCGAAGGCTTGAGGCTGACCCCCTATAATAGATTACACTCATTACCAAGGTAGTCTGGACAAACAAGACGACAGCAGAACACTGCTACATTATTGAATTTCATAGTGCATCATCTCACAATAGGGCAGCCAAACCCTCTTCTTCTGAAAAGGTGAATTGCTACAGTCTCACTGACCATAAAGCAGTGAGTCCAAGCCCACAGCATATGTTGAATATGACAGCTGCACAAGAGAAAAAAAACATGTTTCCACTCTTCAGCCTCCTTCAAAGCCAATAAATACATAAGGAAAGATAAGCCCCTCTGTCCATCGCTGTCCTCACACTTTTCAAAGGGGCCTTTTCAAGTGGTCCTTGTCAACAAGCACTCCATTCAATCATAGAAAAAGCCTCTTTATTATGGAACTCTAATGGCTGTCCTGTACCATATTTTTTAATGTGAGCATTAAATATTTATAAAACCAAAGTCAATAATCTTTCCTAACCCCAGCCCAGAGAAGCCCAAAGAGCCATTCATTTAACATGGGCAATGCACTCTCATATAAAGTCAAAGGTCAAGAGGTCAGGCAATCAAAGCCAGTCAAGGCTGGCCTGGAGAATCTGTTGTCATTATTATTAGGACAATTATTTCTGAAGCCAAGGCTGCATTCTCTCCCCGAGCTAGGCAGGATGATATTGACTAAACCTTTTTCTGTTGTTGTTGCCTGCATGGAACTGCGTGCACGGCTTCATGTATTGTTATATATCATGCAGTCTTCAATATCTGACAAACAAGCAGTAAATCACATCTGGGTATTCTCCCTAAGGAAGCCTATCATTGGACTGTCTAGATATACATACTCAAACCCAGTCCAGAAAATAGATGTTAATCCGTTTTTGAGTTAACAATCAGGTCCAAAAGAATGGTGCATATTGACACGCTTTATACCAGCTAATGCTTTTTATTAAAACCTACTGAAATCCTTATGATGCCATGGGTAAAAGTGGAGCATTCAGATTCATTTTAAGTCTAAAGAATTGGAATCAGTCTCTGTACTTTTGAAATGTAGTAAGCCCTAAAACTAATGGTGAAACCGGAGGATATAGGCTTTCTTCACACTCTTCAAGGGGAATGACCAACCCCTTCATTTTCGCTTCAAAGAATCAGCCATAAAGTCATAGAGCAGTCATAAAGTGAATGCAGTAAAAAGTCAACCTCAGTGCTGAGGCAGTTCGGAGTTAGGTACTGGTGGCATTTGACATTTGTTATGTGGCTTTGTACAAGACCCAACAGTTTTCCCTGAACGGGAAAACTCAACTTCAGCACAGGCATGTTAGCTAACAGCGTGGTGCGGTTCTGTCTCTCCTCTTGTCGTGTGACTGTGCCAAGTCTTGCCTGCGACACTGTGACACATGGCTCCCTGCATCAGCATAGCTTTGATTTCACTCACCATTTTTTCCCCTTGCTTCTGCTCTACTTTCTTTTTTTTTTTTTTAACATTGAGTGATATCGCTACTCCCACATTCCCGCTTCATGCCATAATCTTTGTTTTTGCAGTCCCAACTGTCTGTATCCATGGCAATCTCTATGGATGTCTAATGTGCCTAGCCTCACTCCTACTGTCCTTCTGACGCGCCGAAACCACACACCAGTTGTTCGGCGCGTCAATGGGCAGACAGGCTCGGCAGGACGCGGCCTAATCGCTGTGAGATACGACACGCCGGCTCTTGCGAAAGAAAAAAAAATGTTGCTGGCCGCCGTTCACACACAGCCACCCTGATGTCTTCATTCAGCCGTCAGGCAGCTCTTAAACATCAAACAGCAGTTTAGCAGGATGGACTGTGGAACACTACTGTATTCATCAAGCCATTATTCCATTCATGTTTGAAGTTCAGTGCAAAGTGGAGTGATATGGCCAGAGTAAATCATGGGAGCACCTCTGCTGCTTGGAGCTTAACCATGGTGGCTTGTCATGTTTACAGACACCAAAAAAGCTTTTGAATGACAGCTTTGGAGTCCCAGACCTGCTCTTTGAGAATTTGTTTGTGCATGTGCTTTTATTTTTTCTCTCTCCTTTTTAGCATTAATTACAAATACCAGGTAACAATAGGAATAGAAGAAAACACGAGAAACAATATCATGAAAGGTTATTTAATTTTTTTAATCTTTTAAAATGAAAAGAAAAATTAAACTAATAACAAATTATTAATCGACTTACTTATGCATACGTAAATCTAGCTATAAAGCCACATAATTTTAGCAATTTAAATACTTCTAATCTATTCTATTGTAATCTAATTTAAATACTTCTAATCTAAAACAGTGTATCCACTGTTCTGTACAACTCATAAAACTGTGTGTGTGTGTGTGTGTGTGTGTGTGTGTGTGTGTGTGTCAGCGTCGGTGTGTGTGTTATGTGTGCCTGTCCTTCAAACTACATTGTTGATAGATCTCCTGTGACCTATTGTTGTTATTTTGCTTCATGGATAATTGGTAGGATGATATGATTCATTAGGTGAATCAATTTTGCAATCGTTCTGCAAATCAGTTGGGCTCCAGATTTATTGCAATCGATTGCTTGTCAAACACATTCTTTGACACATATTCTATGAGATAAACAATGGGGCAAATTCAATATTTGTTGTACACATTCCAAAAGGAGCACAACAAATGTTTGAGATGTAAAGAACAAAAAAGGTTTCTTTGCAGCATGGAAGACACATTGGAGGCTACTGAGTTGCATCATAACTGACAAATTAGTATTGACTAATCAGGTGTTAATTAAGTCCTAATTTGAATAATTGTAATTCTGCTCATGGAAGGGTAACCCTAAAGGTTTTCAAAGTCACCTTGCAGCGAACACCTGATCTTCATTTGCATATAAGTGATTATGATGAGCAACAATGCAAAATGGGTGGCTAAAAAATATATAAATAAATACACAGCCACTGCTGGGAAAGATCAACATTTTAACATTTAGAATCATGTTACAATGTCATTTCACCTTGCATAGCCCTTGTTAATCTGGATCAGCGCTCCCATGCAAATAGATTTAGCCGTGTAGCATGTAATGGGTTCACCTCTGGTTATAGGCCGGGACATGTTATAGAGCCTAACATGAATACAGTGACACCTGATCTGTACTCTACAGGCTTCGGTGAGTTCCCTGGAAAGAGGCTTAGCTGTATCTCCCCATTGGCTGAATAAATAGCACAGACTTGCCCTCAGACATGCTGCACTGTGGCGACCGGGAGGACATTTAGAGAAGTTACAGGCTATGTTTCACTCGGTGATTTGGGGGGGAAATTGTGAAGAGATAATAAGTCATAGTGCAGATAACCAGAGAAGCTTATGCGAGAAAAAGAGAGAGAGAGAGAGAGAGAGCAAGGAGGGAAACGAGAGGGGGGACAAAATCCTGAGACTGTAAGCTGCATATAAATGTTAAAGTGACAATGAATCACAATGGGGAGATTAACCTTTAAGACTTGATATAGCCATAGACCACAGTGCACTGGCGTGAGGAAGGAGGGGAAAAAAGAAGAAAAAGACCCTGTGGTGAGATACATCAACTGAGCTACTATAATGCTGTGCTATTTTTCAGCCGTCCAAACACTTCGGCTTTTCAACTCCGGCTCTGGCTACATCAGAGTACTGCACTGTAAATCATAGTCAAAAACTATTTGCCAGGCTGCTGCTGATGATGTCCTCGTGCTGTTGTATTAATACAGGGATGGGTAACGCTGTCTGAAGGCTCCTTGTATCTGTGGGTGACTTTGTAGTGAAAGACAGATGGCCCTCCTCTCAGTGTGTTCTTGTGGTGGGTACGCTGGTTTGAGTTTGTGCTGATTCTGTGAAAAAAAAATGAAATGACATCAAGGCCTATCTAACTTTATCTGGGCGTTGATGAATAATGTGAGTGCATGTGAAGTACATTAAAGTTGTCCCACAAGAAAATTTCTTTGAAGATTTTTTCACACAGAAAAGTAAACAAAAAAAAATCAAATAGGGAGACACACATGCAATACTTTTGTGCATTCAATTATTTTGAATTACAGCGCTCTCTAATATGAGTTTTTCCACAAAGTTTTCAAGAATTTCCTTCAAGTGTTTGCCCAACAAAGTTTGTGACCCCCAGCAAATGTGTGATTTACAAACTCCACTCCGAGTGGAAACAGTGTTGTCAGACAAGGTGTGATATCTCCCATTAAAGCCACTCAAGCAACCCTTCGTTAGCTGCTCATAATAAGAGAAAATAAAAACCAGGAGTGTGGCGCAGGGTCAGTTTACAAAATTACAGGCTAGGCCGCGCCAGTAAATGTACAAAGCCAAGCCTCAAGTCCCAGTAGCCTCTCCGCATTCATGGCAGAGCCTTCACAGCAGTAGGGCCGCGGTGACATTTCTGCTACATAGGGGATTGTTAGCAGTCATGTCAAAACACACTTGGTCAAAGGCAGTTGCACTGGAAAGGAACAGTGCTGCAAGGGAAAAGCTTCTAGAATGAATACATTTGTATTTTTCCTTGTTAGTGGGGCTGTACTGATTGACTGACAAGATCAAGTTTGTGAGAGTGTTAGGACAAACATTTTATTCTTTGCATGGGGGTTAACTACCTATCTGGTGTAATCACTATCTACATCTCATGAGCTGTCACAGGGCTAAAGACGCAGACACGGAGCTCGAGTGAGTGAAAGAATGTGGAAATTATTTTTCCCGTTCCCCTGATTTCCTTTCAAAAGCTTTTATAGTGCCTCTCCTTGATCCCCTCCGAGTGACAGTTTATGCAAGCACTTCATATCACAAACTAGAGAGAGTGTATTTTACATATAATAATGGAGTTTTTCTCCTTCTTTTTCTGTGAACATGATGGCAGAGAAGAGAGCTACTGAAAGCATATTTAAATGATATATGTTAGCTATAAATAGATTTCCTCCATAAGCAGGCCTACTCTTAGAGGTGAGCTTGCTTTCATCATCATTACTGTCTGTTGTCTTTGTCTTCAGCATTTAGTGCTCTTGTGTTTGTTGGAATGTTGAATGCTGTCAAGTGACAGCATGACCTTGCCATTAACAGAAGAAAAAACATGTATATAAAAAAATAAACGTGATATCAGACCTCTGAGAATTGTAATGCATATTTGTCAATTATAATCATTTCACATTACCTTTATAAATGCAGATCCCTGTCTTATTTAATTGGGATCCATCACAATGACAGTTATTATTTCAAATGTCATGGGGGGAGGGGGGGGGGGGGTGTTATGTGGTGCCTACCAGTGCGGGTAAGACCGGAACAGATAAGGCAAAAAAGTGGGAGAAAAAGGCACTGCTGTGTGTTTTTTCTTCTCCACAGGGAGTAGGGGAAAGTGATAGCTACCTGTAACCTCCCGTGTTCGGGTCACTGGTCTGGCTTGAGGTAAAGCCATGGTGAAAGAGGAGTGGTCGTGCAACACAATATTGTGTGTGAGCTGCAGCACCAGAAGCATGTTAGGTGTGGTGGGCGACGCATGAAAAAAGCCATCCGTCTTCACCTTCCCTCCACCCCCATGTTATTATTGGGTGTGATTTTAGACAGGACAAGACGCCCGGTTGGATAGGGGATACCAGCTAAATGGCTTTCACATTAATATCAAGCATGGCTTTCAAACACATTGAAGAAAATGTCGAAGTACTCATTGAAATAGGTTATTCTGGGCACTTAGTAAAGGCCTCCTCTGGTCCCAGTATCACACACCTTGTTTATGTTGCACTTCTCAGCAAGCACAAAAGCAAGGTCTGTGATTCAGCAGTTCAGTGGACTCCATCCCATTCTAGACCATTACGGAGGAGATGGAGAGCCTTCCAAGGCATTGGGCTCTGCCAAGCCACACTCTCCTGCACACCTACCCAATATTTCCACTTTAATTGTGCCACTTGAGAAATTTACGTGCCTCAGAATATGGCATGAATCTTACACTTATTGCGATATCATTAGCAGCAACATTTAAGCAACATCTGTGTGCTATAGAACTAATTGAAGAAGCAGAAGCGGCAGCTGTAAATCCACGGGAAGATGGCAGTTTGCACCCGGCACTGCTGAGCTAGCTGCTCGCCGTCAGCCTGCTCCGGCAATCTGCTCCGAGGAGGAGGAGGAGGAGGAGGAGGAGGAGGAGAGCGGACTCACACAATGTCCAAAACATACAGAGAGGAGGGCTAATGATCCTATTAGCCTCCAAGTTGGACCAATTTGGCTGTTATTCAGTAGGTTGTTCATGACATTTTTTTTTCTCGTGTCTCTGTGTTGTATTCTGTTGGTGGCATTCTGAAAATTTGTGGACAGGCTGAGAAGCACAGGTTTGATTCTCTCAACCCTGTTCCACACATTCCCGAGCTCTCTCTCTGTCAAACACTGCAGCCTCTCAAAGCTATTTGGATGCCAGTTAAGCTGTCCTTTTTACCAAGCTGTGTCCCTCACTCTCTTTCTCTCACACTCGGTGCTTACCTCGGTGTTTTGCACTCTGTTGCCATGCCAGCCAATTGTACTGAACCATAAATGGATCTGGAGCGTAATCAAGTCATTACATCAACCTATTATGCTCAGTTTTGCTACACCAGTGTGAGCTGTAAGAGTCAGTGTTAAAAAAAGGACAAAGCAATGTTTTACTCCACTGCCAAATCCTCAGGAGCTGAGCTGTGTTTCTCAGGCTGGTGTTTTTCGCTCATTAAGATGATTACAGACACTATTGAATCCAGTCACCCCTCCTCCTCTCGCCCTCTTTTGCATCCCTTAAGTAAATTCTGGAATATTCAGATACCAAGAGTGGCCCGGGTCACTCGGGTGACCTGGCTTCGTTCAGTGTGTTGATTGTTGACTTGCTAACTCTGATAGAATCCCTAAGCACAAGGTGGGGGGACAGCGAGACAAGTGGAAGAGAAGGAGGGTGGTCCACGAGAGCACGCCGCTCTGATCTGTGTGTTTGCTAACTACTCGGACACATTAGGAGGCGGGCACGTCTCCGACGGTAACCAGGAGACACTTGCTGTCCCTTGTTGGGCCGTGCTGCCAGGAGATGTGAGGTAATGGAAAGAGGGACGGAGAACCAAGGCCTCACATTCTACAGCATCACACTCTTTGGGTGGTATAGATCCTCCAGGCATTGGAAATCAATAGTCACATGACACGGCAGAGGGTCAGAGGTCATGTGAATTAAGTGCTTTAAGCTCTTCAGCTGCATTGCCTTCTCCTTCCTGGCAACGATCAGTAGGACAGTGCGTCTTACAGGCCTTCAAGGGAAATAAGTGTACTGACATAACATAATAACATCGAGAAAAATAAAATAGTGAAGGTCATCATATGGGCTGTTATTTTTTTGTTTATTCCCTTTTATATTTATTTCCATTTGACTCCAGTTAAATGGGATGACAGTCATAAATGACAATTAGAGATGTTTATTATTTTTCTTCTCAAAAAAAGTGAAAGTGTAATGATTGGGTAGGATGCTTACCATTCTGCTAATGACAGAAGAAACTGAAATAGAACAATTCACCAGAAGCGATGGTGCTCCATTTCCTCATCCATGGCAGATCATAGGCAATGCATAGGTGTGCCAAGCAGCGTAATTGAAGGCAGGCTGCTATATTATAAAATATTTTGCTTATTGGTTTGTGAAGGAGTTGTGCTTTACAAAATGCAGCACTCTGGTACGTTGAGATAATGAGTGGTTATCAGTCTACAGGGCTCTTGAGGTTTATGATGCCAAAAGGAACTCTCCCTGGGGAAAAGAAAAATCCTACCATAAAATTACAATCAGGAATATTAGTGCAAGGGAAAAATGCACATTTTACATTCAAAACCCCCATGGGTAACAAATGGCTCTGATTAACTGAAAATATGATGCCAGAAATTAAAAAAAGAATACAACACGTAAATAAGTTGATTTGTTTTGTTGTTAAAACTTTTTTGTAAAGGGGTCAAAACATGAGCTCACGCAAACACACAATGACTTTAGCTTTGGGCTTTGCTCTTCACTGCAGAGAAAGTCCATTTAATTACAAGGTGTTGTGCGTGGGCACACCGTGTACAGCGCAGCTGAATCCCTCCCAGATCAAATGCATTAGCTCAGTGGCACAAACTTGAACAGTGACCAAGAAGATTGTGTCAATATCATCTATTCTTTATTAAAGTGCACCAAACTCACGCACACATACACTTAGAATGGAACAGATTCTCTAGGGCAGCTTATCAACTATTGGGAGCATGTATTAAGGCTTAGCTATATTACTTTATTAAAGCTTAGCTGGTTAATATCTTTAGTCAATTCCGATTTATATGGCTTGAGTGGTCAACGGTGATTCTACAAGCTCAGTGGGGATGCTTTCGAAAATGAATGTTATAGATCAACTAAATTACATGAAACATGGACCACAGCGTAGCTCTATGTCTTTATTGCACTGTATTCCCCTGCCTTAAATCAAATCTTCATGGGACTTAGGGTGATGAACATGAAGAACAGACCATACCCTCTTCCTCAGTGTTATACTAATGAGACAACACATCAAGCACAGCTGTTGTTTAGTTTGCATTTCCCTTGTTAGGAAGGAATAGAACAAGATTTAGGTTTCTCTTTTATTCTTCTTCTATTCTTTATTCCCTTTTCTTTTTTTGTAAAAGAAGTAATGTTACCTATTCACAGCCTGATAATAGATTCTCTCTGCCTTCCAGGACAGAAGCTGAGCAGAGCAGCCTTCTGGCAGTGCAGGCTGCCAATTATTGCCTTCAAGACACAAAAATAATCATATTTATGTAATATTTAGGCCAAATCACGTTGTTTAATGATACAGCTTTCAGTGTCCTGAACAACCACACACACATGCACACAGACACATACACACACAGGAACATACAGACACACACATACACAGTGAGACACAGACACACATTCACTACTGGGGCTTGTGTATACCCGTGCCAGAGCACATTCTGCTGCTCCCAGTACCCACAATGCAACACAAGTCTAAAAATAACAGGGGAAGTGCTGCAAATGGGGTCCTAAGGAGAATCTCTCCAGTTACAACCCAAAAGCAGCACGTCAGTGTCCAGGGCAGTGCTGAGAGAAAGGATGAAAAATGGAATGATCTGATTGCTCTCAAAAGCATGCAAGAAAGAAGGACCCAGTCACAAATGCTGGCCTGTGGGCAAAAAACAGTTGCAGTGTTATTTTTAGGCTTTTCTGTGAGTCCATTGTTTCTACACAGCCTAATTATTATGCCTCAACATGTGTTTTTTGTGGAAATGCTCTCGAGGATAGTACTTTTGATTTTGTTTTTTTGGAGGGGGGTCTAAGTCCGTCAAGAATGTAATTAAAAACAAGCTAGGTGGATAAGCTTTTTTTTTTTAACAAACAACCTCAATATCCTCTCTCTTGAATCAACAGTGCTTTTGACTAATCATTTGTCTTGGTTCTCTTTCCTCCTGCTTATTTGTATTTATCTAATCTAAAATGCACATATCCGCTGCAGTCCGCTGAGCTCCTTCTCTTTCGGCTGGGAAATAATTAGCCTCTGGAGAAATAAAGGTGTGCTCACGCACAATGATCGTGTCAGCCTATCTCCAGCTCTCTGCTCATATGACCCACACCCCCCACCCCTCACCTCCACCACCCAACCCCCACCTCTGCCTGCCTGTCTCTGCATTCAAACTCTCTCTCTCTCTTTCTCTCTCTAGGCAGGCCAGACCTCCACTGGCTACGAGTGCACTGCTGAAAAAGTTTTAGAAGGGAGACCTGTCAATGGTTCGCCCATCATCAATCAAGCTGCCTGTCAAAGCAACACGTTCATTTCAATTTTCACCTCGCTGCCCGGCACTCAAGCCCTCACTTCCCACTGCGCTGGCTCTGCCTGGGATATATAGATCTTTGTCTGGGGGGACCTGGGAGTGATGGAGCCCAGACCTAGCTGGCTGTCTGGAGCTGGTGCCACTGGGTCCGGAGTGAACGACTGGACCCCTGCCCTTTTTCTCTCTCTCTCTCCCTCCCTCTTCCTCTCTAACTTCTACCTGCCCTGGGCCTCCTGTCCCACCACCACACACTCCAGCTGCCCCATCACCATGTAACTCCATGCTGCACCGGAGGGTTGGCGTAGGGGGGCTGCTTTTCGTCAGACTCCCTCGGATTGCTGTTTGCTCTCAAAATAAATGCTTTTTGCAGAGAAACAAAAATATAACTGGGCTCAAAACAAAACACTTCCCTTAACAAAATATATGATGGGTGATTGCTCAGAAACGGTGTGTGAAAAAAATGAAGTTCCCGCTACTCATCACATTGACACTGGTTTCTTTGTGTGAGATGAAATAAAGACTGTTTATGTGAAATAATCCTCAGATAGTCACACTGAGCACTATCCCAGTGCTAAACAGAAACAGTTTTATTTTGCTTATCTGAGTGCTGTGTAGATTTTGGAGGCTAATGCTATCACTCCCTGTACTAATCTCTGATAGCAAGAGGTGGAAGAAGTGCTCAGTTTCTTTAAAAGTATAGATACTCCTAGTTTAACATTACTCCAATGGAAGTGAAAGTTGCCATTTTAAACTTTTACTTATGTGAAAGTAATCAAGTAATTAAAAATAGTCATTTTAACAAAATAAAGTAAATTTTACCAAAAAATGACAAAACATTCAAAGTATTTCTTAATGGGTCTGTGGTACAATGTTTATTTGTTAACCATCCAGGTTCACAGACTTCTGCTGAAATGAAATGCAAGTTGTTTGGTTGGTCTCAAACAGGATGAATAATTTTTTTCTATAAGCATAGTTATGTTTTTAAATTGCTACAAAGTGAAAGTAAAATAACTTTTTGGGGTGATGCTAGTCTGTTTGTATCATGTTTATTACCTTGTTAATCAACATTGTTGAGGGTAAATGTAGAGTGAATGTTGCAAAGAATTCATATTATCTATCTTTGATGACCACCATGATGACCACTGAAAAAACAACAAGTCAGTCAATATCTCAGTGTAACTAGTGCTTTGCTCATGTCTAAAATATAACATCGGAAGTAAAATATTTAACTTCAAAATGTTGTAAAGTGAAAATCAAGTTTCCAAAAAAATAATACTTAAGTAAAGTAGAGGTACTTAGAAAACAAAACATTTTTAATTACAGTACCTGAGTGCATTTACTTACTGATAGGCACTGTAGACAACTAAACAAAGGTGAAGACCTGAAGAGACAATATAAAAAATGTATAACATAGTAAGAGGTCAGACCCAGCTAACCACACAGTCAATAGAGACACAAACTTACCCCATGTTTGGTATGTGTATATTGACATAAATATTCAAGTGAGTCTACATTCTTAAAAACAAACATACACATCCATGAACAAAGTCATCAGTGTGTCAACAATTATGCAAGTAAGCAGTGAAATCTGACACAGGCTGTGAGACGCACACACACACACACATACACAGATGTAAACACAAACGCTACAAATAAATCATTTCACTTCGTGGAAAGATTAATCCGAGTTTATGGTTGTGTGGCCTGACATTCTAAGACAAGCATATCCCACATGAAACCCTAGTCCAGTGCACATAGCTACCCCACAAAATGAATGAACAGGCAAGGAGACACACACACACACTCTCTCTCTCTATCACACACACAGATACACACACACGACTCTTTCTCTCTCTCTCTCTCTCTCTCTCTCTCTCTCTCACACACACACACACACACACACTCACACACACACACAAATATGTAATGCATGTAAGATATATGAATACATACTGAGGCAGTGTAGAGCTGAGCTGTTTTCTTAATGTCGGACGTATTTAGCGCTACATGAGCATGTTGATACTAGGCACAGAAAGCCAATCCAACCTGAGGCTGTTGAAAAACGTGTGATGGGGGAAATGTTGCAGACAGGGCGCGCCAGGAGAAATCCAAGAGGGAGGCCGACTCTGAGCTCCAACTTCTGCTCCAGTTCTGCTCCTCCTGCCACCCAAATCTCCTCCTGCTCCTCCTCAAGCTTGACGGAATTATGCTGCCTATGAACCTTGTCCCTTCGCCTGGCCCTGTTCAGAGACACACTTTATACACGTTTACTTTCTCTCTCTCATTCACTCTCTCTCTCTCTCTCAGACGTACATCCACTTCACTTATTAATGTACATTATAGTATGTGTATCACTAAACCATCGACTGTTGTATTCCTTATACAGTGAAATGGTTTCTTCTTAGAGTAATGCTAAAAAAGAAACTGATTTCTCCTAGTTGCATATGTAAATCATATTTGAATATGTGATCATTCAAATACCTACATTTTTTATGTGGATGTATGTATCTTTTGTCACATTCCAAACCAGACATTACGGTCATTGCTGCTGTGGTAAAAACAAAGTATGGCAAGACAGTGAGTTCTGAAGGAGTGAGAGTGAGGAGAGAAGGGAAGAAAAAGAGAGAGTGACTCAATCCCCTGCCATCTCAAGCTTGCTTAAAGCAAATTCAGCAGTCAGTAGTTTATAATTCATAATTCATATCTTTGTATAGGGTGGGCGACGGCCATAACTTGAAAATATTTCAAATGAAAAAACATAAAGGAATTCATGGCTGTGGATTTTGTGGTATTCTCAAAGTAGCTACATCTATAATCATAAATATATTATTTATTAAGGGACATGACCAGCTATATTTTATTCAGCAGAAAAATAGAATTCCTGCAGGTTAGCAGAGTAAGTCTTGTGTGAGGAACGCATATGGCCTCTATCCTTTTGAATTTAAAAGGAACAGTCCAAAGACATGCATTGCAGGGAGACAAGCATTTCCTCTACCAGATAAGAGTACAATGTGGAGAGGGCGAGAGGTAGGAGGGAGAGTCTGCGAGAGACAGAGATCTGTGCAGTATTCTGTCTGTTTATGGCATAGCATGCACGCAGAAAGAGGAGGAAGAAAAAAAAAACAACACTTTGACCCACAAACACAAACACTTTTCAAAGAGACAGAGGGCCCACTTGCTCCTTCTCCCACCCCCCTTGAAAAAAAAGCCATTTTTCCCTTGGTCAAGGGCATCCATTTCATTATAAAGGTAGTTCCGCCAAAACAAATATTATTTTTGAATCTTTCATTATCTTTCTCTCTGGAAATGGGCTAAAACAGCATGTGTTGGTATTAGATGCTGCAGAGCCAGCTGTCGAGGCTGGCTGCACAGAGACTCAATGTCAGCAGTTCAAAGCGAGCCGGGCTGAAGGGGAGGAAAGCGGATAGGTCAGTAGAGCCCACTTTGGAGCCTGAAAGGACATGGCTATCTTTTTTAAAAATCATATTCTTCTCACATTTTTGGGGCACGGCGCTGGAGCTGCCACCACACAGAGCCGCCGCTGGGAAGCCATGCTGGAGGGGGCAGAGAGGCCATGGCGAGGTGATCATCAAAGGCAAACACAAAGCCAGGAACATGATAATCATCTCTCCAGTCTGCTGCAGCTGGATGAACCTGCTACATAATCATAATTAAAACTAAACCACAATATTCAGTCAACATTTACAGCAAGAACACAACATCCTTGTTAACTGTTAAGTACATTGACCTGAACAACAACAACATTATTATTAATATTATAATAATAACAATAATAATAATAATAATAATAATAATAATAATAATAATAATAATAATCATCATCATCATCATAATCATAATAACAATAATAATCATAATCATAATCATACTAATCATAATAGTAATAATCATAATAATAATAATAACAACACATTGATAAAAGATGAAGAGATGAAAGATGAAAGGTGGGGTGAGGACAATGTTGTATCAACCCTTGGTAAGGACATGGTGATGAAATCTACTCTGCCTAGGTTTGCTGGGTCAAGCAGGTTAATGAATGTTCAATGGAATTCTCTGCAAGACATTCATGCTCTTCCAAGGGTTCCTTATTACCAGTGCCCAAGAGCAAGGGGAGTTTGTCTGCGTCTCCGATGATATATGAAGTCACTCTCAATATCACTGACTTTAACGACACGTAATGGAGAGGAGCAAATTGCTCAATTTGAGCAAAAAATGTCGCAGTGCTTTACTCATTTTGCACAAGCATATGCACACATAGACACACACATACACACATACATATGCACACACACACACACACACGCGCACACACACACACACACACACACCTACACACCTCTATGTGATGCAGACTAAAGTATTGCCCTTATTTTTTCCCCTTTTTCCCCCTGCTGATGCCAGACAGACTTTGTTATACAGAAGAGAGAAACCATCAATCTTTGCTGTCAGACATTTGGATGATCAAGTTTATAAATTAGGGCAATTACGACTTCCATAGTCAAGTTATCACTATGGCTTTTTTTCAAAGAGGGCATCCTCAACAGTGGATTTTCAAGCCAAACCTCGCAAACCCTAGATAAGAGGGTTTACATAGCAGCCAACAAAAACAGAAAGAAAGGAAGAAAAGAATAAAATGGAAGATGAGATACTTGTAGTGACACTGGATGGTGGAATATATATATATATATATCTCCCTCTGTGTCTCCCTCTCTTTTAAATAGAACCCCTTGAGGTTCTGGAGTCACAGCACCTTTCATTAGTGCTGGCTGCAGCCTGCTGTCCAGGCATCATTAGCAATCTCAGAAATCACTGGCAGTGGATGGGTCATTCTTCATCTACCTGTCTGGCTGCCCAGCGCCTTCCCCCACCCAGCCCTGCCTGTATATATACATACAAATGTCCAGTTCGCGTGGAGAAGTGGAACTCAGCACGTGTGAGCGGCGAGTGGAGCCAATGACAGGGCCCTCTTTCTGACTGTAAGGCTCGTTTACCCAAAGCAGGAGGAGGAGGAAAAAAATGGAATTTCATTCACATGGTGCAATTGTGAAACTGTACAAACCACTGTCTATTTTTGTGTTAAATATTTAGCACAACATGGGGCTCTCGGCGTGTGTGTATATGGGTGTGTGTGTGTGTTTGTGTGTCTGTGTGTGTGTGAGTGTGTTTGTTTGCATGCATTTCCTCTAAACTGCACTGCCCTCTATTGGAAATCACACGGCACAAGAGTGCATCCAGTAGAGAAGACGGCAGCAGCAGCCCCAGCACTCTGCGGTGTTCTGGGATATCATAACTGCAATACACCCTTCTTCCTTCATGTGGATCACTTGAATAAAATGGGTCAATGAAAATGAGAAACTTTGGACTAAAACAAAAAAAGAAATCCACTTATATATTTTCACATGTTGTCACTTATTCACTTTGCACAGCAAATTGTATTTATGTCTGTTTCTGTGCCATGTGGACATGTAGACTTAACATATATAGCCATCACATGACTATAGTGTCTGCCAAATTATTTAAATAAAATGCAGATTCTGTTTAGTTGATTTGCTTCCACTGTTATCAACTGAGGCTGCAGTCTGAGCAAGTCCTTGGCTGAAGCAATGGTAAAGTAATACCAACATTTTTCTTCAGCTCTTATTATCTCGTTAAGTTTCTCCTCAAATATTTGTGTTACATTTCTTAGTGTTGGTTAAGTTTAATTTGTAATTTCCTGCTCTTGGATTTTATTTGAATGGCTTCAGAATAGCAGTGTTTGTTATGTATAAACACACGTCTCTGCCAATCATGCGGTAACATAACGTGCAACTCTGTGGTCCTGAACAGACAAAACCTATAAACCACTAGAAACATAAACAATACTTAGAGAGGGAACAATCAGGAGTCCATGCATATGCCTTTGCTTTGCGCACAGACAAAATATCTGCAGTCTGGAGTGACTTTGCAACATTCAAAATACAACTCAGATGTTTTAAATTGTGAATTTTTTTGTGTTTTTATTCTTGTCTGGGTTTAACATCATCATCAACAACAACAAAAATGTTGTAATCGCTGGTCGTCACCCCAGAGCACCAGCACTGAGCATTGAAATATTTGCTTTCCTGTCATATTTAAACATGGAAATATGTGGCAGTAACTGCATAGAACAGGGTGTTTTATAGAAATGACTATTTTAATAGTTTGTATTCTGGTTGTATTCATGTTCCCAGTTCACTTGGTCGGAATGCACAGTAGTCCTGGACTGGGGCCTGTCCTTCAACAAAACAGATGCTTCCTTAAAGAGTAGGGTGCATTAGGACGTGATGCCCCTGGTCTACGTCCATCTGCCTCCGTCTCTCTCCCCACCCCTCCCCCCTCCCTTCCTAGCCCACTAACACACTCCATACTGCAATAAAACCACATCCATAGGCATTAAAAATAGAACACATCTGAACCCAGAACAAAGCCCAAGGAAGAAGGAGGCAGAGTGATACAGTAAAACAATAGCAAATCCTAATTTAACCTCTAGTAAAATATTAGTCATTGGACATCAAACCAAAACAAACTGAAATTTTTCCTCTGCAATATAAAATACTGCAACCTGACCTGCCAGCATGTTACTAGTGAAATCAGAAATGTGTGGCATCTTTGGAATGATCGGAAGAGGAGTGGAGATATAATACAAGCAGGATACTACGAATAAACATAGATTAAAGTAGGTAAGATTGATAGGTAAAAGATAGATTGAATTGTATATATGGTTTATTTTATTGCAAAGGAGTGTTTATAGTGGGGCTTAAGTACTAGTCGTACATGACTAGTATTTTGTACTAGTCATGTAAATAAAATAACTTGTAGGGTGTAAGGCTGTTGTAGGCAGACTACTTACTCCTTTGGTAGCAGGACCTATTGAGGGCTGTGTTGACTGCTGGTGGTTGGACACTAATGGTGTGGGAGGTAGTGCTCAGTGGAACTGGGTGGGGGTGGGACGGGTGGTCTGGCCTCCTCGGCACTCTGTGTTCTGGCCTCACTCTCACGAGTCACTGGACTGCCAGCATCCTTTGTCTCCACGCCATGACCATTCAACAGGGGGGCAGACTGATCCGAATCACAAAGTCATGAAACATGAGGCTGACCTCAGAATGAGACAGAGAGAAAGAAAGAGAGAGAGGAGGGGGAGAAAAGGGAGAGATGTGGGGGAATGGCTAGTTGGCTGGCAGAAAACAATGACACAAGCTTTGACACTGAATTTGATTCCACATTTAGGCCTTAAGCAATATCAAGGTGGTATTCTTATATGGTTGAGACAGCTAGAGTTAAATGTGTTTGTTAGAATCTAATACATGTTTAAACTAAGAAAAAACAATAGCGATGGCAATCAGAACTGAAGCCCAAAGCCGATAGAGTGACTTGAGCCCCCTGAGTTGGCTCTGCAATGTCCAATCACAT
The DNA here is from genome assembly GCA_017657215.1 of Limnothrissa miodon. Lineage (NCBI taxonomy): Eukaryota > Metazoa > Chordata > Actinopteri > Clupeiformes > Clupeidae > Limnothrissa > Limnothrissa miodon. The sequence continues at coordinate 1,164,152 of JAGFZM010000024.1, forward strand.
CTGCTTTAATGAGGCACATTATCTGCAGTATTCCCCTATATTAGGCGTGCTGAAGACATAAATGATTTACAAAAATGGCAAGGTACCCAGTTCCCTCCATATACGTACCTCCAAACTCAATTATTGTTATTAATACTCCAGTCATTGTCAGCCCTGACAGCATCTGAGCTGCACACTGCCTGTGAAATCTAATTTATCTGATGCTCAAATCCATCATTTTCAGAGACCTGGCTTCAAATGCTATATAAAACGTCCAGACTCCACAGATTTGTCTCTCTGACAAAGAAAAAGAGACATGAAGGTGCATTCCAATCGATGGTGGAATCCCTCGGACTCTGGCACCAGCTGAATATTTTCTCCAACTTTGCATTTTTACTCTTCTTGGTAAGAGGCCCACATGGGAGAGAGCTTGTTTTCACTCGCCGGCTCATCAATACCTAAATCCTAGTGAACAAGTGACACAGAGAAGCTGTAATCAATAGCTCCCCCTGCATTTTTCCCCTCCTTCTGGTCAAATGCTTCAGCAAAACTGACAGGCCTGACACTTGGAACATGATGCAAAATCTTTATCAACGGCCCATTGAGATGACTGGTGGAAAACAAGACACAGTCATTAATGGCCAAGGCAAACAGCGAATAAACTAGGTCCTTGCCGCGGCATTTGTCAGGTGGAAGAGAGATGCTGGGGTAAACTTCTCCCCTGATATTGATTCGCTTTGAGCCACAGTTAGCAAAAACTTGGTCAATATAGTACAATGGTGAATTGTGGGTGTCACTGAGGGAAAAAGAAAAAAAAATTTACATCGGTTTTGAAGCCTTAAAGCCTTAACTGTAAACTACTACAGTGATATGCTCTCTATCTTCTTAAGATGTTCTCAGAGTTTTATTGTAATCTATTTACAGTGTTTTACAGTCACTAAAATGCTTTTATTTTCCTCCCTTTGTGCTAATGTATAACAAATCCATTTTATTGTTTACAGGTGAAGCGTCAGGCTGCCCATTGCTCTGTCTTCCACTGTCAGAAGACTACTGATCTGATGATGCCTAATTTGTAAAACGAGCTTCTGCATCTGTTTGCAGCTGGAGGCATCATGCTTTGCTTTCTCATATGGTTGAAGGTCATTGCATGAATTATGAGCATAGAGCAAACTAGGGGTGGAGAGTATACCTGTATTGTATTATAATATGCTCCTGTGGGACTCTTCAATCAAGTATTTTCAGTGGTGAAATATGTTAGTGTGGAGAGCCACAGAAATGTAATTTCACCAAGTAATTCTAAGTTCAAAAGGTTGCTCTTGGCATTTGTAAAAGAAATATAGCATGACGCAGTGAGGGCTGTGGCTAATGGAGGTGACTCCATATTTTTTTGCCCCATACTTAATAAGACATTTAGGGTACTGTAAACGTATGTATTTAGATGTGAAATGACTTATAATACCAGCTTTTTAAAGGTTAAAATATGCTCACACTTTCTGATGCAACGCTCACAGGCTAAGAGAGAGAAAATAAAAAGAGAGAAAAAAAAACTCTAACTAGGAAAGTGTCTCAACTCAATTAAAATTTAAAATCAAACATTTTAGAGAGGGTACACTATTAACCCAAGTTTAGGAATATAGGTCATAACACAAAGAGAGCCAGAAAAGCTTATTAATTGAATAATAATGGTGATTCTATCACACTGCCAATTCATTTTGGAGGAGAAAAAGGTGAGAAAAAGTTGAAGAGTTCAGCATGTTCAAAAAGACTTTGTTTATAGCCTAATGGTAAATTAGCTGATACCTTTAATGTGTCAGGTTAACCAACTAAACCTTAGACTTCACTACAGAGTTAATCACTTGATTGAAAAAGAAACACACACACACTGATTACTCCTTAGCACTATGACACATACCATATTACCGTGCACTATAATCCAGGGTATAGCAGAATAGGGTCATCACAGAAATTAACTTTTTGTTCATTAATTTGTATGGATTAGTAGAGGGCAAAAGACAGCAAATCTGCTTCAGTGTTTTTTTCTATGAAAATCATTTAAAAGTGTACAGCAATTGTGGCTGTGGCTGACTTTGGGGTTAATCAGGCCGACGTGTCCTTTTAATTGCTTTCTATTCAGAGTAAATTCATTAGATAATGTTCTCTTCAAAATTCATGAATCAATTTAACTGAAGAAAAACACTTTATAGCGCTCTCTTTCTGCATTCATTCATGACACACACAGTACTCTTTTTAGTACCCCTTTAGTCAAAAGGATTTAATGTACTGTAGGCTATTATAAGATTTTGTCTATGCCTGTCTACAGCACCCAAATCATAATAAAACACTATGTGTCTAAAGACTGAATGGCCGACTGCCTTTACTCAAGTGGGATGTATTGTAGATTACAAGTTTCTAAAAAAAAAGGTTTTTGCTCTTATGTTAGAATTGGAGTTTGAATTGTAGTTCTTACATAGCCTAGATGGAACAGACTGTTATAAGATTTTTTGTTGGTTATTGCCATTGTAACTCAGCACAAAATCAAGCCTGGGCCTACACAGGAAGTGAGAAGCAAGGTATTGTAGCTCAAGTGACAGGGGATGATGCAAGAAAGTGAATGGTCAAAAATTCAAATTGCACAGTAAAACATTTATGTGTCTAAGAAAGTTAAAAGTTCATTGTGCAAATTTAAAAAAATGCAATTTTGATATTGCAGTACAACCCAATATTTTGGACATAAAAAACTCTATTCATAAAAATACTGCACTTTACTGCATTGGGCAGCACAATGCAATATTTTGGACACAAAAATATTGCAGCAAGAGCATTACTCTTTGAAAGATGTGTAATCATCATACAGTATGTCTAGGCTAGATGTGCTTGGATTCAGCAGGCCTCTAGGCCTTTATACTCTGTGAACAGGATTTACCAAGAACACATTGGTTCTTCAAACCATGTGTCATTTCTAAAGTTTTTTTTCAGAAATCTAAGTTCTAATTATGTAAAATGGATAAACTGTGGGAGAGAGCCATTATTGCCTACTGTAAAACATTAGCTTACTATCTCTGTTTCACAGTTACTTACTTCTTGAAAATTTCCACTCTGCAGTCGGTGGTTCCTCAAGCATTAGCAAACATGTCACGCTGTTGCTGTGCTCCATAAAAAGCAGCTCCTCTGGAAACCCATCCCATGCCCCACAGTCACTTCCAGCCTCATGCGGTGGAGACACATAATCAAGGTAATTTGCCTGAACTTGGGGGAATATTTACCAAATCCAGAGTGGATAGATTTGATTGATATCCACCCATGTGACTTATTAGGCTTTGTCAGAAAAAAGGCCCGGAGGTGCTGTTAAATAATTTTTCATTGATAATCACCCTGTCACCGCTATCAAGACAACTTTTTGAAGACCAACCAGACTGAAGGGGAGGCGAGCCCTCTTAATTTCTTAATAAATGATTCTTTTCCATAGGACATGGATTAGGGCGTGTAGTAAGACACATTAGCACTGACAGAGCTGTCAGAAGGACAGGTGAAAGGAAAAGTGGCAAGCTTTAATTTCTCTGCAGAGGAATGAGCGGCTCTTTAGGGATTAATCTCCTTATCAACACTGAGTCTTTGCCTCAGGGCAGCCAGAGCATTCATAGAGAATCGTGACCATCCTCCACCCCCCCCCCCTTTCTTTCTTTTTTTTGAGTGGCAGAATCCAGCTACCAGTGATGATGCCAACTTTTTGTATTTCATCTATTTCAATGAGAAATAGACCACTTGGGAAAAACAAAATGGCAGGAGGAATGCTAATTATAAGGGATATTCTAAACTGCAAAGCTTCTTGGAGTAGTCTACCTTTTAAAAGTCTATCGTCTTTATTGCCATTTTGAAATCAATGCAATTAAATCAATTTATGAAGACAAACATGATAATAGCAGATGAGATTAACATACTAGAATGAGAACGTTGTGGAATTTAGATGCTAATTATGGAATGTTCCAGTATGTTTTTTTTTTCATCCGTTGTTTTTAAGAGGGTATTGATGCCATTATGGTCTAGACTGTTTTAGTACTGACTGCTATAAGTGTGTGTGTGAATGAGTGTGTACTATTTGTGTGTACATGTGTGTGCTACTATTCCCAATTCCACCCTGTAACCAGGCAATGTTAAGAAGTCAATTATTATAACCTTAAACTAAAAATGTATGAGGTGGCAGTCCCTGACCAGATTTGTTGGTCCCCTAGTCGCTGATCCCTTAACTGTTGCAGTGTGCTGGGACTCCTGGCGGCAGCATTTTGTTTTGTGATTAATATTAATATATGTGTGTACACAGATCTAAGCATGGGGAGTTGCAAGCATTTAAAGGGCGGTAACAGAGGATGATGAGCCACTATTGACAGCTCTGGCCCTTGTGTCTAGGTGACACCGCGCCCACATCTTCAGACATTATCATCTGAAAAATCCGACAGGCTTAACCAAAGAGGTTGTTTTACTGTCAGACATGAGGATGTGCTTACATGCCTTTTGACTATGTTTTGGGACTAGGCTAATTTGGAAGTTTACCTTGGGAGGTGACACGATTCAGTCAGACCTTCAGCGGGATTCTCCTCAGTAAAGGGAGTTCAGTCAACCCAGACCACTTAATCCTGACTGACAATAGAGGTGTATTGCCACCTCTAAACATAATTTCCTAACCTCAGCATGACTAGCACACTCATGTACTTCCTGTTCAAACAGCACAAAGCCAAGAAGTATCCATAAGGCGCCATGCAGGGCCCCTTGTGCGACTATACGTCTCCAAAGAATTGTCTGTGTCTCAGGGGGGGAAAAATAATTTTACCCGGCTAGTACTCAGAGTGCTTTTCATTTAGGTCACTTCAGGTGACGGAGGCACCTGTAATCTCCCGTACTTAATGAAAAGTTTAAAAGACTGGGTGAAAGGTTGTGACCTTGTGGATCTGTGGTGCAGCAGCGCAAATTGTTTAAATAAGGGTTGAAGTGACCCTCTGAAATTTTAGCTGCACATGTATGTAGTATGTGCTATAAACACGTTACAGGTCATAAAATCCCTCTGGGAAATAGATTATGCTCCAAGTAGTGATTTGGGAATTGGGGGATGTGATTGGCTGAGAGGGGAGACATCAGTATTGATCAGGAGAAACCAATCGCACAGCTTTATTTCCTTCATTTTGGCAAATATTTATGGTTAAACAGCATTTCCAATTTAGTGCATTTCTGCAATTTCACTCTGCCAGACTCTGTCAGGACGTTGTATTAGTATTGGACTGAATTTCATGGTGCATTAAATTCCTCTCAAAAAGAGAAGCAGAAAGGTTCATGTTGACAGAATTTGTGTGAAACCATAGATGTAAAGCATTCTGAAGCTGGATCAATTCAGCAAAATATTTTTTGTTATATTGTTTACTTTTAATGTAGTCCTAGATGCCAAGATTGTGATAATGCTCTATTCTGCTACATTTAAATATTACACAGAGGTTTCAGTTTGGTTACACTTCATCATAAGAATGGATGATTTTACCTTAACATTCAGTTTGCAGTGCATTAGTGCTATATAGCTAACTAAGTGCTATATAGCTAAGCTAAAGTAACAAACACTGTAAGAGGTCACTGTTACGGTGTATCTATCTAATTAGATTTAGTGGTATAACTGGGGTAGCAATGCACAATATCATGTTCTAGAGTTCTTCTTACAGTATATCATGTATTTTTGTGCACATGCATACCACTGGTGCAATATAATATGAGGTGTTTTTTTTTTTTAAATAATCCTTAGTGCTGGATTCTTCAAGGGACGCAAAAGGCTACACTGAGTCACCCTAATGCTGGAGTGGATGAATCACATGCCATTCTGTGCACGTTTCACTTGGGCATCACATATTGAAGCAACGAACCAACGATAGTGGATAAGTGGAGCACGATGCTTCATTGTAGTTCATTGGGAGCAAAGTGGGGATCCGTTTTAATCTGTATTTGCACCTGGACGGCAGTGGGTCATCATGTACATCATTGCTCAGAAAAAATTTGGGGTTCTGCTATAGACATTAATGTTACAGAGTGTGCCTATGCACTGCGTAAAGGGTGATTAATGTCTTCCCACCACAACCCACACCCTGGTACTGGTCCGTGTTCCATCGTTTGAGAAACACTGGAGTCAAACACCATGGTACAGAGAAAATAAAATTAACCTGTAAATCACTTTGTTTGCATAAAATTGTACAAATTGACATAAATGGCAGCATTCATCTGCGTGATCATGATATCAAGATAATAGATATGCAGATCTAAGACAAGATCAGATCATCAGATCATCCTTGCTACTGTAATAAGATCATTAATAAAGTCTCCATGTGAAATCAAAACTTTTGTTTTGTCCAAATGAAATCGGAACTGTCCTATCGCAGGTGGTCAGTATTCAAAATTAATTTTGCGTATTGTTTATGATTAAACTGTTCACCCCTACTTCATGTTGGGATTGTTCATGAGTTAGGCTGGTCAGGTTGGTGTTCTCTTTCGTCCATGATCAGGTTGGTGTTCTCTTTCGTCCATACAAGAAAAAAAAACCTCTCCTAGTTTCAGCAGGGCTGAGGTGATTAAAAACCATATAGTGAGCTATGTCATGAGAGCATCCATGGAATCCCCCCTAGCCACCACCACCAACCCTTTACTTTGAGGCTATCATGGTGTATCACTTTAAAATGCATTATTGATGAAGATAAGATCCTGCATAATTTCCAGAAGCTTTACCCCCTTCAAAGGATATATCCCCTCCCCCGATCTTTCAAAATTCCACCCACTATAATTCGTCCATAATTTGAAACCTTATTTGATAGGTTCTGTTGGCCTTTGTTCAATTGCCTTTGAAGGCCACAAAAAGCACAAAGATTAAGGCTTTAGGATTGCATTCTCTAAGTTCATAGATTGGGAACAGAACTCTGTACAGCAAGCTGCTCAGTGCAGTGCCTGTTTTTCAGCTTTCATAGAGCGGTTGCAGCATTGTTTGTTTTGAGAGTCAGGCATGTGACATTAAGTGAGCTACAAATGTCTCCGAGGACAAAACTATAATGCTGATGAAATCATTTGCAAAAGGAATCAGTTTAGATGCTGCTTAGGAGCTGCAGGGATCATTAAATGCAAAATCTATTAAGCAATCTGCATTGTTTCTCACCATCCATGGTTTTACTAACTCAACAAACAAGACCAAGGCCTGCTATAGAGCGACAACACTAAAACAGCGAGGGAGTGAGTCAATTGGGTTCTTTCAAAACAAAGCATTACTTTAACGGTGTTACCTTGTCGGAAACTGTTGACTTGAACAACAGAGTAGTGTTGAGCGTGATCACAAATAATTACCAATAGGTCAACAGGCAGATCCCTGGTTTACATATGCAGAGAAGGTCACTCTCTGCTTAGATCAACATTGCAGACCTCTCCAAACAAGATGTTAATGAAGCTTTGCTGGAGTTTTAAATTCCATTCAAATTTAAAAACTAACTACATTTAGTCATTAAGCCAGAGGGTTGGTCGGTACCACCTGAGGGCAGTAAGGCAAATAGTGATTTTTGAAATGATATACCACCCTAGAGTTTTGCTCTGGTAGAATTGCTATGGTAGCTTATTGTGTGTTATCCTCTTTATTGACAGAAAATTGAGAAACAAAATAGTAGATATCTTTCAAAACTTACAATAAGACATTTTTGTATTCCAAATGTTCTGTTGGTACATACATGAGGTAAACCATTATTGAATCTATAGTAAATCAAATCAGATTCTGTTTGTGATGCATTGAACATACTTTCAATGCAGTGCACTGTGCTCTGGAATCTCTTGTAGCACTAGGCCTATTTTAACAATTAATCTAAAGCACAACCTAGAACATATTAGAATGAATTAAACAATGTGGAATCCTCACAGTCAGCTACACCCCTCAAGGATCAACAAGCACACTTTTGTGTGGTCTAAGGTTTGCTTATAACCTTACTGTAAAGTTAGACAAGTTAGATAATTGTATGCTGTTTAATGTTTTTTTATATATATTTCTCAAAAGAAAAACAATCAAACGGCAAAGACATCCTCTCAATATTACAGTTTTACAGTTTTCTTTTGAGCATTATTTCAATTCGCCCGCTCCCTCCACCCACCCCACCCCTCAAACAATGAAATAATAGCATATGTAAACCCAGAAAAATTGACTGTACAAATAATAATAAAAAATAAATAAAATACATATATATATATATACACAGTATGTATATATACACTGTATTGCATATAACTAATTGAGTGTATGGTGAAGCAATGTGGTCATTAGCATTATGCTACTTGTGGTAACTCTAAGTGTCCGAAGGACCCTATACTGTGTCCATCAGATGATAAAGGGTCATACTTTTGTTATGCCCCAGAGAATTGGACCCCAGAATTCTTTAAAAAGATGTCCACAATTGAATTTCTCCAAAGTCAGTTTTTCTAGAGGTAGAAAGGAGGACAGCTGATCAAGAAAGAACTTAAAAGATGGAGGGGAATCTTTCTTCCAAAATAAGAGTATACTTTTCTTTGCAAACTAATTGATCAAAACCAATATCCTGCATTTTTTATGAACTAGCTGTACTATTTATGTATATATATAGCAGTTTATATATATATATATATATATATATATATATATAATAAATATAAACTGCTATTCAGGTCAAAATGCATGTTTAGTACAGACTGAGTAAAAGAGTGGATTGAGCTCCAACAGTAACTAAGAGGGCGGGGCTTAGCCAAAGGTTAAACAAGCTAAGCTGTCATTTAGCCTATGTCTGCCAGCCTGCTAGTCAACCTGGCTGTGGAATAGTTAGCTGGTGGAGTTACAAAGTGCGACTTAAGAAATCAGATGAGGAGTCCATATGTAACGGAACAAACTACTTGGTTAAGTTATTTTAGATGGCGCAAGGATGCCCGCTCTTGTCATCGTGGTTCCATGTAGTGGATTGCATGTAGTTGTTCAAAGCAATTCAGGACACTGACTGACTGGGTAGGTTTTTAGGTGTCTGGAATAAAATCTATGTTTTGCTAGATTTTTAAGTACACTGGAGCCATACTGTCTCATGCAATTCAGTTAATGATATATGTTCGCAATTTTAAGACGATTCCATGATGTATAAAGTATTAGTTTTGCGCTATTTGATTAGCGTGCTAATTCTCGTTCTACCCACGTTGTCTAGAGAATTGTCATGATCAATTTGTCACGATCTTCCACTGACCCCACTGTAATATGCTATATTATAGGTAATATGTTCAGAATTTTCTTGTCTTCATAATACTGTCTACATAATACATAATACTAAATTTGGGTTAAGTTGTAGGCTAAATGCAATGACCTATTCATAAATGAGCAAGTTAGGTGGTAGCCTACACTGTTTCCACCATACATAGTGTTTAAAAAAAAGATCATTTTAGCTATCTCTGCTGCTTCAGATTATAATGCATGGTACTAATGTCTTAATATTAAGAGCTTAGTACAATCTTCATGTCATTTGGTCACAAATGTGAGATGCCTTTTTTCAGTTTATATGTACCTCTTATTACATTTACATATGCACACACAGACATACAAAACCAATTCAGGACACTAACTGGAGAATTGTCACGATCAAATTGTCACAATCTTCCACTGACCCCATTGTATCATGCTGTATTGCAGCCAATATAAAGGGAGCTTGTGATCAACCTGGCTGTCCTAGAATTTGATGGTGCATGTGGGCCAAGTAGAGTGGTGCTGCGGAGGTGAACCCCGTCACACATACATGAAAGTTCAATCAACAGTATTACGGTAAGCAGAGGCGTTGTTTGCTAGCACACTGAAATGACAAGCTTAAGCTATACCTTAAGTTTTGGAAACTACATGTACAAGGATAAAAGGTAAAAAATTGAGTTTGGCTCTTGGAACAACTGTCATGGTGAACAAAAGTTTTACGTTGTTAAAAGCCCTGCCTTTGTAGCTTAAAGCAGCACTAAAGACTTTTTAAAACCTTAAAATAATGTTTTCATAATTGTTTCGGTGGTCCATCAACTCGTAACAGGGTGAACAATACTTGCAGCATTTGCTCTGCGGCCCTCTATCTGCTTTTATGGCACTAAACAAGTTTGCCTAATCGGGTAGTAATCTGTAGATCAAGTAAAACTACAATTGACTTGCCTCAAGGCAAGCGTACGTCTGTAGAGGGTGCGATTTTTAAAACTCCTTGGTTCCGCTTTAAACAGATGTTGTGAACAGATTTTTTAGTAGGCTATAACTATAGACTAAATGAACCAAAGCTACATTTAAATAGCAAATGCACATCACACTTTCAATATTCATGCACAGTTGTCATAGGTTGCATTCTTATAGAACTCTTGCAATGATTTCAGTATCCCACTAGCTGGCATAACCAATATTAACCAATAATCAACCAATAATAAAGCTGCTCATGCCAGTCTTTGGTTTAGATTAAACAATCTACCGTATTTCCTGAAATTATGGTCAGGGCCTTTATTTACTTAGCTCACCCAAAGCCCAGGTCTTAATTTTAGGCAGGCTTTAATAATAGGCTGGCCTTTATTTCTTATTGCCCCAGTAGGTAGAGTCTGCTATTGTACAAAATATCAATATTGCAGAAATATACCTGTATTTTAGGACAATATCCTGTAAAGATCGGTAAGTTTTGCCGTTCATAAGTTATCAAGCGACTGAAATAATAAATATTAGTCTTAAAATACCAAACATTTCTCATTTATGATATCATATGAAAGCCCTGGTTCTGCACTTTCATTTGATATGCGTGCCATGTCTGTGCAATTCCGGGTATGTGAGTTATTAGACTCGGTAGTAATGCAGTGACAGCACCGTTTGCTGACTGTACTATTAACAAAATTAAGGTAAATTCATAAATTATTTTCTCAACAACACATCAATGCACATACATGCCATATAGCAAGTGAAAGCCCTGGTTCCGTTCTTTTCATTGATGTGTTTCATCTCGCAGTGACATACCGTTGCGGAGTAAACTAACAGAGAAGAAGGTATGCAATTTTGCCTGCACAGTGCGGGTTTTAATTACATTACGCTATGCTTATTGAATTGCTTGGTACCTGCTCTTCGGTCACCGCTGTCGGAGCTGCGCGAGCGAATAAGAAGCACAGAGCTGCCCCTGAGGCAAAGAAAGTCATCTTCACTTCCATAAAGTTTTAGCAAGAGTTCATGTACTTTAAATTACTTTCGTATCATAAACATGATATCCAGCCTTGAAGTTAGAAGCAATCAAACAAGTCCACGTCTTTACTATTTAGATGTGGTTACTCGAATAGCTATCTACGATGAATGGTAACACAAACAAAATTGTAGAGACACATTGAAAGAACTGGGTCAAGCCATTGACTGTATGCTAAATGTCAACAAAGTGTCATCACCTACCAGAGCGATTGACTGCACGTACTGAGACGTGGTGTGGTGCTGTGGTGGTGTGTTGCTTTAAATTTAAATATTAGATAGGCTAGTTTATTTTTCCTCTGAAATAAATATTGTGTTTTTTTTATGCATTTGCCAAATGGCTTCATTTTTTTGGCCCACTCTATATATCAGGCCCGGCTTTTAAATGCACGTATTGGCCACGCCCCAGGCCATTAAACCATGCCCCGTTAGTGATTAGGTCCCGGCCCTAATTTAAAGAAGGGCTAAGCGTTCTGTTTTTTTTTCTCTCACAAGCTCCCTCTAAAGACCGCTGTATTGCATTGTATTGCACTGCATTCTATTGGAGGCGGTCCGAGCTGCTGAATATTGCAAGTGCTGTATCTACTGCTATAGGCCACGGTGGCGCATTCTACACCATTCGTTCACCATGTAATGACTCATTTTAGCATCCTAAACAGTATGAAACGGATTAATTAAATGAAAAATGTTGCATAGTGGGCCTTTAAGGAAATACGGTATTGATAAAAATCCAATAATACAAAGGTGTCTAATCTAATCTAATCTAATCTAGTTCTTGGGGAGGTGCCTCAGTCCGGTATACCTACCTCTGACAGTCATTACAACTTCAAATATACCTTTCACTGATTTACAACTCTTGAATGATTTACAATCCTGTGTTGTGTAATTTTAGCAATATGCTATTCAGACAATGCCCAGCTCTATCCACCAATAGTATGACTAACATATCTAAAAAAGTAACATGCCGGTCAATAAAACCATAACAGGCTTATATAATATCAATCGTCTCCGTGGCTCTAAAGCAGAGGTGCTAGTTGCCTGGAACGCATCGGTGTTCTTTTGTATGCAGCGTGTGTAGTAAGTGACTGTCTCTTCAGTGTCAGACTGCAGAGGTTAAGGCCTAACATGCTCAGGAGTGCACATGTGGTGGGTTCATCAGCTCCCTGACCTGCTTATGCATACTAAGGTGTGTGCACAGGGGGAGATGGAGGGGAGGCCTGACACCCTCATTCATGAAGTGCAGGGAAATTGTCCACATCCCTTCAGCAATGCTTGGGAGGCTAGGCACTTTTGACCCAGATGAGATCAATGTACGCCTGTCATATAAATATACATACATTGATTATGAATCTCCTCCAGTTATGTTGTAATTCCTTTGATACACATCAATAATGAGTCTGACTACAGTTGTCCTGACTTGAGGGAGATTAATGGAAGTTCCCTTTATCTAGCACACCATGGCTATTAAAGGCTTTAAGCAGACCACTCAAATATAAAAGCCATATTTATTCATGCAATATTCGTCTTGTAACAGAGAGGAGTACATCAAACCCTGTTAATGGTTTCAATATTTAGCTGCTGCAGGGTATCTACCCATAAAGAAGATGGACAAAAAATCTGCCTAATAGCTTTTCTTCTCCCATTAAGATAAAACAGCAAGTGAATGCATCTAGTAATCTGATGACAATTTGCAAATCATTAAGAGAAATGTAAGATTCCATTAAAATTCTGTGGATATCTTCCATGAATGGAGTAATAGTCTTTTTGATAGTATTTAGTATGTCCTCACTGTTAAACTTGCAGCACTATTCATCAACCTTCCACGCTCGCCATATCGTAGAAATATCTTGCCATCCCTGTGCTTTAGGAAGACAGAAAGGAAGATTGGGAGAAAGAGGAAAGGTGAGAGAAAGAAAGAATAAAAAAAAAAACAGAGGTGTGCACATGATCTTCTATTCAGAGCAGGTACTAATGAAGAATTCCATATATTCTGAAATTTAATTAAAACCCCAAAGATTTCAAATTAGATGCAATTTGAAGTGCCTGGGGCAGAAATACATGCACTTGCGTGGCAAGGGTATCAGACTGAAAGTTGATATTGTAATTGGTCTTGATGTATTTTTGTGTTGGCAGCCTGAAACCGTGAGCTCATAACCATACACAAATTCTCAGTAGATTACCTACTCATTGAAAATGCCATCGCTCAGGTAGTTCTTCACTAAATTACCATGCTACTAAAATGCACAAAGTGATTGGAGGGGTGGAGTGGCACAGCTGGCCAACACTTCTAGTGAGTTATGCATGCGATGCCACAGCCTCTTTTTTCTTTCCCCTCCTGCACAAAATATGCTCAGCTGAATATTAAAATATAATTGGAATTCATCCTAAGTAGCTTAAACCATTTTGATATTTTCTTTTAAAACGATTTGGAGCCTCCACAGTCATTATTTTCAAAGGAGCAATTCAGTCTAATGACATGGAGGTAATCAGAAAGGTTTTTTTATAACTCAGATAAGAATCTTTCTGGAGAAAGGATACTTTTAAGCCTTTTTTTTCTGTTTGTAAATTCCTTTGAGTATCCATTATTTTCTGCTGCACGGCAAATTATCCTGTTATGGGGAGATGGATATTGTAAAGACCTTTGGTGTGTTGACTGTCACTGTTTCTGCTTTTTCAAAAGACACTTTTTTTTAATCTCTGACAATGAATATTTCCTTAAGTGTATGTCAAAACATGAAAGAATGTGTGTCTGTGTGTTTAGGTAGTTTGACGGCTTATGTGAGCTCAGAGAATCACAACCTTTAAGAGTAACCTTTAAATGTGTTTGTTGACATTTAACACACTCCTAGAGTCGCCCACTTAAACAAGGTTAGTGATGATTAAATCACACAGAAATCACTCTGTTGTCATTGAACCCTCATTTTCATACTACATTAATAGACGTGTGTCAGTGGCAATGAGAGGTCAGTAGTTAATGCATATATTTAAGTGGACGGCTGCCTGCCGGTGAGGGGGAAATGAAAGGCTAAATAAATAAATAAAAGGGGGACCTGCGAGGCGTTTAGTGAAGGCGTGTCACTCTCTCCATCACGGGCATTCTCACATGAAATTGTAAAATGTGTACCTGCCAGTCACTCCCATTTGAATTTGCTGTTGACAGCAGTGAGTCCCTGGAAAATGGAAATATGATAACTTGTCACTTCATCATAGCGATCCCTGGGCTGGTGCACTGAGTGAGACAGTAATAATTTAACAAATCCTCACAGTTTCAAAATAACTTTTCATATTAGAAAATAAAATAGCTGTTGAATTGTAAACGGCAGCCACTGTACTGGTCGGAAAGTGCCTACTGTCTGCTGGGTTGAATAAGGCATTGTGAGGGAGAGGAAATATGTTTGGTGGCTGTAACTAGAGATAACCACTGATATTCACACTGTAAAGCATTTCAGAAATGTATTTATTGAGGGATCCAAACACCTTTCCAGTATACAGAGGTGCAATACAAAGAGCTAGCTGGGTGTTATTTTAATACATGATTCCACTAGCGGGGTTGCAAATGCTGTTTGCACAGGTAAAAAAGGTGATCTCTTGAACAGTGTGTTAAAGAGAAACCTAATCAAATGCTCTTTCTCTTTTTCTATTTCTCCCCCCCCCCCTCTCTCCCACACACATACACTTTTTTGAGTGCAGTTGATCACCCTGCCCTTTTGGAATGTTAGCAGTGGTCCATTCTTAAAGTCCTATACTCTCCCCTCCCCTCTGGTTGGCACTGTGGCCTCTTAAGCAAACAAAAGGCTCATTGAAAGTTTAGATGTGTTCACTTTTTCAAAGTTTGAGCCAACAAATGTCAGGAGCTGAGCTACTTTGCCTCTCGGCACCTGTGCCAAAAATTATGAAGGCCCGGGCCAAAACTAACACTGCCACTTGGAGCGGCCAACCACTAACGAACCCTCATTACTCGCCTGTGTTATGCACAGGCTCTCATTTCAGGTGCAATAAAATACACCCACTGTGGCACAATAAGCGAAAGGGCAGCGTGACATAAGCGATGTTGAAAACCATGAGTTTCAACTCGAGAGTAGGTCCCTCTCGTTCTCCCCTTCCCCCCGGTAACAGGGCCTGGAGTTGAGTTGACCTGGGTGACGAAAGGCAGAGCAGGGAGGTTTCTGTTTGCTCACAGGGTGCTCTGGAGGGCCCGCGGCCCTGGCTTGGCCAGCTGCCCTTTCCTCCCCGGCCTCTGCCAGAGGAACACACAAGCCGAGGTGGGAGCATGACAGAGCCCACGGTGCTGCTCTGCTGGTCTGGGCGCCCGGCTGACAAAAATCAGCAAATAATGTGCTTTTCACTTGCTGAACAAATACTAATAGCTGGGTGTTGCTGTACTGTAGAAAAGTCCAATTACATTAATTAAAATAAGGAACTGCACTGTGACCTGTTCACCTGGCTAACAGCAGTTCCTTTCCTGGAAGTCAGTTGTGGGAGATTTGTTTGCTGTATATAAACATGGCCATAGTGAAGGAAAAATGTTAACAGAGCCCTTTTTGCAGTGTGACTAGCAAGCCATTTCTGTCCAGCCTAGATTTCACTTTTTAATGGTAAGTGCAATTTTATGTTGTTGGGCAAAGTTTTTGGGATTGCAGATGCCATAATACTTTATCTAAATCATTTACTGACTTACCACAACATCCCCATACACATTTATTATAAATAACGGTTGTTGTTATTTGAGCTGTTTCTATGGCTTGATGGACATCTGTTATACTTATTCAGAATGAGGGGAAAGAGCTGAGTTTTGGAATAAACAATTCCAAAAAGAGTCAAAACTGAACTCTAACTGTAAATGAATAATTTAGTCCCCGATGATTAAAAAAAAAAACAATATGCACAGCTATCAGGTTAAATTTTATTCAGATGCCGATTGTACTTGTGTTCTCTCCTTTTTTTTCATGAGGCAGGCCCATGAGGTTTGAATACAATTCATTATGTATGAGGCTCAACTTACAGTACTTGACTGTTGATTAATAGAAAGTTTTCAGCATGTACGTTGGCAGCATGGTTTGCATGCAATGTAGTTTCTTGTTGTTTTCAGACAATTATTTACATAGAAACACACAGAAGTACACACACACACACACACACATACACATGCACCACACACACAAACACACCGACAAGAGAAACTGCTGCTTATTAAATGCATGCATCTATTCTTGGTGTGGCCCATAGGGCAGTTGTGGAATGAAGATTATTCAGTACATCTGACAGCTTGGAAATAGAGTTATTAATACTGTAAATGTGACACTTATAGGGCAAACAAGAATCTTTTTTGCCAACCAATACCTGATTACAGCCCTACCTTACCTCCTGCATAAACATGAGTAAAACACTAAGTAATCTTCATTTATTTCAACCCAGCAATTCAGTATTAGATGGAACAAATAACTTTTTACTGGGACACTTCACATCTCCGGTGATAGATCTTGCTGCTCTCAACATTATTACACAGCACTAAGAAAAGCTTGAAGACAGGCTACAACTGACACATTTGCTTTATAGTTTTTAATACAGTTGTGAATTGCTGTGTAGGAATACTACATTGGGACACAGGGTAAATTTACGGAGTGCAGGCATAGCATTTTAGTTATTGGTACAAGGTTTGAACCTTCAAAAGCTATATATATATATATATATATATGTTTCACATTTATCACCACAGATGATAAAAAAAATATATCTTTGCTTATACTAACTTCATGGTCTATACATTTCTAGTAGCAGCTGCTTCAAATGTGTGTTAAATCGTGTTGTGCCTAAAAAACGTACGTACTGTAGGCGTTTTTCACTGAGGGCACCATAACAGTCTTCTGTGGTTATCTTTCACTCTAAACCAAATTTGATCCAACACCCGGCTTAATGCTTAGCCTGGGAAGCCATCCCTCAATCTATTAGCAGGCTCTTTGACAGGAGGAGTGGGAGCTGCAGCGAACACTGTTTCCTCTGAGCTTTATTAGCGCTCAGCATGAAGAGCGGAGCTCAGCTTCCCATGCTGCTCCACACGCCTGGTGCCAAGCACACAACTGTACATAAGCTGTGCTAATGTTTCCTAGCGAGTGTCTGCCACGATTTCTGAAAATGCCTCCATGACTGAGAGACTCTCTAAACGGCGCATTGTGCTTGTGGCTGCACCAGAACCTTATAGGTCATGTGTGACTGGCCGCACTAGCAGGCATTCGACACACACTCGCTTGCCGATCTTGTTGGCGGAGCCCATTTGCACTGCTTTCGATGCATCACGGGTGATCTCTCAATTCAGTGACTGCTTTTGATGACTCTGTCACCCATTAATGGAAAGGATTCACGTTATGTTTCGACAGGATGCAGGAGCTGTATTCACGTGATAGTTTCTATTTCTTATGAAATCATGCTGCATTTGTATATCAGAGAGACTGATGTGGCTTGCCATGTTTTTCAGTTGTGTTCTGACTAAATTCTTGTTAGTAAAGCAATGACAACTGTGCAGGTGACTCACTGTTTGAGTGACTTGCTTGAAACAGAAAGATAGGGCAGATAGACCTCTGGAGCAAATTGCACGTTATATATAAAAAGAGTTAAACAGTTTGCACTGTTGCTAACTCCACTTTTCGCTTCCTTGAAGTGATATGAGGCAGGCTATTCACTCTTGTCCCCAGGTATGTAACTACTTTCTTTCTGCTATCAATATGTGAGTGGAAATAAAAAGGCGATACAATCAGCGGTGGAAAGATGAGCTTCCTCACCAAAGCAGGATCTAAAGACAATTCATTTGAAGTGGAAGTGGAAGGTTACCCTGTGATTGACAGGGATATTAAAAAGCTGCTGATTCAGAGGGTGATTTCCCCCAAATATCGCTTAACCACTGGCTAAAATCGCATAGACATGGCCACTGGCCTCTCAAGTGAAGGGACCACTTAAAGAACACTTTGAAAGTGTGTTGATCAGCCGTGTGAGATATGGTACATTCTTGCTGCAGAGTTTAGAACGTCTGCTATTATTCTTCACTAGCGGTGAGACATACTGTACCACTGTTGAATGAGGACTGTGGTTAGATTGTGTGTTGTTCTAGCGGTCATGGCCTGTGAATAACTGCCACAGCATCCCAATGCACTCTGCATCTAAAAATAAGTAACAATGCAGCTCCCCTTTAGCAATATGACAAAAGGGTTGAACCCTTGCGAGGCACATCAAGGTGCTCTCTGAATGCTTTTTAAATGTGCATTATTGCCACACATACACACACAGACACACAAACTCTCTCTCTTTCTCTCTCACTCTCTTCACACACACAAAACGCACACACGCTGTTTCACTCTCTTTCACAGAAATGAACACACGTGTATATATACACACACATCAAAATCCTGCTCTAGGTGAATCCAAGCTGCAGTTCCATTAACTTGTGTACGGGCTCATGAATAAATGATGCTGCCACTTAAGTGACTTTCTTGTAAATTGGTTTATACGGTCCCGTATAAATAATACACATTTTTGTTTCTAGTATTCACCATTACAGACAGCCATTTTTCTTTTTCTTTACAGCTGTCTTAGTACACCATGTTAACACAGAGGGATAAACTACCATCAGCTGCACTGCAGTTGTGTTTCTTGTGTTATACAGTATGATTAGTGCATTACATTTCGTTCACCACCAAACGTCATCATGTAGGCTAAAGCATATATTTTTATTTGGATAAATTAAATATATATATATATTTTAATTGTCATTGAGGAAATATAATTTGAAGTTAAATGGAAGTTTTTAGTGAATTCCCACATAAAGATCCCTTGTTTTTACACAAGTGGACATGAAAATGGCCATAAACAAAACAAGACAGGAGCCTATGTGTGTCCTATCCATGTAAGGAACAGTGGTCTCAACAACAGGCCCTTCTACCTGGGGGGTATTAATAGGCAGAAACTAATTGTATGTTGACTGAATTAATGGGGTAGAAAAACAGGCATATTTCAGCTAATACATGAGAAGAGGGGGATCTGCTGAAGCATTAGTAATGAAGGGACTGGTCTGTGGGATGCAGGCGCTGATGTGCCACTCCACTTGCCTCGCCTTACAACCCCAGTGCTTGGCTGATCAAGGGTGGGCCCGTTCCATTGTAAGAAAAAAAAAAGAGAAATGCAGGGTGAAATGTAAACACCAGGCCATGGTTGTGAGCACAGACGAAGCCCTGATGTGCAGCCTGCATGCAGCCATCTACAGATTGATGAATAAATTATTTGATGTTGAACCCCCGTGAGGCTCACCATCCACCTCCGAGTACCCCCTTTCATTCATTCACTCCACTCCCCCTCTTAAATTCACAGCAATTACAGGCAGTGAGGGAGGTGGGGAGAGAAGAGGAGTGGGGTGGGGGTAGATTATTGGCGTTCAGTTTGGAGGGGCCTGCTCAAGTTCACACTGACTGGCAGGCATCATTTATGGCCGTCTGAATGCACCTAAGCCGGTGTGACAGAAAATTCAATGTTGGCATGTAGTGTGAAAATTCCTACCAAGTCACGTCAATATGCGGCAAAGGAACACAATCACAGTTTAAAATGTATTACTCTCTATAACAAAGTGTGTGACGTGCTCGGAGCCTGACAACATTTCACCCCTTATGGGAGGCGTGTGTCCCACCCCTTCTCTTTCCTCTGTGACTTTCAATTTATTCTCTTTCTTCTCGCTTACAGGTGATTACTCGCTTGTTTTAACCCAGGGGGCTCGGGCAGGAAAATGAGATGCTAATCTGTGCAGTTTTCTGTTTTATGATGGATCATCCCCTGCCACACAGTCTTTTTCAACAGCCAGGCAGCGCTGGGGCCAGCGTGCTCGCTGTACTGTTCTCCCGTCAGTTTGAAGACGCACAAATCACACCCCATATTTATGGATTTGTCCAAGCTCACAACCGTGCTAAAGATGTGCACAGTGTTTCGCTGACCTGTTGAAAGCCGCTGCTCTTAAATAGCTATTAAGATGATGGGGGAGGTTACATGTTTGTCATTAACTAATGTTTTCTTCCCCACCCTACTATTTTCATATTTAAACCCCTGTTGGTTTATCTCGAGACCACTAAGCGCTTTGTGTGATAACACCGACCCTCCCCTTGTAGCTTTTTTTTTTCATCGGCACGGTAGAATTTAGTGGCCTCTGTCAGTCTGTCCCGGCTGGTGGTCTGTGTGGCATTTCTGCTGCTGCTGACTCCCTCTGACCGTGACACTGACTCCTCTGCTCTGTGGCTCAGCTTGACTTCTCGAAAAACACGCCCCGGCTGGCCGTAACCCACAGTGCCCAGTGCTCCCTGACAGAAAGAGGCTATTGGCAGGCTGCTCTCTGATCTTCTGCTCCAGTGAGTGGCAAACCACAAAAGCCCTCCTTTAAACTCCTCACTTCGCTGCCTATTTTTAGCTTTTATGGTTTATCATTTTAGGTCGGCCCGGGGGTTTAGGAGATTCAGACTCGAACAGGTGAACCTCGTAATTACGAGAAGGTCATGAATGTCAGCATGCAATGGCTTGTTTGGTTAAGATGTCTTGTCGGGGCCCGCTCGCCGGGCGTATATTTAGATCAGCGTCATCCTCCTCTGAACTCTGGTCAATGCCTGACTGGCGGTGTGCATAATTCACAGCTCCCAAGATCTATCGTGTTTCATGGTTGCCTTTGGTGTTCGCAGAGTAAACAATGCAAACAGATGCCTCATACAAGTCCAATGAGGGCACATCTCCTACAATTATGCCAGTTTGTAAAGGCATGTCATGCCACGTGTAGGCCCGCTCGCAGTCCAACTTTCACACAAGCCGCGCACTTTAAATGTCAGCTTGCATCAAACCACCCTTGGCATCACTGGTCCCCTGATATCTGTGACTGCTGTCACTTCAAGTATGTTTTTTTCTTTTCTCCCATTTTACCTCTTGAGCATCTCTGCCTGGTTAATAAATAAGCAGGCCCTGAAATGGCAGACACGTTGCCGAGTTATGGAAACCATTTCAAACATCCGCCACCCCCTCTTACCCCCACACTCCTACTTTATCTCCGCACTTAGAGATAACCAAGCAAGATTTGGCACAGCTGGAGAGGCAGGGCTGGCCCCTGTTTCCTTTCTGTCTTTCTCTCCTCTCCTTTTCTCTCTTCCTGCAAGACCATCTCTCCACCCTCTTGCCTGCCCCCCCACTCCCCAATCTGAATGGATGAATGCCCTGTCCTACGCACTGGTGTCAACCGATCTCTCTTTCTCTCTTTCTGTCCCTCTCTCTCCCCCCTTGCTCACTCTCTGTCTCAGGGCTCTCCGGACTGCGGCTGACGGCTCCTCTGGACGGTCCACCTCTCTCTTGTGTGTGTGTGTGTGTGTGTGTGTGTGTGTGTGTGTGTGTGTGTGTGGAGGGGGGGGGGGCATGTGGGTGGTAGAAAGAGAGGGTACAGAGAAGTGAGGCCCTCATGCTTGGTGTAGCAGCAGGGGGTGGGGTGGGTGTGGTGGGGCGTGGGGTGGTGGGATGTCTCCTGGTGTGACTGAAGAACCCTAACCCCAGCTCCAACACTCATTACTCTGCCTGACTCCCCAGGGTGCTGTGCGCCAGACGCCACTCTGATGTGGAAGCGTCCCTGCGCTGTTGTGGCACGCGTGTGTGTGTGTGCGCACGTATGTATGTATGTGTGTATTTGTGTGTAAGTGTAAGAGCGTGAGTGCATGTCTGTGTGTGCATGGTACTCTTTACGTGTGTGTGTGTGTGTAAATGAATGCAAGTGTGTGGATGCACTCAGGGCAGTGTGCTCCAAGAGTGACAGTCTCTTACCTGGCCTGGTGACAAAAGCAGAGCTGCGAACTATGTGGGATAATGAAAAAGAACAACAGGCCTTGGTATGAGGGATAACCAGTACATGTTCAGAAATGGGGCAAGCTCAAAATATTGTAAAAGGTAGTAATACAATTTTGCTGAAGTGCACTGATGTTTTGCGAACTGTTTTTAGCATAAACATAAGAAAGTTCTGTGGACATTAGAGTAAAATTTGTATTTCGCCCCACCCCCCTCCCCCCACACTCTAGTGCTGTTAACGCCCTTTTTGTTTCTCTAGTGAGCGGAATGCAAATTAGGAAATGTAAAATACAGATATATTTAAAATGGAAAATAATATCTATGCATTGGTAAGATAGGGTAGGAAAAACAAAAGCACATGCACACACACACACAAAAATCTACTTTTCTAACCTATTTGCCGATGACCCAATTTAATTGTCCCACTTGAGTATAGGATGGTCGTTAAAGAAGAGTTGTGTTTTTGTTGCTGGACCTGGATATAGCATTGTTTTTTTTTTCTTACTTTTTTCCACGGCACAAAGGCCCCTACTGTGCTCTGAGATTCACATAACAAGGTACTGCCTTTTAAAATTGCTGATCCTTAACAGAAAGCAGGATGTGGGGAATGTGAGAATAAATCTACACAATGGGACTTGTACACATCAGATGGGAAGGACGCCGCTGGAGAAATCCTTTTTTTCCCCCTCAACTTAAAAAAAAATAGTATTGCTGTTATTGTGGGTTCGTTCAATAGATTTAACCTTGAGATTTGTCAAACCACCAAAATGTAAATTGAACCAGGGTGGAGCTGTCCTTAAAACTGGGCATTGACATCTCCAAAATAGATGAGCAAATCAAAGAGAGTGATGAGAGAAATGTTGTTGGTCATACATCTGAAATGCACAAACAATGGGATCCTTGCAAAACAAGTGGAAACAAAGGCATCATGGTTAAAAATGAGAGCATGATGTTCTTCCAACTCCCTGTTATTTGTTTTATTGTACATTGAATTGTTGATAGGCACATCACTTTTTTTCCTGTACTCTTTGCCCGATATACCAGTATCTGTCTGTGTAAAAAGGCTTACAAACACTGGAATCAGAAATGAAATACTTTGGAAAAATCCTGCTATTCTGCTACTCTTTTAAGTTATGATTATGGTGAATAAATTCAATTTAGCATGATTAGGTCACTTGCCCATCTTCTTTTTTATGGAAACTTGAGATTTTTTACCTCCTGGCCCTTACAATATATTTGATCTACCACTGTTAAGTGCATCTTGGTAACTACGTTAGCAAACATTTCATGTTAAAAACCAAAACTATAAGTTTATTCTTATACTGACATTAATGGCAAATATTGTTTGACCTGTAGTGAGAAAATGTTATTATTTCTTGAAGAAATATGTAATGCATCTATATATAAAATACATGACTATAAGCCGGAGTGTAAATCTTTACCCTGTATTTCTAATATGTTGACTAAAGGTCACAGAAATATTAACTATATATCTCTCAAGTAGGTGTATATCTATACTTAATGCCATTTACCAGTGATTACCCACTAGCACAAGAGAAAATGTGCTGTTTGCCGTATGATAGCATGTGTTATCATTGTCAGTTACTTCATTCAGCACATGAAAAAAAGCCAGCAAACCTGGCTTCCAGTTTAATGCACAAAAACCACTTACACACAAGTGACAGACCACGTTACCCCCTTTCACTTCCATTAACTTTGATTTCTGGATGTCTGTCGACAGTGGTTAGGCGTCCCCTCTTCTGAGAGATAGTCTGGAGCTGCCTCAAAGAGACGTGGGATTTCTGATTCTTGTCTGTCCTGCGAGCTCCCGTGATGGCAGAAGGGGGGTGGGGGTATAAGGTGGGGTGGGAGAGCACACTCCAAATGCACTGATTCTGATAGGTCAGTGATTCTGTGCACCATGTCACGATTTTTACTTCAGGGAATTTATTAATGGTTCTATGGCCTGAGTGGTTATTTGTACTGCTATTAGGGACTACTGAAATGCTTATGAATCCAGAAAATACGGACTAAAAGAGTACCCTACATTCCCTATTGCTTAACCAGTGATGTTAAATATGCATGAGACACTACTGGGAATTTAGAGGGATAGGCCACACACACCCATGAAGATACTGTATGGACATCCCCCACACCCCCCTCACATCTGTACTTCACTCTCGCACACACACATATATTGACATGTAGCTAGAGGGAAAGAAGTATCATAGTAAACAGACATGCATATTTTGACATTACAACAGGAAAAATGCGTCAACATCAATAGAGTATAGAAGATCTAATAGTAAAGCATGCTCTCGTGGCTGGACAGAAAAGCAAGTGTGTCTTTTTAAGTTTGGAAGAAAGTGGTCACACCCAAGTCCAAGGGGAGCCTCTATAAAATACTGTGAAACCAGTGGATACAACACCTCAAAAGCTGAAGGCTTTCAACAAAAACACAAGGTATATTGCTGTCTACCAGCTTCTAGTGAAAATGTCCAATTGACTTCCTTGGAGAGAGCTGCAATCCACAGTAACTTGTCACTAGAAAAGGGAGGGTAGGTGTCATCTTTGTAATCTTCATTTTTTTTTATAAACACATAACAGACCATAAGGTTGAGTGTAGTCTTGCTAGATGCAAGTTGAAGCTTTGCTGTGCACAGTCATCAGAAATAAAAGGCTGAGGCTGTTGTGGTAGACGGAAAACCTTCCGTTCCTCCCTGTACGGCAGAGGATAGGGCATAAGAGCATTTCTACACTCTGTCTGCATGTGCCCTGAGGAGCTTGGCGGTTTTTATGTACAATTTTAAAGGATTCAGCATGGGAATTTTTGTGAGTAAACCTATTTCAGTCAGAGCTAACATTATCAGTTACAGTATTTCGCTCTTGATTTTCCAGTCAATGAAATATGTTTTCTACTCAATGAATCAGGGCTGGGAAAAGGCAAACAAACAAAGAAACTACTATATCTATCTAGAGGATCACATGCTGAACATGTTTAATCAGTGAATCATGTTTCCAGCAGGCATGTATGAGACAGTATGAAGACTGATGACTACAAGGAAATGCAATGCGTTATGGTTCATGATGACAAACTCCTGGAACATAGATGCCACATTACTCATATTATGTATGAGTATTAGTATATTAAATAATTTTGTTAATTATTGCAAAACTATTTTGTTGAATGGACCTTTTAAAGCAAAAAAAAAAAACATTAAACATGCAGAATCTCCTGACACTAGATGTCCATTCTTTTGATAAAGTACAGTCCTTTGACAGTATTTGTCACAGGATATATGGTCACAGGATTTTTCTTTTTTTGTCCCCATTCTCTTGTGTAAGGATAATGGAATTAATCCATAGTGACACCAGAGGTAGATCAGGTCTAACCTACCCCTTTAAAAAGCTAACTGGCCTCAAAACCTTATAAATTTTGCATCAGAGGACTTTCTGCCCTGTCCATTTCAATCTCAGAGTTTGTCTGAATTGTTTCGGATGGCATTGTTGTTGTTAAGTGGTGATCCTGTGACAGGAAGCGTACATCAATCACCCCCTCACCCCCCACCCTCAGCCCCCATTCCCCACCCTCTACCAAAAGCAGCCCAGCTGAAGGCAGCCACTCCACACAGCTAAGAGGGCAGAGAGCTTGTTCCGTGTCCCAAGAGATGACCTGGCTGCAGAACCTCAAACAGATAACAGCCGAGTTCAGTCACTTGAAGTAATCCTTTAGTGACTAAAATGACTGGAATGACAAAATATAGGCCTGTGATTTACACTTTTGGACATCAATAAAACTGGATACCCTGAGTGTTCTGTTGAAGGGACAGATGTGGAAAAAGGTTTTTTGAAAAAAAAAAAAGAAAGAGGAAAAAAGGGGAAAAAAATCCCCACAGCCACAGGAAAGAGGTGCAGCCGAGCCCTTGGAATGGAAATCCAGCGAGCGTGAAAACTGTGGTGCCACTTCCCATTGTACTGGAAAAGAGTGTCTCTGCCAGATCCCTGTAATGCTTTTCCCTGTCTACTCTAACAGGATTTGGCCGCATGCTATCTGCTCCACTCTTAATTAATTTAAGATTTCAAAAATCTCCCAGGGACCTCTAATGGATACTCTTTTTTAAGCAATATACCTGAACAAATTTATTCTAAGAGATTCCTTGTGCTGGGGAAAAAGGAAATCCGGCAGCCTGGCATGATATTTGCAGCAAGTGCACGTATAGTGAGTGACTGTGGACTCAGATCTCAGTGTTTTCTCGTGTGAGTGTTTTTACTCTGCATGGTAAATTATAGAATGCCCCTCTGCCCGCCACCACCACCCATCATAAGTGGCACGGACTGTGAACTGCCCTACCTACCTACCTCTTGCCTGTGTGCTCCTAGATTTGAAAAGTCTGTGCTTCTACTGTAATTTTTGTGTATGTGAGTTTTTGGACACAATTTGAGGGGGAATGGAAGACATGCAGGCGCTGTGAGGAAACAGCGCTTGATGTTACTAAGACGAATGAAGGGGATGATGTGATGGGTGACGAGGGATGTTTGTGTACACAATGCCACACACATGCCTCTGCGGACACAGATTCAGTATGTGTGATGCATTTATTTGGGGATGCTTAGTACTTATAGCAAGCTGCAAATTGGAAAACAGAGTCATTCATTTTGCTGCATGTAGTTTGATACTGGGTGGATGTCTTCGGAACGACTATGTTTTTTTATTCTGGTGACTAGATTAAATAAGTAATATTATCTATGTGATATCTTGTGTGCACTGGACTAAAGTGTATTTTCCCTGTATCTGGAATTACAAATATAATCTCAATGATAACAATAAATCAAAAACGGACTTCATTCACATTTCATGATCTGCTTTTCCATCCACCATGAGCAACAAGGCTGAAATTACTTTCAACATAAAAAAATTTAAATGCAAGGACTGAATATTGAATTATGGGTTCATTTAAAATGGAATCCCCTGGGCATCAAAGTGTAAAAAATTTACCAGTAGTAATTTGAAAACATTTAGTTGCTCTAAATGAATTGTTTTTTTATGCATGATTTTGCCCAGGAAGAATGCAGGCTACCTTACACAGTATATTTTTGAGAGAATATTGAGGTCAAAATCTCAGCAGACTTCAGTTTTCTGTGCAAGATGAAATATTTTCCCCTGACAATGAAAGGTGGGGAGTATAATAAATAAAATATTATGGAAATGTGTTCCTAATATTGTATTGTCACAATCAATTTCCCATTACCCATCTCAATTTTGATATATTCTATATTATTTCCTGCTGAAATTCACTTTATGAAGCCAGTGACTCCAGTTTACATATAAACTAACCCCTACTCTTTTTTTGTCATGTTGAAATGAAAAGCCCATGGCTATGTGAAATGAATTGAGCATTTGAGTTACAATTAGGTTAGTATGTATACAGAATTGGGCATTTGTGTTCATTCACAGACTTGAAGGCTTGTGTCGGAGAGTGATGTAAACTGCAGGCAAATAAAGCGGGTGCAAATTCAATCAAATAAGCTACCAGGCACACGATTAAATGAGCTATCCCGTTGAATGGCAAAGGCACAAGAAATGATTGTCATATTTTTTCAAAGCACAATGCCATTATCAAAAGGGATCATTTTAATAACAACTCAAACCACACTAAACGGCCTGTGTTTGAGCGTGTGTGTTTAATGGTAAACTGAGTGTGCGCTAAGATGACTTTTTTTTTTTTTTTCGCCCACATGTCAGTGCAGAGTAAACTCTTCACGGAGCTCTCTGCTGCGTCAAAATGACACTATTAGCATGGGGGAAATAATCATTCCAGCAAGATTCTGCAGGCAGGAAAAGTGCACCTTGGAGTCTCTGCCGTTAATTACTCCTTTGTCACTTTTTTCTCAAGGCAAATGTGCTGAGAATGAGGGTCACATAGTCCACAAATGAAAAAAGAACAGTGCTTAATGATGTAACACCTGGGTTTAATTCAGTGGACAGGAAGGTGAGAGGGGCCAGAGAGAAAGATGGAGAGAGGGAAGGGGAGAGAGAGAGAAAAAGAGAGAGAGTGGTGAAGGGTAGGCTAGGGAGCTTGAAGAGGGGGAAGTGTGACTTTCAGTAGTCATTCTGAACATGCGTCAGTCTTCGCCGCAAAGATTTTAATGGCTTGGTAAGCAAACATTGGTGCAGTTCTCCATCCTTTCATTGAAGGCCTGCTGGGTCCAGTAATACAAAATAGATCAAAAATGGTTTATTTATTCTGCGTCTGCACTCTAAGTGTGTGAAGCCAATCTTCAGATGCAGATACAGCATGCTTGATGTGTTGGAACTGTGTAGACATATTTTTTCTCTTGTGGTCGAGTAACCTTTGGTAGGTTCTTGTGCATGCATAGGGTTATTTTTTGACAAAGAGTGTACAATATGCAATGTCATCAACATTGTTTTGTCATGACGGACACATGCATGTTCCCTGACCTTTTCAATGTCCTGAATATAGTATTTATGGATCAGATTGTAAGGGGTCACAAACAAAAGGAAAGGCGTCATTTTTTCTGAGAGTTCTTTCCACATGAGAAGATGTCATTGTGGAAGAGACAGGACGACAGAATGTTTTTCACAGGTTCTCCTGTAGGGCGGCAGAAGGTTGGCAAGTGCTAAGTGCTGGCATCATCACTGACCTTTATTAGAGCACAATGCTCAAAGTGTGACAGGTCTGGAAAAACAATAACAACAGAAACAGAAGGATAGGAAAATAGTAAGTGAAACCTTGAGACCATGATAACCTGTCTGGGTTGGTCTTGAGCCTTAAGTATTTATGCACTATATTTATTTAAGACTGAATATATGCTTTGAGGTGACCCATAATAAGTCCTCGAAAGGCAAGAGGGGGGCACAGTGGAGGCACATGAAAGAATAAGATCTTTGTGACTGAAAATATCTCATTGGAGTTCCTGCTGGTTTGTTTTAACAGGAAGTCATTAGGGAAGCTGCGTTTGGTTTGACAGCATTAAGTTTGGTGGTGGTGCATGTGTGTACAGTATGTGTGTGTCTGTGAGCATGTGTGTTGCAGTGCGTGAAGAGGTAGTGGTGGGAGGCTGTCGTGTTACAGCTACCATGGGCTGTTTTCATAACCACTGACTGTGACCACCAAACTTCTCTATGCATTCTGTTGTGTCGTATATATAAAGACACAGTTATAGACTGTTTTCACTCATCGTGCCAAAAACTACAGAACGTCTGCCAAGTTCGTTCATTGATGACGTTTCTGTGTCAGAGCAGCCTAATACTGCCAATAACAGAGTAAAATTTAATCAGTTCCGTTTATATCAGAGCATGTCCACAGGAAAACGACCAAATTAAATAAACCACTAATAGACGGCAGGAATGTCAGGCCTGATCTTGGAGGACACACACATGCATTCAAGAATGAGCTGTTATCAAGTTATGATATCACATTATTCCAGAGGGGAAAATATATATACAGTGTAGATTTTATAATTTTTTCTCTCCTATGTATATGCTGTAACTTTTCCATACTGTAATCATCCTCACATTTAAAAATATTCAGGAAATAATAAATAATAAATCGACAATCTACTTTAAAGAGTCTTGAAGCAGGAAACGGATCATAAAAACAGTGTGATTACATGCTAGGACATCAGGTGGTGTGTGGGCCCTGTTTAACATACCAAGTGGACAGTGTCAATGCAAACATGACTTTCAAAAGCTGAGGGTGGGGAGGCAGGTGTCGGTTTAAATGCAGAGAGCACTGAAAAATGCCCCAAAACTCAGGCTTCAAACTTGTACGCCACATTCCCACTCAACCCAACTAGATTGCCTGTCACATCTGACACAGCTCGTCAAAAGTTCCCCTTCACCGCTCATGGGCAACATGGAGGTCAAAAGACCAAGTACAATGGGCCAACCCATCCCTTTTTTTCCGCTTCTGCGCGGCAGATATTGAACTCTAAAATGACAGGAGAGTGTGTGCTAAAATAGCTGCCAGAGAAACAGATGCTGTCGATGACTGTTCAGTCAGAGGAGAGAAAACATCCCCCACTTCTGTGAATGTCAAGGCCCTGGATCATGCACTGACAATCTCTGAAGCAAAGGCCAAGAGACAACTGAAAGCAGCCATGTCCCCTTTGTGGGGAGAAAGGCACTTATGACGCCAATGTTTTGCTTTCGATTTACTTAGCATAGACATTGTATGAAATATTCAACCAAGCCCTTGTGCATTTCACTGTCATCTTGAAAATATGTACAGTTTACAGATTTATTCATATGCATCCGACATGGATTATTCTCATTCTCAATTGTATTGATAATTCCACCAGACACTGAGCTTTAAGCTTTACTGCGAGTTTGAAACCAGGACAATATTACAAAAAATAGGTAAACTAAATGTATTGCATCTGGATGTGTGCATCACCCATCTTATACATTTCTTTATGATTTTCATTTATATTTATTTTATATTTGATTCACAATATACAATATTGAGTTTGTCCGAATATAGCGACAGGGCTTATAACAGCTCCATGGTCATGTATTTGCTTGACCAAATTGTTTTATAGCTTTCTCCATGGCTCTGTGTGTACTTTCTCCAGGCCACAGTGAGAGCCTGAGGTTGATTATCTTGCACTTTTGGGTTCGCCTCTGCTTAGGGTTGATAAAGTTGCACCCTGGGCGGCTGACCCAAGAACCTGACGCTTTGACACCTTTGTTCTATTCATGAGGCTCAATTTTATTCGGGGAGCACTGGGATGCGCGCAAACAAGGGCTTGGATGGGAAGGACGAGACAAATGGAAGGCCATTTTCAGAGGCAGAGAAAGTGGGTAAATGTCACTGTGGAAGAGGACATATATAACCTGCTCACACATAAGCAAGCCTAATTAACCCAGTCAGAGAGGGCTAGGGACCAAAAATGACAGGGAAATCACTGGTGTGTACATCATCCCTGTATTTGCAGCCCTGCTGATTTTTTGGCTGCTGATATGGATAGTATTCTGTCCACATACAACCAAAATGCTGATGAGGGTAAAAAGCGTGAGTAAGGAAACATATTTGTTTTCACTTGTTCACTGCAAAGCCCTGAATACTACCTCCAGCAAATCCCGGCGTATTCTTCTGAATGGGTCAGTTTACCACCTTCTCCAATAAAAATGTATGTTTTGCTGTTTTTTTTACTTCACAGTGGTCAGCTGGTGTGAAAATGTAACAAGATTGTGAGCATTCAATACAGGCTCTATCAATAGGTGTAAATTACAATCTGCCTATGGAGGAGAGCTCTCCCAAATAGGCCCTGGACCTGCTCTATCTCTGCCCACCAAAATCATGAACCCCCCTTGCCAAATGGCACACACTTTGATACATCATTTGATACCAGATCCATCAGACTCCATTTTGGATGTGCTGATTTCTCCCTCCCTCCTCTTCTTATTTTATGAGGTCAGATGATATCACCACCATTCAATTTTCCTATGAGTGGGCCGGGTGGAGAGTGTCATGTTCCCACAGCCCGCCATGAGAAACACTTTGAGAAGGGGCTAGGTGGCTTGGCCCACGTCCTCTTTTTGCTCTTGTCCACTGGCAAAAGTAAATTAAACTGTCAAAAATGGAATTGTCCTGTCATCAACAAAGCCATGGCTTCGCACGTATTGCAGCATCAGACCTATTTCTAATTCGGCATTTCCCTGCACCTGTAATTTCAGCGAGGAGAAGAATGGCACTGGACCATGGTGAAATGCTGTCCGAGGGACAACAGGCCAAGGCCATGCTCCACGGGCCAGCAGTGGCATTCCTGAGACAGAAACTAATGAACAATTGCTTCAATTTGTAATAAGAAAAAAAGGTTATAAGTGCAAGGTCCTAACCTTTGCCTCTGGACTGCTACTGTCAAAGACAAATGGTGTTGCAGAAAGCATAGTCCAATTGGAGAACAGCAATATGCATCAAATATAATGCAGATAAAAATTATCAGATTGCCAATTAAACTCAAAATAACATGGTCCTGTAGGAATCAATGCACTGCATCTCACATAGATCTGGCAAGCCTTTCTAAAAAAACAAAAACAAAAAAAAAAAAAGTTAATGCTGACACCGTTGCAAATGGGTGGGCAAATGCCATGCTCATGGTGTTTCACTGCACACCCATTGACACTCTGTAGTTACTGTAAAGTTATACTAGTTAGACACTTGCATGCTATTTTGATTGGGAAGATTCAAAGTGCTACAAGCTTAGCGATAGCTTAGCACACACTGCTGATAAACACAAAGTTGTTTCGCATAGTTGGTTTGCTTATAATAACGATTATAAAAGTGAATAGTGACCTACCTAGCTTTGCATGAACAGTGTGGCACCTTGATAGGAGTTCCAGGGAGGTGTTTAGCCAAAGGTGAATTGCATCCTTATGTTCTAATACTCACATACGATGGGAGAATTTACTACTAGACTTTAAAAGGCAGCTCTTCACCCATTCACCCCTAACCAATAATTGATATGTATCATGCATGCTATGATATGCTAAAATATATTATCCACATCTACCTCAAGCAATTCTAACCATATGAAAAATAACGTAAGTTACGTTGCTAAGTAACTAATTGTGGACTTGCCACCTTATAAGTTGCAGAGAAAATGCAGTGTAGTTACTTTTACAGTGTGGTAACTGAGTTACTAACTCGATTACTTTTTGGCAGAATTAATTTGTAATTGTAACTAATTACTTTTTAAAAGTAAGATGACAACACTGAGCTGGAGCAGGAGCAGCATTAACGAGTTGGCATGGTCAATAAAGATTATTGACAATTATTGACAACATTTTAAAATGCCAATTCAAGCTTAATATTTATCAAGAAATATGCTATTAGGGCATATTATTTAGGCAACATTATTTAGTTAGTATTTACATAAAATGCCCATTTTAAAGTGTTAAAAGCATTCCTATCTTGATAAACAAATATATGTTGCACTGGCATTTAAGTGTGGAGATGATTATTTTTGTTCTGAATTCTAATCTAGATGGTAGTTCTTTAATGGACACTTTTATTTAAATTCTTAATACAAATCCTAATCTTACTTTTTTCATTGTATCAAAGTTATAATTTAAACAGCTGTAGGGTAAAAGGAACATTTGTTTTTACTATGTTTTTAAGTATGAATTGAAGAGGTGCGGGTCATGTAAATATACACAGTGGTCTAATACAATTCCAAGCTAATTGTCTGAATGAAACAACAATGGTGTTGAGCATGATGTCGACATGCCGCACCTGGGTGAAGTCCATAGCTAAATCTGAACAAGATTGCTAAGGAAGTTAGACATTACACTTTTGTGAAAAAAGCATTTTCGACTGCAGGCTACAAGCTAGCTGATGAAGTGACAATAACATATCACCCAGAAGACAGTTAATTGATAGCAAAATGTGTTTTAGAGAAATCAATATCAAAATCTCATAAAACACCCATGATAACTAAATTCCTTAATAATAGCTGATGGTAGACAAACTAGATGATGCCATAGCCTGATGGTTTCTAATGTCACTCTTATACAGACTTATTTTTTCATACTGACCATATAGCAAATAAACCCTTTTTAAGTTTTATATATAGAGAGTTATATTTATAGAGTCATAAAAATATTGTTGAGATTGATTACAAAGTAATTTTGATTTTTTCACCATGGTTTTAATACTTTAGATGACAAATTAGATGATAAGTTAGCTATTATGGCAAATGAATGACTGTGCCGAGAGAAAATATATAATACATATATAAGTATTGGCCTTTTTAATATATGTAAAGATGTGTTGGGTGGGAAAGTTGGGTGATAATGTTGACTCAACTAAACACAGTTGGCCTTTGGCCCATGGAGAGTTGAGTTCATACTGACCCAGCCGCCACACACAACATGCACTGTAAATCCATCCCACCAGACCCTTGTGGAGGCGTATTTGGACTCCGTGTTAATGACACAGAGATTTGCAGGGGGCATAAACCATCCGCAAGAATGGAAAATAAGACAGGCTTGTAGCCTTAAGTCCTGTCCATGTCAGCAGTACAATTACTTTACAAATCCCAGGGCACTGGCCTTTGCATTATTGTCTCAGTTTAACTTGCACCACTAACTCACACCTTGATTACTCTTTTGGGATGGTAATCTTCCCCTGCACATGCCAACACTGCTTAAGCAAAGGCTTTGGAGAGCTGGTGATTTTTCCCCTCTCAACAAGATAGGAAATTAGTGGTATTCCCTTCTGAATTTTGGGTGCTAAAGTACTCAGCCC
Source organism: Limnothrissa miodon (assembly GCA_017657215.1). NCBI lineage: Eukaryota > Metazoa > Chordata > Actinopteri > Clupeiformes > Clupeidae > Limnothrissa > Limnothrissa miodon. The sequence goes on from JAGFZM010000024.1 coordinate 1,198,478, forward strand.
CCCTTAAAGCTCCACTCCAAATCCATGTTTAGTGCCATATGTAGATAAGGGCTAAGCAGCAGCATTCTCCCATAATTGACTCGTATCCTTCTTTAGTTAAGGGATATCACCAAAAAGCTTTATCCCTCTATATTAGCTCTTTGTTTCAGTGAAAATTGTAATCCAACCTTTGCAGAGAAAGTATATACTTTTTTTGTTGTTGAGTAAAACTGAAGTTGAAGTGAAAACAGTCGTTGGGTAGTTCTGGTAGCCAATCAAAAGTTTGAAATAACTGTTTGACAGTTGTTTGAAAATGTAATGATTTGCTAATTACTTACACCAATCACATGTATTTAAATAAATATTAACAGCAGATAATGAGATAAATAATGCATGTATAAATTTAGCTGTTCCATGTCCGTGAAGACTTTTGTTATATTGGTTTTATATAGAGTACGTGGGCTTAGGGTTAGGATCATTGTTGCATCTTTGTGATAAATTATGACACAATTTAATCTTTTAAAATACGCGTTGTTTAAAAAAGAGGTTTGGTGAACCATTTAGTTATTGTTTTTAAATGATTTTCATGGCACATTTCTGTAATATACTGTATATTGTAATATACATATGATTTATAAAAAATCAGCTTCAGGATTTTTTTTCTATAGCATGTAACATTGCCAACGTAGTTTTTATATACATGTAGCAATAACATTCATTCATCAAATTTTATACTCTTCAGCGTTTTCAGGGTATGAGATTTGAAGGACAATGAATCTAAAAGCTTTGATGTCATTGTGGAGAATAGTGACTTTGGAAAATGTCATTAAGGTTAGCTTGGGTAGCTTGTGATGGCTGCATTGCCTCACTGAAGTGCGTTAGCACCACTATAGCAACGCCTTGCCCAGCAAACTATGCCACTGGGGATCCATGACTTTCATTAGACAAACTGAGAAAATGGTGTCCTCAACATCTTCCCAAATGATGCCAATTTTGAAAAATGGCTTTTGACAGCCCAATAAAACTTTCATGAAGTGACCAAAAGGGCTCTCTTGGACCCCACTGAATGACCAGCAGATAAACATTAATGAAAAAAAAAATCTGAGATGCTTCATAGATGTCCATCTTTCCACACAACGTGGAGCAGAACATGCCTCTTGAGGAAAATCAAAACATGTGGCCCCCAAAATATTTATCCGGCCCACCTACATACTTGCTGGAACACACATTTTTCCAAGGCTGGCTATTTTCAGTGTGTTCCTCACAAGAATGACTTCTTTCAGAATTAAGTGCTAGGCTCTCTGGTGCTCAGGGAAATGTAAACTACAGTCTTTACTTCAAATTCACAATATTCTCAGCTAGGCTGCCTGCTCCCTGGGCCCATGGCATCCCCTTAAGATGATGAGCATGTTAGTGAGTGCTTTGGTAAATCATGCAAACAAGAGTGGGATGAGGGGTGGGACAGAGTCATCTCCTGGTGCCGTACTCCACAACCAGTAAATTGATTTACAAACCACACGGCTCCAAAAATAAATACTGTGCTCCAGTTTCACCTCACTGGGGTTACCCTTCTGTAAAAAACTGGAGTGACAGCTCCCTGTGCAGTTACAATATTATGAAACAGGCATTTCCTTACAACAGTGTGACAATTGAGAAACAGTGGAAACTAAGAATTATAAATCTAGAGTTTTCCCTAATTACCATAAATAGCACAATATAGCGCCCTACATGCTACTGAGATTTTTAAATTGGCACTTGGAATGACCAAAATGGAGCCTTATTTTATACATTTATAAAGCATTTGAGAACCTGTCCGAGGTACATTTCTTTGTGTTAACAAAGCAACCAATCATGCTGCCTACTAGCCATATTTTAACACTGGTCCTACACGGGTCCTTCATATTGTTCCTATTTTAGTGTCTGCGTTGGAATTTTCTGTATCCCTTTGTACCGCTTGCCTTTACAAGCCATCCAATGCGCCTGATACCCATGCCAACAAAAGCATTTAAAACCAGTGATTGCTTTCAGAAACTTTAATTACAATTTGAAAATGCCATTCCTGCTCTATAATAGATTCCAATTGTTTCAGTATTATCTAGCTCGCAAATAAAATCTACAGTATGTGACAATATTCCCAGGATTAATCACTCTTGAAATTCTAATATGTTCGTGAAATACCAAATAAAAAGCTGGCCCTGTTGTTGATGCAGAGGAAGAGCCCTGCTTTTCTGCAGTTTGGCATTATTATGCATATCCAGGTAGAAAGTTAATTAACCCAAAGCTTAAGCTAATTATGATAGCAGAATGCTATCAACCAAATGCTTTCAGTCAGACAGCTGTCCGGAATTTCATTTGCTAATCATTTGTCTTTTGGCTGAGCATATGGTACATTTTCATGTTATCAGAGGAACAACAAACAGCTGAAAATCATTAACTAAAAACAATGTGCAGAAAATCAGGAGCCGGTTTATGTGGCTTTGTGACAAACAAAAAGCCAGATCCTTACCCTGTAAAAAATAATGATAATTTTGGTGTGTGCCACTTGAAAATTTAAGCTGATAGCACATACATGTGTGAAAGGACTTGAGATACACCAATGAATTGTTCATATTTATATGCAAATGAGGCTGGATGTTTATTGTTTATCTGTGGTATGTTAATAAGACATTGTATATGCAGAGAACTCTAGGTCTGCTTGTATCTGTTCAACATTTTCTACCCCAGAAATGTATTTCATGGTGTAAGGTCATGTTTGTTTTAAAAGAAATACTTGAAAGTGTAATTAGCTATAAATATGCATTATAGCATACAGAGAGAAAGCTTGGAGCTAAAGCAGTAATTAAATGGATGACACATGCTAGTTGTCAGGGTTCTAAGCCATATGCTTTACGACTCATGGGTGGCTTAAGATATAACTAGCTAAAACAAAGTAGATAACATTTTTCTTTTGATATCACCTTTGCCATCATAGACTGTGAGTCAGTCTCTTAATTGATGCATGTTCATGTTTGATCGTATGGTGATACAGAAAACAACATATGTTTATTTCTAAATAAAGTTCTTTGATGAAAATGCTTGATGTCATTTGGTTGGAGAACCTACAGACATCAGATATATTCTAAAACCACAGAGATTATTTGGTTGTTTCATCCTAAAACATACAGTAGGAGTAATAAAGAGAGCGAGAAAAAGTAATGCGTATGTGTCGCATGAGGCAGTGTGTATATAGTTGTAAAAGGTTAGTATTCAGTTTGCGTTTTTGCGTCAGATTCTTGCAGTTTTGCCCAGTGACTTCAAATGAACCCTGTTTCAAAACAGCTCTGGGAAAAAAATAAAGAAAAAAGTATAAAAGGTAGAATGTGCTTGAAGTCAGTTGGAATGATTGATACCAATAGCACCTCCTCAACATTACCAGGAAATAAAACTACTCAAATTCTCATACAGCCTGTGACAAGGGCTCCTAAAACATTTCTATCTTGGACCTCAACTGCTAAATTGCTTTTGCTGGCCCCCCACTTCTCAGCATGGATGACAGACAAATTGATCGAAATATTGGAAAATAATATTTGCTGAAAAAAAAATATAGGCTGTATATATAGGAAAGACTTCCACCAAAACAAAATGAAACCTAGTTCAGAAGTGTTCAGTCCACTTCTAGCTTTCCCATTTGTGCACTACCACCGCCACCCACCACCCCCCTCCAAACTCCCACACTCCCATCTCATTTGCAACACGAATGTGTCACATGTCAAGGTCTGTGTATGGTGTAAACAAAGCACATGGCCTTTTCCTACTGCCACCGGAGCAATGCTAGCCTAGTGGAAAGTCAAGTAGAGAGAATGTCAGACTAAAGATTATGTTGTTAAGATGTAATAAATTCATGCCTCTGACATTGCCTTCAGGCCTCTCATTATATGTAGGGAGTCTTTATTACTGAAAGTATCATGGATATCAGTTATCATCAGCAAATGGGTGTTTTTGAAAGGAAGGGCAGCTGGTTTGAATAGTGTGTCATAAGTTTTACACCCTTGTCTGTTTACATTTAGACTCTTTAGTAGGGCAGAATAGAGAATATTTAATGGAATGCCTTATTGTGCATAATGTACAGCCTCCAGATTTCGTTTTAAAAGGTTAAAAAGTTGGCTTACCATAAGGTATTTTGACCACTGGAATGTGCAGGGACAGGCTGAAAAAATCAGGGCTTGCTAACCAGTTATAGTTCTTTAATTGTCATACTGTATACAGAACTTGCAGAATGAATGTGTATTTTCCTTAACGAAACCAAAATCAGGCTGGCTGAAATGTGAACCCGTGACCCCGGGGCTTTGTCTGAGCCTGACTGAACACCCCATTTACACCAGGTGCTCATCATTTTTAATTGGTTTATTACTATCGAGGAGGCTACTTTGTTGAAACGGTCCAAGAGCCAAGGCCCTGTCTTTTGAGTGTGGGAAGGGGAGAAGCAAAGCTAAATGGAGATGGATTGTGTGGGGCACCGTGCCCTGAGGGAAGGCCCCTTACATGAGGCTACACAGAAACACAAAGTTGTTAAGGCACTCATGAACTACCCAGGTGTAATAAAGCAAGGAGTGTACTGTGGCAGGTCCCTGCCATACATCACACTGCATGTTATAATGAACACAGAGATAAAGCTGTCAAAAGAGAGGGGGGAGACTATGAATTCAGTGTTACATGTCATCATCAAGGCACCATTATTTGTTTGAAAATGTGAGGCAGAATACAAAATCAATGCCTTAACACAAGCATATAACAGTAACAGAAACAGAGATGTTACTGGGGTTTTATGGCTAATGATTTCGAAATGCCTACTTCCTTGGTCAGATTGAATGTGTCTGTGTATGTGAGTATATCACTGTGTATATGAGTTTCACACAGGAAGGAAGCCATGTATAAAACAAGCATGCTAATGGGGGACACACCACATAATTCCCTTTTAATTGGTTTGACTATTCGTGTGTCAAATCTCCACTATTTGCCTGTTGTCGCTGTGAACTATACTTTCAGTGACAGATGTTTGTTGTGGAAAAGACCTCTGTCAGAACAAAATTAGGTGATCTATCATTTTAAGATATGGTCTTCATATACTGTTTACTTGAAGATATCACTTGCCTCAAGCCAGTTTTGGCCAGAGACATTTTGTGATATAGCAGATATACTGTAGCATAGCAGTGATTTGTATGGCATAATTTCTATGATAAATGCACTTCCTGAATAGTAAGCTATATACTTTAACACACCTGGCATACTGTAATATCAGTGCTTAAGAAAAAAAATACTTACATTACCATACATATAAACCCTAATGTTTATGTCCTGGGCTAAGGAAGAATCCAAATACACATTTAAATCCTAATGTATTTCATGTTTACAACTGAATACTTTGTATAATCAGATTTTAAATGTTCAAAGTCATTAGACTGTATTTGTTTTATTCATTAATGCAGATGTCATGTACATTAGTTTTCTTTTCTGAGGGCACCATCAGATAATCAAACATTACATTTTACTTCACATTTTTTTTATTATAATGCAAATTATTAAATGGTAATTTTGACAGTCACTGTATTTTTTCTGACTATTCCATAAAACCTTAAGTCATGCACAAGGATCTATGAATGTTAGCCTAGCTTGTCATGCATCTGTCACATTATAGCTTGTGACATCATTTGGCCTCCAGAAAACCACACCATCTGTGAGACTCATTGCAGGGGTTCAATTTGCATGTTAAACTGTTCCTTAAAAATGTCAACTGGCTCCTAATATTTGTAAGTAGAAACATCATACAGCTGATGTTATTCCCTCAGACATGATGTCTGTCAGTATAAGCTATTACGTCTAATGAACCAAGTACATATCAAACCCAGACTGTCATGGCAATTTGATTATTATACTTTCAGTCTAATTATAAGGACCAAGTAATAATATGTGTTAAGTAAACCATACCCTACTGTTAGTCAATTTGGCAACACATTAAGCATGCACTGGAACATGGTTAATAAAATGCAAGCAGAGCTAAACGTTTAGCTGATGTGACACTTTTTTTTCTGGCCATCATTTAAATGCATTGCAATTGATTAGAAACAGTCATTAGTATGGTGAGAACAAGTACTGTATGAATGATGAAAACCATTATGTTGTCAAAGCAAACCCATCATCTATCACCACGTGGGACTCACTAAACTGGCCAAAAGCTCACTGCAAACTGTGATAACAGCAGTCTTATAAGTTTACTGCATAGCACCCCAGTGCAAAAGGAGCCTTGTAAATTCCTGCCAAAATGTCTGTAGTCCCTTCATGTTTACTTCTTTCTAGATGAGGCACTTGTTAAAAAACATTCAAGGACAGTGTAACTTATGAAACAGAGAGCTGTAACGATACACCAAATATAGTGGCCAAGAAGGGCCAAACACGCTCAGTTGGAGAAAGCAGTTTCAAACAAAACGATGCAAATGAAAAAAAACAAAAAACGCACTGCAAGAAACAAAGGCAAATGCATCTTCATGAAATGCGTTGCAGATAGAGAAAAAATGCAAAACACAAAGCGCTACAGAGACATGCTGCAAAACACTAAACTAAGTTTGTACTTTTGTTAATTTGCATCGTTTTGTATTTGAAACTGCTCTAACTGATCGCGTTTTGTCATTCTCGGCAACATTAAACGGAACAAAAACATTAAACTGAACACCAAAGAATAATATAGGCCTACATGTTGACTATACATATTATTAACTATACACTAGCCTATATTTCTGACAAATCGTTGCTTGTGTGGCTCTTATACACTGCTCTTGTTTGGAGGACGTTAGAAGAAGTTTTGGCAGCACATTTTGAGAGAAATGCGCCTGGCTTGGCAATGCATAAAGGGCACCAGCACACTAAATAAATACCTTTCCTTTTCAACAATTAAAAAGGGTTGCATATCTATTGAATAGTTCCAATTAGTAATTTTTGTGCTCGATCTGAATTGGCTGGAAACTTTGATTGAAATTAGCTTGGTAGTGTAGGCTGCTGTTGTTGGGTTGTAACTTAAATTGATTTTGGGATGGTGCCGTAGAATGGGCATGTTTGTTCGTTTTGCTGGTCACTGAGGGAAGCTTATTAAAACACTTACGGTCCGTGTTTTCCAATGGGTATTCGAAATGTTGCCATACTGCTGACTTAAATGTATAGGGAGGGTCTTCTACAATCTCTGGATTAGTTGCCGTTTTCTCACGTTCTTTAACTTGTTCAACATTTGTAGCCAGGCGTCACATGACACGTAATTGGGGGAGGCTTATGTAAAAAATTTAATTATTTATTCCTAAGTAGTTATGTGGTGAAGGTCTACGTATTTTATCATTGTAACTTTAAATAATGCTAATAATAATTTAAAGATGTGGTAGCACTGGATCTGGATGGGAAGGATAACTGGAAGGGGTGTGTCGCGATTCTGCCTTCTCACACCATGAAACAGGTTCGTGGTTATGAGTTTCACAATTTCGGTTTCATATCTCATTTCGTTACAGCCCTAATTAAGCACATAGCAAAACAGAACCCCCCCCCCCCCCCCCCAATCCATTTAAGCTCCATTTTTAAAGCCTTTGAAAGGCAAAAGAGCACCCAGAAGGTGCCTAGAATTCACACAGGGCACTACTCTAAATCTAGAGCTGTGTTCAAACATCATCATTTGTACTGTAGGTGTAAGGTCTTTTTGCTTGGTGGTGGTACTTTATTGTTCATCTAATCTCAGCAGTATTGAAGTAGACTTGGACTAGCCAGGTGATGCTGGTCAAAAATTGGCAAGAAGTGAACAAAACAGAAAATATATATCATTTTCATTCATAAACTAACAATTTCATGCTGGTGTAATTAATGTCTGTGTCAATGATGCCTTCTGCTCATTACTCACATAATGTATCATAGCACAGCCTGACATTGATTTATGAAATTTTTGTTATCGTGTCATTTATGGCCTGGTCAGACTATACGATTTTTTTTGTCTTTCGCGATTGTCGTTCACGATTTACCATGACACATTATACGACTTTAGAACTATATACACCGCTCTGCGTCTTGGTCGCCAGACTGGCCACATTACAAGACTTCATCGAATGTATTGCTCCTGTCGCATGTTGTCACAGCACCGGCGTCAGAGAAGTTAACACAGGTCCTGGTGTAATCCTTTAGAATCTTGACTAGGTCACAAAGAAAACGTCACACAACTCCTGACAGTCTTTTTGTTGGGGTGTCGCAGACAACAAATCGCAGGTCATGAAGTATGTCACATTACTCGACTCACTCATGCTTGATGTCGTGCCCGACCATTCGGAATCGGATACGATTGTCGTACACAACAAATTCGGGGCAAAATCAGGCTGAAATCGTGTAATCCTTATGACATTGAAGCATTCTACAATAATGAATGTTTTTTTTGTTTGTTTTCTTACTCTCTGATTTCCTGCATGCTTAAGACATAGCATTAGAGCTTAGATCGGACCCAAAAAAAGAAACCCGACCCTACCCGAACCTGTGCACCTTGTGTCCGAGCCCAACCCGGCCCAACACATTAACTGTAATTATCGGCCTGAGCCTGATTTAAACCCGACAATGTTTTAATACAAGGGCCATTATAACACACATTTCACAAAGTAATCCTCACACTCAACTTTTCATAATTTTCCTGTTTGTACTTAGTTAACCAATAAAAAACATTTGCCGCAAGGTCAATGGGTTTGTTCGTGAGCTTACAATATTTGCGAAAGGTAGGCTAAAGTCTACATGCTGAAATGCTCAAGGTTATAGCCAGGGCAGACGACAGCATGAAGCATGCAAAGAAAAGTATTGTGTGGGACCATTTCACCAAAAAGAATGACACAGATGTACTAATCAGGGCTTTGAACCAGAATCTTTTCCCAAGTGGTTCCTTTTGAACAAAAACAGTATTTTAACATTTCTGGTTTTCGGTTCAATCTCAAAATTGTGTTCCTGACCCAGTTGTAACAACAAAAAAAATAAAGGTATATTTTTTAACGCCCCTTTCACAGGTTGTCTAACATGCAATAAAGTGGTTGACAGACATTTTGATAATTGCGCCTGTCTCGGCTATCGGCAATTTGATTATATGATTAGATTAACCTTTGACCTTTTACTTTTACTGACAGCTGACTTGTCATTAATCTAAAACTTGACTTCGTTGTAATTCAATATTTGTCTTGTCAAGTCTATAAGTAAAATAAAGCTGTTAGTAATGTTTATCGAGAAGCTCCACACATTGAGACAATATTGATAGTGCAGGACCTTAGTTATTTTCCATTAATTTGCAGTTATGCTGAAACTAATTTCACTGACCACAGTATGGTGAAAGATCAACACAAAGTGCCAAGTCAATGTAATTTTCTGAGCAACTGGCCTGAGGGATAACTCTTTCATTTGCAGTACAGTGATTAAAGGCAGTTTGCTAACTATGCAGTGTTATGCTACCATTGTTTACTGTCTCTTTGGATTTATAGACCAAGGCAAGGTTTTACTTACAGTTTCATGTAATGATTGGACCCCTCAAAGTTTAACAATATTTACAATGATTACATAGCCTACTTACTGAATCCTTCTTGCCACAGAAACATCTGCATTTGCTCATAGTTAGAAACGATGTGTTATTGAAAGCACATTTGGAAAATTCACCCTGTGGGCATTTGGAAATGTTAGGTTTGTACACCAAATAGCCTAGCATTTTAATCATGTTTTATATGGCATGTTGTCATTATTGGATTTTAGATTGGCAAGGTAGAACCCTAACCCATACTGAAACAGAAATGCAAACATCCTTCTTCAAAATGATAAAAAATAATCTAATAGCAGTTGTATAATTTATTGCAATAAAATGCTTTTTTTAACACTGCGGCCAACACTGTGCAGCAAATTAAGTCAAGCCATGTTTTATTTAACCGTGGTGGAGATTTCACAAACACCTGGATGGGGGAGGTTATTTTTTCTTTGGGGAACTATTGGGTAATTTTATCCTCATTTGAGAGCATGCTAATATCACATATGCCATTAAGACTTGCTTCAGGAGCTAGCTAGGGCTTCCAAAAGGAATTTGAGTCCTTGACCAGAATAGCGAGGCATATTAAACCGAGGAATGATCTAGTGATGCAAATCAATGAACACATTTGCATTTGCTTACTGAACCCTAACAGGGAAATTAAAGAGTCCGGTGTTGTGGGCAGAGATGCCTGTAGAAGGTAAAAAAATAGACTAGAGGTATAAGACCACACTGCCATAGGCCTATGTGGAGGCAGAGAGAGTAAGATCTGAGCAAAGACAAATTAGATAGATAGATAGATATATACTTTATTGATCCCCAAGGGGAAATTCAAGGTCCCAACAGCTTAAAAAATCACACACAACAAATACTACAGTGTACACAGGGTGATAAGAAGCAGATAAACAAAACAACATGACTAGATCAACATTACTAAAAAGAACAATAGAATACAAATACTAAGGGTAGAGATGCGCATGAATGTACTGTGGTCCAGTTTGAGGTTTGTGTCAAGGTAGTAGTGCAAATGAGTCCAGTAGTGCAACAGTGCAAGGTTAAAAGTCTAGTGACCAGCAATAAATATGTGCATATGTAAAATGGGCAATAAAAAATATAAGCATGTTGAGGACATCTACAGAATCTATAGTGAATAGATAGATATTAAATGCTCCAAACATGAATGTTTTGTTGTGTACATGTGTAAGCAGGTGCAATGTGTGTATAATTTACAAATTTAGAATATATTGGAAAATACCGGAAAAAGACTTACCTTGTGGTCATACATAGCAGTGAAAAGCAATTTGATCAATTGGCGACTGTCACCTGGTGGGCCTTCATGTGGTGTGCCTACTTGTTTGTTTGTTTGCATTTTGCTTGTTAACACACACACACAAAGACACACACACATACACTCACACACATATATACACTAAAGGCCCTAATGCATCCAATTTCATGTTTTTGATTTGTGTTCCTGTAATTAATTATAATGTTAAATTGTACAGATCAGGGGAACACAAAACTGCAACAGGAAGTTTTTATTCCATGTTGTTAACGGAACCAAAAGTTGGATTGATCTGTTATGAAAAATTGCCTGGTTTAGTTGGGCAATATTTGCATAAAATAGACGGCCTAGGCGATGTGTGGCCCAACATTGGCAATGTGTGGCCCAATCGGCCCCACTTATAATCCGCCGGCGAATGAATGGTAACTTGCCACTGCACATCTGTGTTTTTGTGAGTCGTCTGACCATACAAAAAAATTAAAAAGTCTTTGTTTTCAGGTTAGACTAAACACTGAATGGGTTTTAAACCACTGTAATATAATATAATAATTGTTTGCCACACATATGTATTTGAAATGTTAAGTGCTTGTAATCCAGTGGCACCATGAAACTGCGTTGGTTGTGATGATCCGAGGCTTCAAACAGACGTGCTTGTGCTAGTAATTCACAGATGATTGGTATGAGGAGAGCACACCACCCTGAAGAGTGCACATCTAGCTAATAGACTGTTACAATTCACCACTCTTCCCAATCTGCCCTCCAGCCATTGTCCATGAAGCTTAGTGGGGCCTGGCATGGGAGGGGAGAGTGATCTCAAATGATTAGTTTCACAGCATCTCAACACGTTGTCAATTGCAACAATGGATTCTCAACCCCACAAAATCTGACAGCAGTGGGCATACTTGTCAGATGTCTATAATCCAACTACTAGGTGGCTTTGAGGGTGTTTTGGCATTGGAGAATTAGAGGTTGGTCTCACAGACTTTCTCTCTTATCCACAACAGAACAAATAAATAAATAAGTTGGCTTCCTACTCTACTCTAGCATAGCATGACTGAATTACAATAGGAATCCTCAAGGTCTTTTAGTGGATACCAAACTGGCATACAAACTAATGACTACAGACAGGGGAATAATCCAAGCTGTGAATTCAGTGATCTCCTTCTCAAGCCTTACTCTGTTTTGGTCTGAGGTTGAAGGAAACCTAGAAAGCTGCCATAGGCATCAGGTAACAAATGTCACAGACAATGGTAGCTCACAAACTAAAATGTGCTCTTTTTAAATGCCACTCAGAGGTGATAAATAGATACTTGTAAATACTTTCATTATTCTGTAAGAAATTCTGGTATCCTTTACCATGGCACACACACACACACACACACACACACACACACACACACATATATACATATATATATATATATATATATATATATATACATACATACATGCATATTTGTGCAGAAGCATGTTATGTGCAAGTACATTTCCAATACAGATTCCGTTCCAGGCAGAATACAGGATTGTTAAATATGACATCAACACTTTAAGAAAAGAGCAATGCAAAATAGCTTAGTCCAACACTTCATATACACAAAATACAATGGGGTTGAGGAAGGGTCTGTGCAGTGGACCAATATAGCCAGCAAGAGTCCTCTTTGAAACATTTGAAACTTTTTGTTTATAGTTCAATACCTTTTTATTTTGTAGTTTACCTTCTGTTTGCAAACTTTCACTTAGTTTTATGGTATTCAAATAAAAGGTGTGTGCAGGGCTAGACCTCTCTCATTTTGTTGTTTTGCAATCCCATAGTTAAAACAATTCGATGCATCTGTTCTAGGCCCAGTGTTTATTTCATTGGTAGAAGAAGATACATTTTTTGGAATGATGCTTTACCTGTAGGCATTGCCATTCTGCACTTTGGTTCATAACTCAGAAACCAATATGATAAAGAATGGGTTAATGTCATTGCTTTTAATTATTTTAGATTTCACATCAATTTTTGAGTGATGCACTAGGGAATAGAAACCATGACAAAATTGGCAGTCTGAAGCCATTCAAATGATCCAAAATGAATAGAGGCATTCAATCTACTTTCAGATGTTCAAATTAGGCTTGCGACGCTCACTGCGTATGCCATCAAATTTCTCATTTTGAGATCAACTCTGTGTACCAGAGAGTCCCATCTTTGGGCGGATGGAACTTTGCTGTGCTGCTGTTCTTCTGGGATCTGAAAATTTTCACAGATTGATGAGAAATGTTCCACTCCATCACATCTATAGATTATTCTCTGCCTGTAAATTTCATACTTTTATTAATCAAATCATTGCCATGCTCTCTTCCCCCAACCCTTTCTCAAGAAGTGTGGTGTCCTTTTTTTCAATTGAAGGTTGTACCCACCCAGTTTCCTTTCCCTGGGGTGTCAAGTCCTCCTTTATTGAAGGGGTTGACCATGTGTGCAGCTCAACCCTGTGGGTTACTGTAGAAATATAGCAAGAAACAAATGTCCTGGTCTCTGTGATTGAGGGAAAATAAAATCAGGCTTCTGATGGGTTTGTGGTTTCCTGATAGAAAATGGAAATTAGAGGCAAGTGAATGCAGGCTGCTTATTAAACCAAACTGTTATTGTACTGAAATTACAAAATAACCACAGGTTGTCACCAAATCGTTATTGCCAGAACAAACAGATATACTTTGTGTGAGCCAAACCTGCAAATCCCTCAGTATGGTCACTACACTATAGCTGGAAGATGGAAAAGTAGGCAGAGGAAATGGAAAAGAAAATCTACTGTTTGTCCCCTTGTCTGCAGAACAAATCCCCTGGTGGGGCAGAATTATTTTCAATACGTCATTTCTGGTGGATGCATGGGATGTTTTCCTAGCACTGGATTTAGCCCTTGGGGTGTAAATCTTATGGGACACTGTTTCAGTTCTTAACAACTACAGTAATTCACAATTTCTTTGATGACCAAAATAGATGTTGGAAATAATCTGACTGCACACTTTTGTGTGCTGTTTACACACAAGGGACCTTTATTGAGAAGTATTTGTTCAGTAAACTTTTAAAAAGATTATCTAGATATTTTACTCTGAAATGGAGATTTCTTAGGTGTATATAAATATAATAGCCTCTGAATTTTGATGAGAGTGCAATGAATGCAGCGGTCAAACTAAATATTTCTGTCTTGATAAAAACAAACAAACAAAAAACATCTGCCTCTTAATATTTGTATGCAGTGGAATAAGAAATGTATTTTATTTTGTGCAAATAGACATAAATATACAGATAGACTTGTCTCTGTGATGCGTGGAAAGCTGGATGCAAGTTGTTTTATCTGGATTGCCTCTTAGTCATCCCTCTCAACATTGACAAAAGGGCTGCATGTTAATAATTCGGAAGGTCTGTTTTGAGCTCTATGTGCAAATTAGCAGCGGAACCCGTTGGCAGAGCTCAAACCAGACGCAGCTGCTCACTGGAGACGGCCCAGACAGACCCCCCACCCCCACCCCCCACTCCTCTCCATTTTGTTTTTTATTGTCTGCCCCACACCACGACTGAGCATGTGAATGTGCCCTGCTCATGTGTCTTGCTGGGTATTCGTAGTATCCGTTCTTCCTCCCGAGGTGCCACGGGGGTGTGGAGTGTGCTTGTCCGGGTGTGGCCAGAGGTTTTAAGCTTCAAGCAGCTTGATCGCCGAAGGGGGTGGGCAGCTGTGTAAGTTGCCTTTTTTTTGCCCTCTGAAACATGAGGTCCTAGGTTCAGCAATGAGATTCTCACCCCTGGACAACTCAAGAATGTGCACAGTGGCAACTGTTTGAATCTTCTAGCTTTTTATAGCTTTTTGTTGCAGTAACTAGAGAGCTTGTAAAATAAAATGAAAAAAAAAAAGATGCGGGGAAATATGACAGTGGACGTGCTTCAAGATCACTGTGCTTTAAGACAATAATGCCTTAAAGTGCGTGGATTGTACGGGTCAAGTCCCTGCAATCGCATCAAATGGCAGGCCTCATTTTGTTCACTTTAAATTCCACTCTCTATCTGAGGTCAACAGACCTCCTTTCAAAGAGGTAAAAAGAATGAGCAGAGGCGGCTTACGGCTTTGTGGCACAGTGCCTGAACTGCTTCGCCCAAATCACAGTGAGTGGCAGAAGACAGCTGGCATGCCAGCCCCTCCATCCTGTGGTGAAGTTGCCTCAGACCAGCCAACAGCATGTAAAACCCTCTACCCACTTCACACAAGCCCCCTTTGTCTAAGTCCCTCCGCTGATAATGTGTGCAGGAGTCGTCCTGGGATAAGACATAGTTAGCAATGTTTTAGTGACAAGACATGCTTTCCCCCCTCCTTATTTTTTTTTTTTTTTTGTCTTCTCATATAAAGCATCTGCAGATGAAACTTAAAACAATATTTAATGGTAAATATTTAATTGCCTTTATCATGTACAAACAAAAATGATTAAACTTATTCATTTGTATAAACATAATATGCTTAATTACTATAGAATATGTGACCAATTCCGCTGTCTGAGTAGACTCAAACTCTAGAAATGATAATAGTGTAGACACTGTCTTGAAGAACAGCAGGAGTCTCAGTAGGACCTGAACATGTATTTATTGACAACAGATTCAGTGTGCAAAGTAAATGCCAACTATGGTAATTTCCCATTCCATGTTTTTATTTCACTCCGATTCATTAATGGCAATTAATCTCCGACAACTCTCCCTAAGACAAACCAGTGGCAGTGAGTGAAAGGGGGAGAGCCAAGGAGAGTGTGAATGACAGGGAGCCAACAATGAATGGCACATAAGGGAACCCGAGAGGCTCATTCCACACTCCTCCTATTGAAGATAGTTCCCACACTTTTAGACCATGGATGTTAAGTAATAACCAGCCCCAAAGTTCATGGAACAGCCTGGCAGAATCTATTTTGCAAAGCTGCAGTTTAACAAAGTAATGGGAACAAAATGAACTTAGATGAAACTGTTACAGAGAACTGTATTTGCTCACAGTTTCAGGTTCAGGATTTAATGTTGTGTCTCTGTGTGTGGATGTGCGGGAGGGTGGAGAGGGGGAGGGTATATTGTAGAGCTGTAGATAAGCAGTTTATATAATGTAGTGAATGTTTATTATTTCATGTTTGGGACATTTTGGATACATACAGACACACACACACACACACACACACACACACACACACACACAGCGAGAGAGATATATATAGAGAGACCATAAATTATTTGGTAACACTTTCTATGAAGGTTGTATTTATAATGCCCTATGAATGCATTCATAATTTTTTATAATGCGTCTGTAAAGCATTGTAATGCTCATTATAACCATCTATATGTATTCACAACTCATCATAACCAACGTTAAAATGCATTATGATAACTAATTATGAATGATTATAATTTAAATCTGAATAATGCATTATAAATATTTCAATGTCTGCCTATTCACTTGTCAAGTTTTATAATGCAGCAAAACTTCTTTGCTCTTCTAAATCCATATAGTGATGCTGAATGATGGGAATGTTCCACGTATGTATGACTCATAGCTCATTTGTACTACTTTACCTAAAGCTGACAAGTAACACCTATTATATTACCATAGTGCTTTATAATATTGTGCGCATGGGGTAAAGATGCCAGACTCTGTTCATTGCACCTTTAATTACTCCTAGTACTTATATCTGTTTATAATAGTGTCATGTTTTTGTCACTTTACTTAAAGCTGGCAAATAACACTTATGATATTGCATAGCTATTTATAATTATGTGCTATAGGTTATTGTAAATACTTATATCTACAGATACAACACTATAGCAAAATTCAAAACTCATTATACATCACTATATGGATTTAGAAAAGCAAAGAAGTTATGCTGCATTATAAAACTTGACAAGTGAATAGGCAGACACTGATATATTTATAATGCATAATTCATATTTCAATTATAATCATTCATAATTAGTTATCATAATGCTTTATAACGTTGGTTATGATGAGTTGTGAATACATATGGATGGTTATAATGAGCATTACAATGCTTTTTAGACGCATTATAAAATATTATGAATGCATTCATAGGGCATTATAAATACAACCTTCATAGAAAGTGTTACCAATTAGTTTTATGCAGCAGTCATTTTTTTTTCCTTACGGGCATCTAGGAGTCAGATGGGGAGACAACCTTCTCAAATGAGATGATGGCATAGATGATAGACTCAGTGTGCATGTAATGCAAAGCCTATAAGAGAGGTAGCAAATGTGGCCCTAACAGTAACCCATTAGGGGATAATTGTATCTGTTTAAAACACAATAAAAAATATTGCATTTTCAATGTATTATTACATGAAATTATTGGAATCAAAACAACTTAATTTTGAAAACTCCATAATGTTAGCAATAACAGTCCATCTTTAAATATCAATAAGTTACCTTCCGGCTATAATAATGCCATTTTATTGGTTATTACAATATCAGTGAAAAATAAATAATCTAAGCAAAACATCACAGCACTATTGACATCTTAGATAATTTCCTCTCCTATTATTCTGAATTGACCAAAATATGAATATTATTGCCAATGTTGTCAGAATAATCTATAACAGGGACCACATTTTTCTCCTTTCTTGAGCAGTTGTCTGTGGTGAGTGGGGCAATTGAACCCTCTATCAAAGGCAGATTGAATAATGGAGTGTGTTTGTGGAAAGAAATGGCTGGGTGGTTAGGGGTAAATCATGAATAAACGTTAGCCCACCCTTCACCCCTTTTCCACAAGCTGCAAGCCCCACCCTACACAAAGCATTTGCAACGCTGCACAGAAAGTTTTTCCCCTAGCCTCCATCATCAATCATTTCCCTAATACTTAACCAATTCACCCTGACAATACTCTAAAGGATGATCAAGCAGCAGGAAATAAAGGAATCTAATGAATGGCAAGAGGATTGCCTTTAATTGCACCACCACCATGCAGCAATGGTCTGCACTCATCTTTGAATTTGTTACCAGAAGGGGAAAAAAAACCCTAGCTATCCCTTATTCAATGGAATAGACAGGGAAAGAGTGTGTGTGTGTGTGTGTGAGTGAGAGAGAGAGAGAGAGAGAGAGAGAGTGTGTGGTGGAGGTGGGGGGAGGGGTTGGCATTTGCCCATTTTTTTCTTTCTCTCTTTCTTTTAAATGTGATATTTCCACATACTATTTTCTGGTGAATATGGTGTAGTGTATGAAAAAAGGCTCAATCTCATTAACCTTTAAGATCACTATGGAATGCCCCTCTGCCTATTCTGAGGCATAAACCTGGAAAGTTGAACAAATCAGATCACTAGGCATTAAAATGTTAAGGGGAGAGACTGAAAGAAAACACATGCCCCATATAGCCATATAACAACTCAATTATGGGAAAATAAAAATAACTGCAAGACCCAAGGGCTTCAGGCTTTGATAATATTTTTCTCTGTGGTACATCTCTCCGTACAAACTGTTATAGCACAGATATTCTAGTACCTTTTAACAAGGCAACTAAAATGAAAGTTGTCTTTTGTTATTAATTGCATGAAGAATGGAACCTTACATCCAATTAGCACTTTCACTTTCTAATGCAGATTTAGGTCTGGAAATGAAATGAAGCACCCTGCTCCTATACACAAAGTAAACAAAACAAAAAATGTAATGGTCTCTGGTTTATTAAACATGTCGAAGAGTTAAACTATTTGTGTTTAACAAGCTTTAGGCCTTTGAGAAGAATGTTCTCCTTGTTAAACAGTGGTGTTGTTTCTTCCTTACTGTTCTGCTGTTTGATTTAAATGATGCACCAGAAAAGCAGTAGCCATTGCTGAACTCGCTGTAATGTTGCAAAGTAGGCATTATTGTCTTTGTTTTATAGTTCATAACAAAAGACTATTATCTTATGTGTATAATAATATACATTTCACAACACTAACATGCACGTGATTATGTATGTATTTATTTATTTAATATATATATAT